>CM052449.1:3261256-3358045 GCA_028533085.1 Varecia variegata | reverse complement strand
TTGGTTTTCTTTAGAGACGTTTTTCGCTATATTGCCCAGGCTGGCCTCGAACTCCTGCGCTCAAGAGCTTTTCCCACTTCAGCCTCCCAGGCAGCTGAAACTACAGACACACACCAGCCACCCTACCTGGCTTGATTTCCTTAGTTTTTATCTATTGTTCTTTTTCTGCTCTAGGATCTCGCCCACGTTACCACGTTACATTTAGTCGTCATGTATCCTCATTTTATTTTGATAACTATGCAAATCTCACACTGATTCACTTGTGCTGAGAATAAAACAAATTGAATTCAGAGCAACTGAGGGAGCTGGAATTTGTAACAGCCCAAGACAAGAGCTTCCTCTAGCGTTTAGAGGAGGTAATAGCACCTTGACTTTCCAACGTCTGGCTAATGCTGAAGAGCAAATCTTGGTTAAAAAAGAAGTTATTTTGGAAATGATAATAAACGTCACTGTTTTGCTGTCACCAATGGTAAACACAGTCAATTACTAACTGAAATGGCAAACAACCTCAACAACCAAGTGCCCTTGAGGAGAGAGACACAGACTCGGACCGGAGGGATGTTCATGTAAAACACCTGCAGAGTTGGCTTTTTGCATTAATCAGGATTAAGGAACCTAAAAGGCGAGCCATTCGATCTCCATACATATTATTATCCTAAATGGCTGTCTGTCTACTGGTTTTGATGAGAGTGTAGTTAGCTCACTTCTCTCACTCCCCACTCCTGAATCAGCTGGACATCAGATTTCTGGCTATTCAAACAGTTGAACATAGTGAAAAATCAGGAAGAAGCTTGTGGAATAACCAGCATGCAGACAGACAGAAACAAGGCCTCCGTGTTGAAATGGACACGGTGAGAGTTTACTGGCTATGCAGGTGCGCATAGTGGAAAGGGGTAGGGCTTTGCAACTTGACTGAGTCAGATCTCGAGTCTGCCACTTGCTAGCCATGTGCCACTAGGACAAGTTGCTTGCCCTGGGTAAGCCAAAATCGCTTTGTATGAAAAGTGAGAAAAAATATAGTATCTACCTCATAGGGCTTTGAGATCATCTGAGAGGATGCACGTCCATGCCCAGCGCTTCACAAATGGTTGCTATTGTTAGTTAGCATTATCACCCCAGCTAACCACATTCCTCACCCTTTTAAGGGCTTTGCTCTGCTCTGCTTTGGACAATGAAACCTAAATAGCTGAATTCTGCAAGAGTAAAATGTTTCAACAAATGAAAATAACTATTAAAACTGGCCATTCTCTCTACCCTTACTAATCCTGATGTCTTGTCTGCTCTATTATCAGGGGGGTTCATCAGTCCTGTAATATTAATTAATATAAGAGGAGTGATTGCTCCTTTATAAGGAATTCAAAAATCTGTGTGCACGACTGAGTCCACTTGCAATGTTCTAAACATTCACAATTAATTTTTAACAATGCTATGTTACATTTATTTAGATTTTCTACTCATTTTTTGATTTGATTAATTAGGAATTAATTAGGAATTTACTTAATTGGGAATTAATTAGGAAGTCTATAAAATCGACAACAGGAGAAATTTGTCAAAGGATATTGTTACTTCACATTTCTACAAAAAAGGATGTCATCTTAGTCAATTTTCAGAGAAGCTCTATCTTCAAGGCATAAGGATATGAACGCTGGTTTGGGTTTTGCTGTTGATACCCTAAGAAGTCCCTTTGTATGACACATGTCTGAAGACTTGTCTTATTACTTCCAGGTCAAGGAGAGCATATCGGGTAGTTGCTGCTAGACAATGTAGTAGGCTTAATCACCGTCAATTTCCTAGTGAAACAGTAGCATTTGAGAATGTTTGGGGAAAATGATACAATTTAGGATGTGAACTTAATGTGATGCTTACAGTACTGAAAGAAAATTGTACATAGCATAGGTCCTGGCATATAGAAGGTGCTAAATAATAATTTGTTGAATGAATAAATATTTCTGTTATTCTTTCCTGTGTCTGAGATTTAGAAATTTTAAAATAATCTCTCTCTCAAATAATAGTAACATTTGGCTCCTCATGGAGACTCACAGATCTCCCTTTGAGGTTTTGAGAAGGAAACCTGGGACTCAATGAAAATTAGTTGTTGTGTATTTCAGATTATGTGGAAACCAGATTGCACCGTATAATCTGGATTTAAAAGAGAAAGTTAGCATTAAAAGAACTTGTTCTGGATATTTATGTCTGTCTGGTCTGGTGGCATCTTACAAGGGACAGGTACCACCTTTTGCCTAAAAGATATTTAAAACAACTCAAGTTGCTCGCCAAATTTTCAATCCTCAAATTATACCATTTTTTCCCCTTCAAATTTCTAAAAGGGTAAAAAAAGAAGGAAGTCTACCACTGAAGCTTGAATTTTCTCCCATCCAGGTACTAACCAGGTCCAACCCTGCTTAGCTTCCAAGATCAGATGAGATCGGGTGCATTCAGGGTGGTATGGCCATAGATGAGTTTTCTAATTAAAAGCAGTTTTCATGTTATTTTAAAGTAATGAGGATAAAGAAACTCCTATAAAAACTCTTTTTGTAAAAGGCTTTAACAGATTTTGCTCACACTTATTTAGAGCCATAATCTCCTTTATTACCTACAAAACCAATATGTTTAACTTAATTGCAAAATTATGTAAATTATGTTATGAGGAGTGATTTTGTTCTCAGTCCACAGCTTAGGGCTGTGCAAAATAAGTTAAACCTACAGAAGCCTCGCTAGCTTGCTGTAGAATGAAAATAGGTAGAAAGATCTGATATTTAGATTAAAAATGTAAATAAGAATTCCTTACTTCTGTTTACCTTACTTCTTTCTAAGAGAATACTTATAGAATAAAATAAAAACATGCTCAGGGCTCTGAAAAGGAAAGAGAAGCAAATCTTCTGCATGAGGTCTCTCCTACCCTCTCCACTTCACCATTTTCCTATCGAATTAAACACATCATCTTGTATTTATGTGAACCACCTGAAATCCTTTTTGGAACAAAACAGGCTGTAAGAATATAAATTCAGTTGGTGCAATTGAGCATCATATATAGATTTAAACTTACAGATCCAAACTTTCTGGCAACAGGGACAAAAATACAAACATGGTAAAGCACATAGGTCTTGTACCCACGAGGGGGCGCCCTCAGTTCCTCAAGAGAGATATCAACAGAAAAGAACCCAAACTGTAAAATAATTAAAAGAGGTTTATTCTGAGCGCCACAGGTGCGACCATGGCCTGAAGAGCCATGCCCAGGAAGCCTTAAGCAGGTGGTCTTGCGGTGGCCTCAGTTACAGTTTGGTTTTGTACATTTCAGGGAGACAGGGGTTACACGTGAAGTCTTAAATCAATACACGGAAGGTGTACGTACCTCGGTTTGGCCTGAAAAGGCGGGACATCTCGAAGCAGGGGATTAATAGGTTATAGGTGGGTTTCAAGATTCTTTGATTTGTAATTGGTTAAAGAAATGAAGCTTTGTCTAAAGGCTTAGAATGTTTTACATTAAGATAAGGACTTCTGTTAATCAGAGACAAGCCACAGGACACTTGCCCAGACTCAAGCAATCTGTTAAGTAAACTGATGATCCGCAGGTGTGGTTTAACCTTGTCTTGCCTGGCGTTAGGCCTGTTGATGACTTGGTATCTAATTGTTACAAAGAATAACTGCAAAAGGGATGGGGCCTATCCGGGCGTGTCTGACCTCCCTTCTCCTCATGGTCTGCAACTCAGCTTTAGGGTTTTTTTATTTTGGGGTGGGTCCCCTTGGCCAAGAGGGGGGTCCATTGAATCGGCTGCTGGTGGTGGGGCTTAAGCTTTTATTTTAGTTCACAGAGAGGACAATTTTCCAATACTGCATTCTGGAAAACAGTTCTCACACGGGCCTTTGCGGGCTGCTGAGGCATATAACGAACAATGCTCTTGATAACTTTACACCAAACGCAGAAGCAGCTTTTTTAAATTTACAAAACTCTTGATAAAGTCAAAAAACATTAAAGTAAAATCTATAAACATGCTTCCTGTGACGCAAATATCCAAACTTACAACGACACGACTGAGAAGGTTGAATGAAGAGTGTCCCACAGACCAGATTCTACTCATTCCAGTAAGTCAAATAGGTGTTTTGAGGGGGCCAGGAAGTTAGGGGTGATATTTCTCTTTTACTTATTGAAAAAGGAGTGGGTGTACATAAGAACATGGTAAAGAATTCAGACAGCATGGAAGAAAATTCAGGTAAAAGGCAGACTCCTTACCTCCTTCCCTTGGCCAACCTCGGTCCCCACTTCCCTGTCCACAGGCAGCCAGTTCCCAGGGTCTGCCGTGTTCCTCCAGTCACAGTCACTGCTAATGAAGCAATGGTGACTCACAGCCCTTCTTATCCCACAAACGGCTGCAGGCAGCTTGTTTCTACTTTTAACAATGCATCTTGGGCGTCATTCCACAGTGTTACCTATGGAGCTATTGTGTCTTGATCTTCCTAACAGCTGCATAATATTTCAGTGAATAATGTATCAGAAATTAACCAGTTTCCTACTGAGGGACATTTAAGTCCAGCCTTGGCCACAAATAACACTCTAATGTATATTCTTGTATTCTTATCTACACAATCACACGTGCAGGTATATCTGTCAGATAAATTTGTAGACGTGGAATCACTGGATCCAGGAGTGCATTTTAAATTTTAAGTGTTACAAATTGCTCTCTAAAAGACTCCCACCAGCAGTACTTTCATTCAACAAATATTTGAAATATCGGGGTGCCCACCCTGTGCCAGGCACAGTGCTGGGTATTTGTGATACATTGATAAGCAAATTAATGATCTCTGCTCCCAGGAAAGCTTATACTATATTCGTAAAGTTAATTATAGGGGATGCTGGGAGGTGGTGAGTGCTACGGAACCGGAGGAGCTTGGGAAAAAAGATTAGGAGCCCGGGAAGGGGCTGAGTTGCAATTTTTACTGAGAAGGTGACACAGGAGCAAAGACTTGGAGCAGGTGGGGGGTTCACCACATTGCTATCCGGGGCCACTCCCGTGGGCATGTGCCTGAGGGTGGGCCCGGGGCTGGGGGAGCTGAATGGAGTGGAGGGAGGAGGGAGGAGGAGATGATGCCAGAGAAACAGGTGGGGGCGGCAGACACTTTGGGTTCTGTGCTGAGTGAGCCCCTGGAGGACTTGAGAAGAGGATTGATATGACTGAATTAGGTTTTTAAAGGACGCCTGTGGCTATGTGGGAGTGAGGGCTGAAGCAGGGAAGAGGTCAGATTCTGGACATACTTTGAAGGTAGAATCAACAAGATTTATCAACAGATTGCTAGTGAGGTGTGTGTGGACGGGGGGAGAGGGGAGAGAGAGAGAGAGACACCTGTACAGGGCACGTGGCATGAACCGGGCTTGAAGGACTGGAGGATGCTCTGGGTGAGTGAGTGGTGGGTCAATGTGAAGGCCTGGGACATTACACTGCCGTAGACTTTATCAACACTGGACACTTCGGCTGCACTAAATTTATAACACAATTTTTCTTTCTTCAATAATAAATTAGCTTACTGTAACTTTTTTCCTTTACACATTTTTAATTTTTTAAAACTTTTGACTTTTTTGTAGTAACACATCGCTTAAAATACATATATTATACAGCTGTACAAAAATATTTTTTCTTTGTATCTTATCCTTAAAAGTTTTTTTCTATTTTTAAAAACGTTTAAAACTTTGTTAAAAACTAAGACACAAACACACACATTAGCCTAGGCCTACACAGGGTCAGGATCATCAGTATCACTGTCTTCCACCTCCACATCTTGTCCTGCTGGACGGTCTCCAGGGGCAGTGACATGCATGGAGCAGCCATCTCCTATGATAACAGTGACTTCTGGATACCTCCTGAAGGACCTGCCTGAGCCTGTTTTACAGTTAACTTTTTTTTTATAAGTAGGAGTAAGCTCTAAAATAAGGATGAAAAGTAAACATATAAGCTGCTAACATGGTTGTTTATGAAGTGTTATGTGCTCTACTTTTATATGACTGGCAGCACAGGTTTGCTGCCGCCAGCATCACCACAAACACGTGAGTGATGTGTTGGCTATGATGTCACTTAGGTGACAGGGATTTTTCAGCTCCATTGTAATCTTATGGGACCACCACTGAATACATGGGCCGTTGTTGACCAAAAGGCGATGCGGTGCATCACTGTATAATGTTAGAAGTCAGGACAGCTGTTATCTTTTAAGAGGAAGAAGGAGGTAATAATTGGCAAGTGGTGTTAGTTTTTGGGGTGCTGTGAAGATTCTATTTCTTGTCTACATAGTGGTTTTTGTATACTTTTTTGGACAGATGTATGAATTTTAAAAACATTTGAAAAATTTAACTCTTCATTCTGATTGCAAATGATGGCTTAAACTGGCCTACGTACTAAGGGGAATTTAGAATAAGGATACCTACATGCCTAGTGGAATTCAAGAACGGGAATAATACAGGACCTCATGAATAATTGAGCCAAGAGCTCAAATACTTTAAGAACTTTCTCTCTCACTCCAAATGTTTCCTCCAGGAAACTGTGATTACTGACATGAAACAATCATTTTATATGACATGCACTGAGACACGTGTGATGTGCACCTGTTGTTTTATTTGCCCAGGATTTGGCCCACTTACTGGGAACAGCATCTCCCTTATGGAAAATGGTCTTCCCCCATTCCATCCACACGGTTTCCATGGGAGCTAGGCTGTTCCAACTTGACCCCAATCCTCTGGCCACAGCCAGTTAGTCAGGTAATGGGCGCCTGACCTATGCTGGGGAACCCTATCCCTACAATTTTTGGACTTGGGACAAGAGCTGTATTTTTGAATAGGCACTCTTGGGGGTGGGATGCAGTAAACTGTTTTAACAGCCCTTCAGGTGACTCTAAAGGTTAAGAACTTTTTTTTTTTGAGACAGAGTCTTGCTCTGTTGCCTGGGCTAGAGTGAGTGCCGTGGTGTCAGCCTAGCTCACAGCAACCTCAAACTCCTGGGCTCAAGTGATCCTCCTGACTCACCCTCCCAAGTAGCTGGGACTACAGGTGCGTGCCACCATGCCTGGGTGATTTTTTCTATCGTTAGTCACTCAGCTAATTTTTTCTATTTTTAGTAGAAATGGGGTTTCGCTCTTGCTCAGGCTGGTCTCGAACTGCTAGACCTCAAGCAATTCCTCCTGCCTCAGCTTCCTGGAGTGTTAGGATTATAGGCGTGAGCCACCATGCCCGGCCAAGTTTAAGAACTCTAATGTAGACTATCTCAATTCTTTATTTGGTTGTGCCTGTTCTTTCTTTAAAGGTATCTTGTTTAAAAACTGGCATTGTATTCAATCAATAATGTCAATTTATGGCTTGGTAGACTGTGGGGGGGGGGAAGTTCAAGCATCAATAAAGGATACTATATGAAGGATTATGATAATATTGGTTTCTTAAAGTTTTAGAATATTTATATACTTTCTGGGACAAAATTTTTTTGGCAGCAGGATCCACCTAAATCATGGCAGTCATCAGTGACTTCAGACTTAAGAAAAAGTTACTGTGAAGCATGACTGTGATTCCAATTGCATAAGAAAAAAAGAAAACAGAATATCTTCAAATATAATTGGTTGATTACCTATGGAATTAAGTGTTTTTACTTTATAATTTACTATATTTCTCTAACTTCTATAATAAACATGTATAACTTTTTATAAGAAAAGCCAATTAATGTTATAACAATACAAATAATATATGATTTTACCAAGAAATGTCTGCAAACAGGAATTAAGATACGTGCCAAGCTTTCAATAGCAGTTAATGTACACCTCTGTGCAAAAGCAAAGTCATGTCAGCATTTTAAGTGAAAAACATTTTCTCATTTGAAAAAGATGACTTTCTACCCTTCCACTTAATATTTTATAACCATGTTAGGTCAGTACTTCAATATTTATTTCTGAACTACAAGACTGCAGGCAACTATCAGTTTTCACTTTTATACTTCTAAATACTTTTATTTTTTACAGAAATGTCTCTTTTACTTATAAGATCAGATTTTTCTTATTTTTAAAATGAAAATGCTAAGATGACCCAATGTAGATAAAAATTTGTTTGAAATTGTCATGCAGTTAACATAGTTTTACTCGAGTTGTGGTAAATAAGGTCCATGAGTGAAATCTGTTCCATTTGCAGACTGGTAACCGGGGGGCCATGTAGCCCAGACTCAGGATCAAAATACCTTAGTGGTTGCTGATGTTGACTTTACACTTACATGAGCATCCTGTTCACTCCATCCAAGTTAGTTTCTCTAACATTTATTCTGCTTTTGTAACTCAAAGCTAAACTTTGATATAGCAAATATTTCCTGTTGCACTGGGTATATAACAAGTTTAGGCAACCTCCCATTCAGTGATTTACAAGTATAGTGACATAGTGACGTTTAATTTTAAATGTTTCTCAAAGCTTTTAGGCTGGCTTGGGAGAAAATTCAAACATGAGGGTGTCATTTTCCTCTTACCAGTGAGATTAATTCTAACATGGGGCACAGCAAACATCTCCTACAGGATTTTAGGGAAATCAGTGTACAATTAAACAGTGTACAATTCTTGATTTCTCCATCCATAAAAAAAATGCAGATGATCCCCTTAATATTTGTCTTTGGTTTGAAACTGCATTACTTTTCCCTCTTGGAAACTCACATAATGGCTTTTTGCTTATCTGTGCTAGCTTTTTCTAACCAGGTATCAATTCACAGCAGGTGAAAAAGTTCCCAGAACAAACCAATTTAGAGTAAACTATAAATTTACTCCAAATAGTCCACATATGAAATAACTAGGGTAGAGAAAATATGATATAATCCAACCCCGTGAAGTCTAAATCTGAGAGGGCAATATGATTTGGGTTTATGTTTAAAAAACCAACTGAATAATTTAGTAAAACCAATTGCAGGCAACTGGGGAAAAAAAAGGTATTTTACCATATCCAGAAATTAAACACTTGAAAAAACGAATATAAATTTAATAGTAAACATTATGGTCAGGCTGTTTATTAAGGAGGCAACCACATATACAAGTTCGGCTATAGAAATGTTTGCAAATCAAACTTCATGTGATCTACAAGGACCATGCGTAATGTCAAAAATGGACACCTGTACATTCAATAAAAAGTTAATTTAAACATACATATCTAGATCATTCTAGAGTCATACAAACATCTGGGGCCACATATGTATCTAATTTTCTTTCAAAAAAACTGCTTCTATAAAAGTGATGTATTGAGATAATTTTAAAAAGTATCTGACAATTATGAATGGTCCCCAGTTTTACAAAATGTGATTTCCAGGATATGAAAACTGAAAAAAGTCAACTCTTCAGAAAGTGTTTTATATTATACAAACAAGTTCTATAGAAAAATGATCCAGCAAATGCTTGAGTTAAGAATATTTATATTTTTTTCCAATTCTTTACACTTTTATTAACACACTTACAAAAAATAACATTCAAACACTGAGAAAATTAAATAACTTTGGAAGCAGAGTTCATAGTTTTCTGCTTACATATAAGTGACAATTCTGGGCTGTTGGCACAAAATAATCAACATTCGTAAAACCCTTGCTACTATATATCAAACATAAGTTAAAATCATAGGCACTAGTTTATCAAATCCACATTTCTCCTGTAAGACTGACCACAGTAAATCCTTAGATTTTCCCAAACAGAAAAATTGGCAATACACAAAGGCTTTCTAGTAAAAAGGCAATTTTTCTCTTTAGGAAACTAAAAGCCAATAGTCTGTGGTAGTACAACAGCATGTAAAATAATACTTTACCAAACTCAGATCGAAAATAAATGTTTTAACAAGTGATGAAATATTTTAATTAAAAAAAAATAGAAGTTTTTTTCTGATGCAGCCATTTAAAAACAAAGTTAAATAACCTGAATACCTTTTGAAACTGATTATCTAACTTAAAAAATGTAATGAGTGTTTCATAATATTAAAATTCCTTTTAATTCTTAGATTGCAGCATATATATTTTTAAAACGTTGCACTGAAAACTGAGACCTGTTTTGTGTATATGTGGTTTTTA
This sequence comes from Varecia variegata, assembly GCA_028533085.1. NCBI lineage: Eukaryota > Metazoa > Chordata > Mammalia > Primates > Lemuridae > Varecia > Varecia variegata. The sequence continues at coordinate 3,347,999 of CM052449.1, read as the reverse complement.
AAAGAGACAGTGGCTAGTTCTTTCTTTTACTTACTTAGATTTACATGAGATACCCCCCTCCCAAGAGCTGATGCTTTCTTTATCTTCCTCTGGAAAGCAACAGTTTTTAGTTCATCATCACACAGAATTCTGGCACCATCCTTTCCTGACCTGCCCCAGCACCCTCAAATTCAAGGATACAGTTTCTTCCTTGCAGTATCACCAAATGCATAGTACCGGCAGTTGAAATCTCCAGCTGCTTGTGCTAACTGAAAACCTCCACGCTGGTCAAGCTAACGCACAGACTACCATGCTGTCAGTCACAGCAGAATGAAAGTCTTGCTTAAGGTTTTAACATTCTCCCAACCTAGCAATCTGAATGCTGTCCTGAATATCAAACCTTCCATTTCTCTCTCTCAATTTCTTTTGCCAACTTATGGAATGTCTTTAATTAACAGGAAATGAACTTATGTTCAAATCTCTAAAATCTTTTAGGTGACCCAACTGACAATATTTTAGAACTGTTCAAATTAAGTATTTAAACACAGACCTCACTATCAAAAATGAGAAGCCTGTCACAGAAGGAAGTTTTAATCTGGTAATAGTCTTGATAAAACTGAAATAGGTGATTTTAAGGATATATATAAGAGCCATTAGAGAGCAAGTATTTAACAGGCTAGAATTATATGTTGGCTTGTTACCAAAAATGCAAAATTGATGTAAGGCAGAATCTAAGTCAAAAGGGACAGTATTTTCAAAAGATGTTTTATGCAGTTATTCAGTTTAAAATAGATCAACTTAAGTAGGATTTAGCAGGCTATATTTTCCTACCACATAATAGACCGTTATGCCATTTAATAACAACAATACAACTGTCATCACTAGAGATTTGTAGGTTAAGTGCATAGATTTTTCTCCCCTCTCTCTCTTACTGTATGGTTTTGTTCCAGGTTGTAAGCACTGAGGTGTTATATCAAGAGTAAAGATACACAGTACTTGCTCTTTCCTGTCATGAAAACCTGCCGATAGAAACAAGATCTCTTAGTTCTGTAACAGATAACAGCATGTGAAGAAGTTGGCTTCAATAATAGCAAAGGCCATCTTTCCTGAGCCAGGAACTATAAAGTTTAGAAAGATTGTACAACTGATATTAAGCCCTTTTGGCAATCAAAACAAACACACAGAAGTCTGATGTGTCGGTGCGACATGACGGATGCGCGCTGTAACACTATCTGGTGGTGGTGACATGGGAGCTACATCCAAAACTTAAGATTAAATAAAACCATAATTTCTCTAATGAGTCTGCAAAAACAATTTATGGAATTCTAAATTTAGGGATCATGTTTTAAATCTCTAGTCCGGGTTTCTTCCTCCCTCTTTCCCCCCAGTCTCAATCTATAGCTTCCTGGAGTACTAGTGAAACACTAGTGAAACAGTTTAGATAATTAGTCAGAATATTAGTTCTCTTTAACACAAATATTTATTGATACTATTTATACAGTAAATTAGGTTGAATGTGAAGTTTTGGATAGCTTGAGTTCACCGTTTTCTTGTGTACAAAGGTATTCTCTCATTTACAAATGGGCATTTCTCTTTGGCATCCATTAGGTATATGCCCAGATATTGGCCTCTGTCAAATATTTAAAAATCAACTTAGTTTCTATTAAACAAAACTAAAAGTGATTCCATGGAGACTGATTGTATGATTACCAAACACATCTGATGTTAAATGTCATTAAAGTGCTGTTTGATGATCTCTGCCGGTTTGTGCTAATTAAGACAGAGAGGGCTGGGATTTTATAAATCCCAAGAGTCTTATCTGAACAGTCTGCATATAAAAGTTGTTTTGTAGCCTGGTGAAGGGGTATCCGTGAAACCGTGGACTTCTGCGTTCTTGTCTCTGCTGGTCAGTAACAGCCATCTTTCCAACTGTCATCTTTCATGCTACCATAGGTTTTAGGAGCTGGCAAGGATCTGAAATAAAGCAATTTTACATGATTTGCATGTCTTTATGAAATAGTACCATACTATCTCTTACATGTATTAATTACTTTTCAGGTGGCATCATGATCCTATGAAGGCTGTTCCAGGGAACTACTAATCCCAAGCTCACACAGCTATCAGCACCAACCTCCCCACATTCGGCATGCTCACAATTTTCAAGTTTTACTAGGCACCACCAGATGACTTCCCTTTATGTTAACACAGCCACTAGATTACAAGAAGGGAAAAGATTGTCTCACCTTGTCCAAGCACATGGATAATCAACCTTACTATACTTTTTTGAGAGGCAGAATGATGAATGTGATATTAGAGGTTTGGTGTCACCCTCACTAGAGAGCCAGTACAGGACAGTGGCTAAAAGGACTGTGAAGTCAGCCATACTTAGAACTGAAGGTCTCATTAGTTGTGTGGCTTTAGGCAATTACTTAATTTCATTAAATTTCAATATCCTCCTCTGAAAAATAGTAAGAACACCTACTCATTTAATGTTATTGTGAAGATTAAACAAGGTAAGTTATTCAGCACAGTGCAGAGCAAAAAGCTGTTAGACTCTACTGTTGAATTTGGAGATAATAAAATGTTTGTCTTAGAATTAAGGAAGTATGGGTAATTCAGTTTAAATGCTTACAAGAGGAAAGCATTTTTTTCATGCAAATAAGTATTTCCAGTTTAATTATACTTGACACCTTAGTTACTGATGGTCACAGTCCTATTTTTGAAAGGTTGACCAAGTTTACAGATGCATGGTTCCCAACCTGTGTCGGTTCAGAATCACTTGAAGATTAAACAAGCAAACAAAGAAAAAACAGCACACCCACAGATTCTGGGCCTCATACCAGACCTACTAAGACAGACTTTCTGGGGGTAAAATTTAGGCCTCTACATTTATATTTACATTATATTAAATTCCACAGATAATTCTGAATTTTAACAGAGTGTGAAAAGCATGCTTACATATTAGAGTCAGTAGCTACAAGTTGTATCTTAAATATCACTCTAGATTCTAACTTGCCTTTATCATCTTTATTGCATTTTTTTTTTTTTTAAGAGACACGGTGTCACTATATCACCCAGACTAGTCTCAAACTCCTGGCCTCAAGTGATCTTCCTGATTACTGGGACTATATGCTGAATACCATTATATTTAAAATGAACAAATATCACAACCAACCAAATTGAGTGGTTCCAACAGTTTTTTCTAGAAGTCCTCTGAGATACTTAATCACGTTAGGTATCTGGACAAATTTAATCTGAACCGAACTGGTATAATATCCCAAACAAGGATTTCTTTAAAACAATAAATTAATGCTTTATTCAAATTGTACTAACAACTCTACTGGGAACCCACCATGACTGTTTACTATCAAATGTACACATCAGGCTAACTCCAGTTTGCCAACTTTCATATACTCAAAAATGCCGACACAGAACATCTGACACTTACCTGCGAACAGGCTGTGCAAGTTTGCTGCGAGGCACTGGTATGCCCCCAGCAGAAGGGGCACTGGGTCTGGGCAAGCCACTTCTCATGGGGGTCGTCCCTGCAGGTCTTGTTAGAGTAGTGCTGTTGATATTGCTGGGAGGATTTGCTGAGACTGTGTTCTGAACCATGGGAGGCCCAGGTGAGGAGGTGGTTTGTGTGAGCTGTGTTGTTTCTTGGCTACCAGGAGAACCAGAGCCATGGTTACTAAACGCTTTCATTGGTTGCCGGAGAGCCAAAGGAGATGGTGCTGCAGGGGAGCGGAATTTGCCAGGAGAAGGTACTGGAATGGCAGAGAAAAACCAGTGTTTTCAGTGGAAATCAAGTATAAGTGAGACCACTGCTTTATATTACATCTGATGATTACGCCCTAGTACATCTATATTCATGAAACTGCACTCTATAGCAATGCAAGGAATAAAGGATATTTCTGGGCTAATAAAAGAAATGGTAACTGGTAAGTTCTAAATAATCAAGTCCTTACTCAGAGGGTTACAACTGTCCTTGACAACAGTGTTTTAACCAGGTCAGCTGGGAACCCACAACAGAGAAAGAAGAAAAGGCACTGCAGGATTCTGTCTCACTGTAGCAACGAACCTGGGGCGCATGCGAACATTCTAGGGGTGAAAAAATGGTTGAGTACCAAATTGTCGCCTAGAATATGAAAACATTCCCCCACGCCCCCAAAGAAACAATGAGCAATCATCCAAGTCCTGACTTTCCACTCGGCCTCCGCTGACACCACCCCAAGGGGAGGGGAAGAGCACTTTATTATTGTGGGGGGCGGGGCGGGGGGACGGGGCTGGTGGTGGCAGTTCAGAAGTCCAGGCTCTCTGCAAGGTCTCCAATGACACCATGGGGTCATGGTTCATTGCCAGCCATCAGGTATGAAAGGCCCAGCTCCTCATGTGGCCGCCTTTGATACCTCCCTGGCAGGAGTGTCGGGGTGCCTTGTTACAGCCTCACAAAGTCTAGGTCCCTGCCGGACCTTTGTTGGTGTGGGTGGAGCCACGTATTTTTCTGCGGTATTTGGCTGGAATAGGACAGTTACTTTCTAAAACACTGGTTCCCAGTCTGTCAGGAACTGGGCCGCATACCACCACCTGAGCTCTGCCCCACTCCCGTGGAAAAACTGTCTTCCATAAAACCCGTCCCTGGTGCCAAAAAGGTTGGGGACCACTGGTCTGAAAGTTTTCTTTCCTAGTCCTTTGGCTAGAGAGAGTAGCCACCCTCACCACAGTGTCAGTGGAGATCACGTGGGAGTCGGAACCCCACCTGCACCTGCCAGAACCCCCCGTTCGGTGTAAACAGAGACCAAGTAGAGAACCTGGGCTTCTACTAACGAAATGCTTCCTCTCCTCCCTGCTGCGCTGATACTCCACCCACAAATGCCCGAGTGGTTCCAGAGAAAGATATCTAAAAGAAAATTTAAATAAGATCCAGAATCTCAGAATACAATCTAAAAATGGCCAGACTTTAATAAAAAATAATTCATCATACCAAGAACCAAGAAGAGCTTAAAGTGAATTAAAAGAAGATGATCAAAGATGTCAACACCGAGGTGACAGAGATGTTAAAATTATTTGACAAAGATTTTAGAGCAGTCATCATAAAACTGGCTCAATGAGCAATTTCAAACACACTTGAAATATCCAAAAATATAAAATTTTAGCAATAGAAAATACAAACAAGAATCAGATGGAAATTTTAGAACTAAAGTAATAACCAGAATAAAAAACTCATTAGATGGGCTCAACAACAGAATGGAGAAAACAGAGGAAAGAATAAGTGAACTAGAATAGAGAACGAAAGAACACAGAGAAAACAGACTGAAAACAGAGCTTCAGGGACCCATGGGGCTTTAACAAAAAGATCTTAACATCTGCATGTCATCACAGTCCTTAAGGAAAGGACAAAGAGAGAAAGAGGCCAAAAAAGTACCCTGAGAAATAATGGCTGAAAACTTTCCAAATCTGGCAAGGACATAAACCTATGGACTCTAGAAGCTGAGCACACACCAAACAAGATAAATCCAAAGAAACCCATGCCAACACACATCAAACTTCTGAAAACTAAAACAAGGAAAAATCTTGAAATCAGGGAGAGAAACAGCTTATCCACTGAAGAAAATCAATTCTAATGACAATGGATTTCTCATCATAAACCAGCACAATATTTTTCAAAGAACTGAAAGAAAAGGATTGGCAATCCTATACCCTGAGGAAATATCCTTCAAGAATTAAGGGAAAAATCAAGACATTCTCATACAAAAGAAAACCAAGAGAACTTGTAGCCAACAAACCTACCCCAAATAGATGGCTAAAGTTCTCTAAACACAAAGGAAGGGATAAGAAGAAGGAACTTTAGAATACCAGAAAGGAAAAACAGGGTAACAAAATACACAGGCAAATAGACAGGCTTTCCCTTTCAAGTTTTCAAAATGATATGTGAGGGCTGAAGTAAAAATTAAAACACTGGTGTGATCTGAAATGTATGTAGTTAAGATAATTATAAATGGGGCAGGGTAAAGGGACATAAAGGCAGGTAACGTTTATGTACTGTACTTAAATTTGTAAAATGACAATACCAATAGACTGTTATAAGTTATTTGTATATATAGTGTAATACCTAGAGCAACCACTACAATAATTATGCAAATATATACCCTCAAATACACTACAGATAAAATGGAATTCTAAAGAATGTCTGAGTAACATCAGGGAAGGCAAGAAAAAGAAAACAGAACAAACAGAAAACAACAAATAAAATGGCAGATGTCAACCCTAACATATCAATAATTACATAAAATGTAAATGGCCTACATACACCAATTAAAAGACAGAGATTTGGCAGACTGAATGAAAAAACAAAAACATGACCTAACTTTACACTAACTTTACACTATAACAATATAAGGTCAAAACATGACCTTATATTGTTATATTTCAAGAAACTCACTTCAAATATAACAATATAAGGAGGTTGAAAGTAAAAGGATGGAAAACATTCTATCATGCAAATAATAAAGGAAAACAAGAGTGGCTATATTAATACCAGATAAGAAGAAAGAATATTACCAGAGACAAAGAGGGGTAACACACAATGGGTCAAGCTACTAAGGCATACAATCCTAAATGCATATGTAGTAAACAACAGAGCTGTAAATATGTGAAGGAAAAACTGATAGAACTTAAAGGAACAACAGGCAAATCCATAATAAGAGCTTAATATCACCCTCTCAACAACTGATAGAGCTAGATAGAAAATCAGCAAGGATACAGAACTCAGCACTACCATCAACCACAGGACCTAATCGACATTTAGACACAGGATCTAAGCTACACTCCATTCAACAACAGACCACACATGCACTTTTTTTTTTTTTTTTGGAGACAGAGTTTTGCTCTGTTGCCTGGGCTAGAGTACCATGGCGTCAGCCTAGCTCACAGCAACCTCAAACTCCTGGCCTTAAGCAATCCTCCTGCCTCAGACTCCTGAGTAGCTGGGACTACAGGCATGCGCCACCATGCCCAGCTAATTTTTTCTATATATTTTTAGTTGTCCAGATAATTTCTTTCTGTTTTTAGTAGAGACGGGGTCTCGCTCTTGCTCAGGCTGGTCTCGAACTCCTGACCTTGAGCGATCCTCCCGCCTAGGCCTCCCAGAGTGCTAGGATTACAGGCGTGAGCCACCGCACCTGTCCCACACATGCACTCTTTTCAAGTGCCCACAGAACGTATATAATCTAGACAATATCCTGGGCCTTAAAGCAAATCTCAACAATGTTATAAGAATTGAAATTACAAAGAGTACTTCTCTGATTATAATAAAAGGAAATTATTAATAGAAAGTAGTAACAAAGGGATAACAGGAAAATCTTTAAACACTTGAAAACGAAACAATACACTTTTCAACAGAAATTTAAAAACTACATGGAATCGAACATATAGAAATTTGTGGGGCATAATTAGGAAGAGGAAAAGTTTTAAGTTAATCTATTACTTTAAGAACGTAGAAAGAGTAAATTAAAGTAAGCAGAAGGAAATAATAAAGAGCAGAAATCAATGAAATTGAAAACAGAAAAACAGAGAAAACAAATCAATGAAACAAGGAGTTGGTTATTTAAAAAGGTCAACAAAATTGACAAGCCTAACAAAGAAAAAAAAGAAAACACAAATTACCAATATCAGGAATGAAACGAGCTACTACTGCAACCCTGCAGATATCAAAAGGATCATAAGGAAATACTATGAACAATTCTACACACATTAATTTGACCACTTGGAAGAAAAGGACCAATTCTTCAAAAAACGTAAACTATCACAACTAATCTGTTATAAAATATTATATGTAAGTTGAATACAGGTCTACTTCTGAGATATCACAAGTTTGGTTCCAGACAACCACAATAAAGCAAGTATCTCAATAAAGCGAGTCACACACATTTTTTGGTTTCCCAGTGCATACAAAAGTTATGCTCATACTATCCTGTAGTGTATTAAGTGTACAACAGCATTATATCTAAAAAACAACGTACATACCTTAATTTAAAAATACTTTGTTGCTAAAAAATGCTAATGATCATCTGAGGCTTCAGTGAATCATACTCTTTGCTGGTGGAGAATCTTGCCTCAATATTGATGGCTGAATTGGTGCTTGCTGAAAGCTGAGATGGTTGTGAAGATTTCTTAAAATAAGATGAAGTTTGTTTTATTGACTCTTCCTTTTACAAAAGGTTTCTCTGTAGCATGCCATGCTACTTGATAGACAACAAAAGGATCCCACAGTAGAACTTTCAAATCGGATCAACCCTCTCAAACCCTACTGCTGCTTTATGTGCTGCTGCACTAAGTTTCTGTGATATTTTAAATCCTTTGCTGTCAGTTCAACAATGTTCACAGCATCTTCACCTGGAGTAGATTCCATTTCAAGAAACCACTTTCTTTGTTCACTCATAAGAAGAACTCCTCATCAAGTTTTATCACAAGATCGTAGCAATTCAATCACATCTTCAGGCTCTATTTCTAACTCTAGTTCTCTTGCTATTTCCACCACATCTGCAGTTATCTCCTCTACTGAAGTCTTCATCTCCTCAAAATCATTCATCCATGAGCAGTGGAATCAACTTCTTCCAAACTCCTGTTAATGTCGATATTTTGACCTCCTCCCATGAATGACAAATGTTCTTTAAACATTTTTTTGACTGATACATAATATTTGTACATATTTATGGGGTACATATATTTTGATACATGCATACAGCGTGTAATGATCAAAATCAGGGTATTTAGGATACACTTCATCTCAGACATTTACCATTTCTTTGTGTTGAGAACATTTCAAATCTCGTCTCGCTATTTTGAAATATACAATATATTGTCGTTAACTATGGTCACCCTACTGTGAAATTGAACACTAGAACCCATTCCTTTGGTCTAACTGTATGTTTGTACCCATCAACCAACCTCTCTTCACACTCCCACACCCACCACCCCTCCCAGCCTCTGGTACTACCATTCTACTCACTACCTCCATGAGATCAACGTTTTTAGCTCCCATATGTGAAAACCACAAATTTCCTTAATGGCATCTAGAATGTTAAATCCCTCCCAGAAAGTTTTCAATTTACTTTGGCCATATCCGTCAGAGGAATGGCAGCTATAGCCTTATGAAATGTAGTTCTTAATGAGATTTGAAAGTTGAAATTACTCCTTGGTCCGTAGGCTGCAGAATGGATGTGTTAGCAGGCATGAAAACAACATTCATCCTTTTGTACATCTCTGTCAGAGCTCTTGGGTGACCAGGTACACTGTCAATGAGCAGTAATATTTTGAAAGGATTCCTTTTTTTCTGAGCAGTAGGTCCCAGTGGTGGGCTTAAAATATTCCATTAACCATGCTATAAACAGATGTATGGTCATCCAGGCTTTGTTGTTCTATTTACTGAGCACAAGCAGAGAAAATTTAGCATAATTCTTAAGGGTCCTAAATTTTCAGAATCGTAAATGAGCACTGGCTATAAGTTAAGGTTAACAGCTGCATTAGCCTCTAACAAGAGAGTCAGCCTGTTCTTTGAAGCCAGGCATTGACTTCTCTCTAGCTGTGAAAGTCTTATATGGCACCTTCTTCCAACGTAAGGCTGTTTCATCTACATTGAAAATGTGTTGTTTAGTATAGCCACCTTTATCAATTATCTTAGCTAGATCTTCTGGATAACTTGCTGCGGCTTCTATATCAACACCTGCCACCTCACTTTGCACTTTCGTGTTATGGAGATGGTTTTTTCCTTAAACTTTATGCCACAACCTCTGCTAGCTTCCAACTTTTCTTCTATAGCTTCCTCACCTCTTTCAGCCTTCACAGAATTGAAGAGAGTGAGAGCCTTGCTCTGGATTAGGCTTTGATTTAAGGAATATTGTGGCTGGTTTGATCTTCCATCCAGACCACTAAAAGTTTCTCCATGTCAGCAATAAGGCTGTTTCGCGTTCTCATCATTCATGAGTGCACTGGTGTTGCACTTTTAATAACCTTCAAGAACTTTTACTGTGCATTCACTACTTGGCTGTTTGGCCCAAGAAGCCTAGCTTTCAGACTATCTCAGCTTTCGACACGGCTTCCTCACTAAACTTAATCATTTCTAGCTTTTGCTTTAAAGTGAGAGACGTGCAACTCTTCCTTTCATTTGAACACTTAAAAGACCATTGTAGGATTTTTAATTGGCCTAATTTCAATATTGTTGTTGAAAGGGAGGCCTGGGCAGGGGGGAGGGAAGGCCTGCTGGCTGAACAGTCAGAACACACACAACATTTGTCGATTAAGTTTGCCATCTTACATGGGTGTGGTTTGTGGTGCCCCAAAACAACTGCAATGGTAACATCAAAGATCACTGATCACCATAACAGATATAATAATAATTAAAAAGTCTAAGATATTGTGAGAATTGCCAAAATGTGACACAGAGACATAAAGTGAGCACATGCTGTTGGAAAAATGGCACCAACAGACTCGCTTGACACAGGGTTGCCACAAACCTTCAATTTATAAAAAATGTGGTATTTGCAAAGCAAAGCGCAATAAACAACGTATGCCTGTAGCCATGTAACTATTAAGGAAATTGATATTTTAATTTAAAAACTCCTCAAAGAAGAAATCTTCAGGCCCAGATGGTTTCACTGGGAAATTCTACCAAATGTTTTAAGAATTAACACAAATTTAACATCATCTCTACCACAAAACAGAAGAGAACATGTCCCAATTCATTTTATGCAGCTAGTATTACCTTGATACCAAAACTAGAAAAAGACAGTATCAAAAAAGAAAATTACAGACTATATTCCTCATGAATATAGATGCAAAAACTCTTAATAAAATAATAGCACAGAGAATTCATCAGAAATATATAAAAAGATTTATATGCCATGACCAAGTAGGGTTTATTATGGGATGCAAGGGTGGCTTAATATTTGAAAATTAATCAATGCAATCAACCACAGTAACAGGATAAGGAAGAAAAATCACATGATCATTTCAGTTGATGCAAAAAAAAAAATCTGACAAAATTCAACACAATCATGATAAAAATTCTCAGGAAAGCAGGAATAGGGGAAACTTTCTCAACCTGATAAAGAGCCATCTACAAAAAAACCTACAGCTAATATTATACGTAATGATGAAAGACTGAATGCTTTCCCCATGAGATCATGAACAAGGTAAGGACATATGCTCTAACTACTCTTATTTAACAGAGTGCTGGAAAGTCTAGCCAGCGCAATAAACGAGAAAAGGAAATTAAAGGCATAGATTAGAAAGAAAAACTGTATCCATGATTGTCTACAAAGAAAAATCCTAAGAAATATAAAAAAAAAAAAAAAAAAAAACCCCACCAAAATCCAAAAAACAAAAAACCCCCCAAAACTTCTAGAAATAAGTGAGTTTAGTAAGGTCACAGGACTGGACAAAAATCAACTATGTTTCCATAAACTGGCAATGAACACATAGAAATCAAAATTAAAAACAGAATACCAATAGCATTGCTCAAAAAAACACAGGTATAAACCTAATAAAACAAATCTCAGCAAATATAGGTTAGCTGTTAAGAACAAATGAGTAATGTGTGTGAACTATTGGTAAAATGTAAAGTATTAAACAAATTGTCATATCGTATCTGTGCCTTCCTTACCTAAGGAACAGGACGCCTTTCAGCCTCCTCCAGCTGACTATTCTGGATATGCAACAATGCCACCCAGGACAGTCTCATAAGCTGTCCTTATAAATTCACTTAAGTATTAAGTTAGGCTGTATTGCCTAAATTAATTATCACAGGATATAATTTCTTTTTACTCTTTTTGGACATGAAGAATTACACTAGATTCAGGCATAAAATGAAGGAGTGTTACCTTCTCTCTGAGTAAGAATTAGAACTCTATTTATAAAACTGACATATGACTAAGAATGCTAACCTTGGTGTGTAAGTTCAGTCATCTCTAAAATGGAATGGTGGGTAATATGAGGATTCATATTTTTAAAATATTTATTTTTGTCTTTTAATAAGCACTTAACATCAAGTTTGTTTTCGAATTAAGATTTATATAATTCAGGCAGGTACTTAAAACAACCCTAAAAATGGAAAAATTGAGTAAATTATATATGTTTTTAGCTTGATAAATATTCCCTGAATATAAAATGTTTTGTAAGTAATATATGTACCTAATACATGTACCTAGCAATATAAAAATTAGATATTGCAAGTGGTTGTCTTCACAGCGCAGTGTCCTCCAAACTACAACTGTCATTAAGTGCCTAATTTGTCCATAAATATACAGTATAGCAATAAAAAATACACATATTGCCAATGGGGGGAAGTCATTTGTTAAAATACATTTGCATTCCATTATGAACAAATAAAAGGACAAAAATATTTCCTTGTCAACTATCCCTTACTACAGTAAGTTACATCATTCCAGTTATTCAATGGTCTATGTACCATTAATGATAATAACAAGTTATTGACATAAAAAGGGCTTAAAAATAAGTTGATTGCCAAAGATCACAGAGATGAATTAAATCTGATTTTCCCACTACAGAGTAAAAGAATCCTTGTTAAGAGTTACTCGTGATTATCTATTCCGACTCCCACTGTATAGAGAAGGAAAACTGCCACAACCACAGAGGTCAATTGAGCAAATAAGCAGGAAGGTCAGGACTTGAAACCAGGTCTCCGGATTCCCAGATTGGTATTTACCGAAAACCAAAAGAGAAACATCTCTGGGGGTAGAAATTAAAATGTTATTTTCAACATTTTAATTTTCAACTAGACTCAGAAAGTTTATTGGTATGGCTACCATCCTAGCCAGTTTTTATAAGGTATGATTCCAAAGCACATTAAATTTTTAACTGCTGACAAATAATCATAGGAAAAAAATAACATGGCACAGAAGCCTTTGATTTCTTCTTCTATTAGGGTACACGACTCACCATTTTTTCTGTAAGCATATAAACATTTTGTAAGTTATCAGAAAAGATTAAACATAAAAGGCAGAAAAAGCCCTGGGAATTGGACTTCACTAGCTTTTCTTCCATAAATACAAAAAGACTGACGTACATGAATAAATAACCTGCCAGCAAACATTCACAGTTTAATCTTCTAGTTTAGTCTAAAAATAGAAAACAACTTTGGAACTAACCCTCTTCAAGATAATTATCCTAACATCAATAAAGACTTTTAAAAGGTAAATTTTTTGAAAATATATATTTTTTTCAACTGAAAATCTTAACCACCCTCAGTGTGCCAAAGCTAAATGTATACATAAACAAAGATACAACTCAGGAACTATGAAGATCCATTAGGTACCTCTCCTCCTGGTAGAAGTTTTTAACTATATAGCCACATTTTCACAAACCAAAGAATTAACTAGGTATCAAGATACCAGATATCAAGACTTAAGAGACACATTAGCATTAATACATAGAATATATGTCAATAGCTGCAAACCTATACGTATATCATATAGGTCATTACATTTTAGTTTAATAAATTATCTAACTTATATAACTGCCCTTTTAGTACCTAGTGAGGAAAGGGGGAAAATGTCAAAATTAAGAAACAGATTTATGAAGATTCTTAGAGGATGGCAATGGCATAGTTTATGAATTTCCCCAAATCCCACCTTAAATACACAGAGCAACTAGGAAAGTCAAACCAAAACCCAGTTACAACAGCTACAATAAAATCAGGTGACAGAGTAACTCTGTGAACCCCAAAATATGAATGGGTAGGGAGAAGCCACTGACAACTAGAAGACTACATATCAGCATCAGTGCAGAAGGAACATCCTGAGCATTCCAAAATAACCAATAAGTACTCACACAGAAAGCAATGCTCAACTGCAGCTGAAACTGGGAGGAGTGTGCACACTCCAACAGAGGGTGAGTACAAGAGATCTATTGTAAAGTCTGGGAGGAACATGAACAACTGTGAACGCCTAAAATTAACAAGCCAAACCTCTCTTCCAGGTAACTTCACGCTAAGAAAAAAAACTGTGAGGAAGATCCAAATTGCACACACCAGAGACATTAGAGATAAAGAAAATGAAGTCCAGATAAGAGTGGGGGAGGGTTCAACAAATGTTGCTAGGACAATTGGATATCCACATCCTAAAGAATAAAGCTGGACCCCTACACTTCACACCATAAACAAATTAACTAACAATGGATCACAGACCTAAATGTAAGAGCTAAAACTATAAAGCTCTTAGAAGAAAACAATAGGAGGCCAGGTGCAATGGTTCACACCTGTAATCCCAGTGCTCTGGGAGGCTGAGGCAGCAGGATAGCTTGAGGCCAGGGGTTCAAGACCAGCCTGGGTAACAGCCAGAGCTTGTTGCTGCAAATAAATAAATAAATAAATAAACTAGCTGTGAGTGCTGGCACGCGCTTGCAGTCTTAGCTACTCAGGAGGCTGAGGCTGAAGGATCACTTGAGCTCCGAGTTCAAGGTGCCAGCCTGGGTGACAGAGCAAGAGCCTGTCTTTAAAAAAAATAATTTTTTAAAAAAGAAGAAAACACAGGAGTAAATCTTTATGACCTTGGGTTAGGCACTGGTTTCTAACACCAAAAGCATGATCCATAAAATAAAAAACTCACAAATTACACTTCATCTAAGTAAAAAACTTTCGTGCTTCAAGGGGCACCATGGAGAAAGTGAAAGGACAACCCACTGAATGGGAGAAACTATTTGCCAATCGTGTATCTGAGATGGGACTCGTATCCAGAATATATAAAGAAATGTTATAACCCAGTAAGAAATACTTTAACAAGGTTAATGTGTAAGTTGAGGGAAACGAGAGGATCTGAAGAGGCACACTAAGCTGTAGTTTTACTTTTGTAAAAGAATGTTTCCTCTAGTGGTAGCAGCATTTTGACCTATCTATAAACTTGGGGGCCAGGGAACAATGAAAATACGAGGTTGATCGGGCTTAGGTTATCTTTAAAGGTCTTATAGCTGTAATTTTAACATTCTAAAAGTATGCTCCTATTTTAATTTGTCCTGATCTCTGCGTTCACTTTGTCTAACTATTCTTCATTTTCTTCCCTTGACTTGGTGAGGTCTCTACCCTGTTTACCTCTACTTCACTGAGTTCCTAACAATTGGGAATGAATAAAATGTCCTTTCTCAAAGCAGTTTAATCAGTCACTTCTATGAAGTCTTAAAAACATACAATGAATTCTTTTCCTTAGAGAGGGATGGGCTGAAAAAAAACACAAAAAATTTATAAGAAGAAAATGCAAAAAGGAATGTGTCCAGCCTTTCTTGACCTTAGTGGCATGATTGTAGTCATTCCACAAGTATTTATGGAGTGGCTGTTTGTGCCAGGCAACAGTTTTTATTTAATACTTTCCTTACCATCTTCAAACACCTGCTCCTACAAAATGCAATTAAAATCAATGTGACTATATTTCCATTTGCTAAGGAAACTATCTATCTTTTTCCTCTACCCATGATCCTGTCACCCTCCTTATGATAGGCACATTAACTTCCTAGGAAACCGTACATGCTCATCCCCAGGATGAAAGAATTGGCTTGTGTGACAATTTACCATCCACTGACCCATGTTTCTTTATTGCACAGGTTAAATGTGCCTACGGTGCCTGTGAACATGTGGCCTCTCTCTCCTGTTTGCCTCACATCCCTACAGGAGAAAAGACTCCCACAGTCAATGTAGACCCTTCTTTTTCCCAAAGTCTAGATATGATGGTGAAATTAGAAAATCCATTTTGGCCTTCGATCCAAGAGGTGTTCTCTAATTCAGCTTGACCAGTAATGATGCTAATATTTTACATCTTACCTTATACCTGTGTCCATTTCTCAATTGGTTTAGAATTTACAGAGAAGTATGTAACAATTATCCCCAAGCCACAATACCAACCAGAAAATACGACAGACTAGATTAAGTTGAATAAGAGATAGAACAAAACAGAACAACAACTGGCCCCCCATCCCATGTACCCTTTACTAAGTCAACAACATGACAGCTAGAGATGCCAGGAATTCCAGTTCTTAACAGTTCTGAGATTGGGTTTTCCCATCATCTTTCATGGAGGGTATGCAGTGGCTCAGAGTCACAGAAATAATGTAATCCCTATAGGCAAATTTTTAAAAATTATGGCTAGAAATTATGGTCTTCTTAACCTAATAAGGAGTGTAACATAAAATCTTTAAGTAAAAATTTTAAATTATATAAACGATTCACACATCCTACTTTTCTATTTGACTTTGTTTCAGATTCTATTATCTAAAATTATTTCCTTAAATTATACTCGGTCCACGAAATCATTGCTAAAACATTAACAGTAATGAATTTGCCAAAATATCTATTCTATTGATAGTACCTTTGTAACCATATTAATCAAATTTTTTTTTCAACAAATCAGATCTTGAACTTCCTCTTTCCCCATAATTTTCTTTAGTGCTTTATCTCTTTTATGTATCTTTATTATTTACTGAGTTCTGAAGCTATCAGGGAACCTACATGTTCTGGATAAGAGAAATATTTTTCCTCATTGTCTATGTTTGTTCCGTCCCATTTCCTCTGAGGACTCTATTCTAATTACTGCTGGTCTATCTGATCCCCCTGTTTTCTCTCAATTCTACTTCCTTCTAGCTGCCCGTACATCCAATGTCTTGGAACTAATGTTGGACAGCTTTGGTGTCCAACCTCCATATATTTCTTCAACACTCAGTTCTTACAAAGCTACCACTCCATAAACATTCCAACATATCAGTTAACCACAAATTGTGATTTAACTTCAATCACCTTCTAATGTGAAAAGTGTTCCCATTTTATTCTATAGATAAGGAAAACCAGAAATCGAAGTCCAAGGAAAAACATTAACATACAGAATGTTGGACATCTGGTTCATTCTGAAGCATTTATTAGTTCAGTTGGCATTAAGTTAAAACAATGACCTTTGCTTTTAAGTGGTAAGAAAAATGATAAATTCTCTAAGTATCATTTACTCCTTTCAGAATAGCAACCCAATACATACCTCTGTAGAAAATATGTTTCTTCTGGATTTATCCAAATAACAGAGAATAAATCCACATTATTTCATCATTTAAAAGAAAAACTAAAACCTGCCTTACAGACATTGCTGATTCGGTATGCCAAAAGGCATAAGATTTAACTACACCATTTGCTGAAATTTTAAACTTAGTAAGAGGCTGTAGTTACCTCTTTTTGTAGATGAAGTTTGAAGCAACTGTTTGGCTTTGAGGGAAGTACGAGGCAAATTTTTCAGCCTTTGCGAAGCTGTTGAAAAATAAGGAACTGTAACATTTGCCTGAAAGTACAAGATAAAGGCTATAGCTTCTGTAAACTTGAATATTTTAATACAAACTTAAAAGTTATCAAGGAACAGAAACCATAAGGTACAAATATGTTAGAATCCTAGAAGCAAAGGAATTTTAAAGTGATGCTTAGTGCGTTAAGTTGGAAAGAAAAGGGGATGGAACAAACTTTTAAAAATAGTTTCTTATAGATGAGAAAATCCCCAGTATGTCAATGGGTCAAAATATCAGAGAAAACAAACCACCAGCAAACATGCTACAGGAGGCAAAGAATACAAAGATAAAAGTGATGAACACAAGCACACAGTATAGAATAAAATAAATGCAGCACTTGTTCAATGCAAAAAAGCAGATTTTGGCAAAGCAGTTATTGTTAGATGAATTGCCCTAACGTGAAACAGTAATCCCCATACTCAAAAAGGAGAAGAAAACTCAGAACCAGGCAGGTCCTCAGGAAGTCACAAACTAGTGGTTTTAATATGCTCAACATCATCTTTCTGTAGAATACAATTAATTTTTACCTCAGACTTTGGGTAGCAGCCTATCTGGGCTGTGCCCATATGCATGGAGGTGTGAGTGTGTGTATGTTGGTGTAGGTTGAGGGGTTTGGAGGAGTCAGAGCATCTGCCTTTTAAAGCGCTCAGTGAGGAATGCTAAGCTTCCTTCCAAACTCCTAATCCATTAACTGCACCGAAACTCTCAACGTGGGCATGTAAGAAGCAGTCCCCGGCTGCCCAGAGTTAAAGTGGTTCCAATTACGCCAATGCACAGCTACTACGGCTCCAAGGGACTGATGAGTCCCACACCTACCAGTACACTCACCTATTTAAGTGGCTCTAAAATGTCACTTGATTTGAAAATCAAACTTCATGTACCTCTAGGATTTATGTGCACACGCACACACAAAGAGATCCCACACCTATACATTTAGCCAGAGCAGAAAAATCACTGGGGTGACAAAGGGACACTTGATATATCATCAGAGAGCATTAAGAATTTTTCTCCCCTCTACTGCTTAACTCTATCAAATCTGGAAAACCACTGTTACCTCATAGATAATAAACTTTAAAAAAAGTAACAAATGTATTTGATTTCAAATTTTATAGCACTCCAAACATTACTGTAACTAAATAACATCTGATGCCAACTGAACCCAAATACTGCCAGGCAAACTAGCAAAAAAATTACCCATACCTAAAAAAATCAATTTTATAATGGGTTACCTTGTTTCTATCCCACAAAAATTAAAGCTACTATCATCATTAATATTCTTCATCTACATATTTATTCATACATATTTTCAACCATTTATATTTTTATTCATTCATTCATTCCTGTTTTCTTTCATTCATTGAAATAGTTTAGTATCTGCTTTATTCCAGGTACTGTTTTAGGTACAATGACTTCAGCAGCCAACTAGATGGTTACAGTTCCTGCTCTCATGGAACTAATATTCTAAGAAACGAGAGACAGACAAACAAAGCAGTAAAACATATGGCCTGCCAGATAGTGACAGCTGCTAAGGAGAAAAGTAAGAAAGAGGGACAGGAAGGAGATTTAAGTTGCATTTATAAATAAAGTGATCAGGAAAGACTTCCCTAAGATGACATTTGCATAAATATCTGAAGGAAGAGAGCGAGTGAGCCATGTAGATATCTGGAGAAAGCATTCCAGGTAGAGGGAAAAGCAACTGTGAAGGATACTGAGATAAGAGCATGCCTGGTATGTCTGAAGAACAGCTGTTGGAGTGGAGCACATGAGGGCAAAAGGTAACCAACTGAACATCCACTGGCAATCCACAATATCTACTAACCACTAAAATAATTTTAATGAGGGCTCAATATCAAACACCATCTATAATGAACTCTTTAGAAAGCTCCTAGTTGAATTAGTAACCAGGGTGACTCCCAAGGACTCTACGAATCTCTCAAGTTTCACGGGTGATGTAAAAATAATGGCATCTATAGACAAGTGAAAAGTGTCCACTGGGAACTGGGAGAATCAGATTACACGTAGAATCAGGCGGTAAACTCTAAATTTGCCTGATACAGAAAAAAAAAATGAATGATTTTCATAAAATACCACACAGTCATATAATGTTACTCACAGAACAAAAACTAAATTTTTATCTGAATTATCAATCTTAATTTGATCACTTTTCCAAAGACAAAATCATTTTTTAGAAGACAAAATATAGTAGTTTAAGTGAAACTCTCCAAATGTTTCTAAAATAATAGAATTCAACGTGTTCACTGTTTGAAGATATTTATGGTTTAAAACTTTCCTTGGTTTCTCTTTTAATATTTATATAATTCCAATTTACCAAGACCCCACTGTGAGAAGCAAAGACGCTACAACAATTATTCTTTCATGCTACCATTATTTAGGTTAAGGTCTTCCTCCACAAACCAGCTCCTCTAAAAACCTCTGTATTTCTGTTAAACATATACCACCCTTGTCCCACATGCTCAGGACATTTTGCTTAAACCTTTTGCTGCTTACAGGTTTTCACTCAGTGTCATCTTTCGATGCTCTCTCGCACTCCACTTCTAATTCTCCTCAGTGCTACCAAGTCATGTATTTTCTATTTCTCTTTCAAAGATTGCATCCAGACTTTATCACCTCCTTTACCACTATAACTTTGTTCCAATCTTCATTTCTTGCCTGGATTATGCAATAATTGCCTTCTAAGTGGTTTCCAGTCTCTCCTCACTTAATCCATTCTCCACATTGATACCACAGTGAACTTTCTAAGAAGCAACCTTGATTAAAAGTCTACCATGGCTACTCCCACTTACAGGATGAATTTAAAAATCCTGACTATGATATTTTAAAACTCTTATAGCCTGTCCCCTATCTACAGCTCTGTTCTCATCACTACACCCACTCCCCCTCACTCATCATGTACCCAAACTTTACTTATATAAAACCACCAGAATCAGACTGCCATTCTCAAGGCTTTTCATTACTAATCCCACTGTTGGGAAAACCCATACCTCCTTTCTTCGTTTGGCAACTCATATAAGCTCCTCCTGAGCTGGCTGAGATATCTTTCAATATCTTTCCTGAAACCCCTTCACAAGGCTGAGTTTAATGCCTCTCTCCTCTGTTCCCACAGAAGTTCCTGCCCATCATGCCCCGCTATTGGAAGGTGTGGGCTATCCTATTCACATTTCTATTCCCAGTGCTTGTAACATAACATAGCGAATGGTTAAGGCACACACGGGTGACTGACTAGTGGGTAAAATCTGAACTCTAACCTAAACATTCAAGGTCCTCCAGTCAGGGTCTAACCCAGAGGTCTCAAACTTGAGTATGCCCCAGAATCAGCTGAGACACTTCCAAAAAACACAGGCTGGGTTCCCACCACAGGTGTGTTCAATCAAAATTTCCAGGGGAAAGGCCAGAAAAACTGTATTTATAAAATCTCCTCAATGATTAGATAATTGACCCAACATCACTGCACTATTTATCCTTAAATAGATGTCCTACAAATACTTTCTGTATTCTTAAGATTTATTTATCATGACTTATTTATTCCATGTTTCAAAATTACTAGTACGTAAAACATTCAAGTGTAATCTTTCAGTGTTTCGGTAGGAAGTGAGATCTGGATGGGAATTCCTTCCTCATGGGCCTCACAGCAGTCTGGCTACAGGTCAGCTGACAACTTGACAGCTGACAACCCCTCTCCAGTGAGGGGTCCAAAGTAGAATGTTGATCCTATGCCTTCTGTCTGGCATAGACTCTCGTGGTAATTCACAAAATCCCTACGGTTCAATCTCAAATCATGGTCCAATCAAGTCATCCAAGAATATTTTCCAAGATGCCTATTCGTTTGCAATTAGGTCAGCATGATGTAATCCAAACAACAATGGGTAAGAAATCAGAAGACTCAAGGAGTTGGGAGGAGGGAGTAATCTGGCTGTGCTTTTGCTGTTTTTTCTAGTTACACGACCTTGTACGGTTCATATATAATTTATATGGATCTCTGCTCCCTTTACATAAACATAACTGAATATTTGTGAGTTTCAAATGACATAATACATGTGCAAGTACTTTAAACATTTAAGAATAACCAAATTTGGGTTGTTTTTTTTTTTAAAAATCAGTAGATTACCTTGGCTTTTTCTCCCTTCCTCTTCCTTATTTCTGAACCAATAATTCTTATATTTCTCTGAAAACTAAACTTTCTGCTAAACCTGTGCTCTACTAGTCTTAGAAAGCAAGGCACTAGCCTTTTAAAAAACACTGCCCCTGACAAGCATTCCTTCCTTTAAATGAAGAAACTGAAAAAATTACATGTATCCATGACCTCTGCAATGCTCTGGTTTTCTTAAACTTTTTAAGTTACATTTTCCAAATATAAAAGTCAAAAATTGGTAATCGCTGCTATATAAAAATGAAAATACATTATAACTCTAATACTCATTTGAATGTCAGCATCCACATAATGCAGCCACAGCAAATAAGCATATAAAAATAGTGACAGGCATAGTAACAAGGCAAAAGAAGTAATCCCCTAGGTGGAAGTAACAGCAACCTTGCAAAGTTAGGTTCATGCAGACCAGCAAGTAAGAACCAAAGCTTTACCACTCAAGAGCTGGAAAAATAAATACTTAAAAGAAAACAAACTATAACATCTATTACACTAACAACTGAAGTTTACACAAAAAATACAAAATACCAATTCATGTATAAAATGTATAAAACTTGCTATTATAGTATTTGTACACAATTACATATCAAAATAAAAGGCTATTATGAAAACTATATTAAAAGACTACAACATATATTTATATATCAAAGATACAAAGTTTCAAGAAAAACATAACATTTTTTGCTTCACTGATATATTAACTTTCAACACAAAGCTTTAAATATTTTTGTAAACTTTATTATGTTTTAAACTTGCTAATAACAGAATTTACTACTTTCCAAATACATTTTTGAGACTAGTGTAATTCTACACTAAAATAATGTTTATGACATTTTAAGTAAGCTTTAATAGAGCTAGAAATATAAAAACAAACAAGTATATATAATTGAAAAGAAGGATAGTATCTTACTTTTCTTCTGCCTGTACATTATTCAAATACTAAAATACACCATTACGAAACTACATACATATTTTCTACTTAAAAGTAAACTAGTGACTAGAATTCTATTATATTTTCCCTATATATTTTCCTTAATTACCAACTGGGGAAAAAGGAAAAATAATGCACCTACAGAAAAAAAAAATTCTAGGGAATCAGCAGGTGATTATAATCATACAATGCTAATTTTACCACTAGAGAAGGCAAGTAATTATCATAAAGTTTTAGATACAGCCAATATATTTTTCTATTAACATTTTTATCCTAGGTTCCCCAACTTTTTCTTTTTTCTTCTATTTTTGTGAAGAATTATTTTTCATTCCCATAAAGCTTTGACATGGTAGAATAGTTCAAATGAAGAACATTTATGAGAGGATGAGGTAAAGAGGATATAGATATAGCTGGTTTTATCAAATAGTTGGGATACTGTTTGGAGATTTATCATGTAAAGTTTTGAGAAATGTAGAACTTATCAATTCAAACTAAATATAAAAGCATCTTTGAAAGCCAAGCACAAACGTTGTTTTGGATCATCTGTGTATACGCTGTAAAATCATGGCTTACCACATACGTGAGGTCTTATTACTTAATCTTCTTAATGATTTAAAATTTTTCTTTCTTGTTGTGTTAACATTGTGGGTGTTTTTTGTATCAGCCAAGTATATCAGGGAAAAAAACCCCAGAAAGACAATATTCTCAAGTGTGTAATTAATTTGCAGGTTTTAAAGGCACAAAACCTAACACTCAGTGTTTCAGGTATAATGAAGTTCAAATTCTATCCTTACATTCATTTTAAAAGTTTTGTGAATTCCTATTTTCTATACCATTTATGAGTACCATAATTAGTATTATAAGGCACTCTTAATTACAGAGTTCATCATATCAATCACATAAGACCTGGAATACTAAGTTTAAAATTTAATTTGGTACAAAAACATGTTTTAGCATATATCAAGCTGAATAAATGTGGTATAAAAATCTCTAGGTACAATTTCTACAGTGCTTTAAAGTTTGGAGTTTTAAATCTTAAGAAAAGTAGAAATGATATATCTGATAATTTTTATACCTTGGTACTAAACCATAGATGTGACAAATCTCTCTAGGTGAACTTGGGCTCTAGAGCTGGATCAACATGGGTTTTAATTCTAACTTGCACTGAAATGCTTTATGATCACAGATAAGCTATTTAACTATTTAAAGCTTTAATTTCTGATCTGTAAATGTGTTAATAATTGTACCTCCTTTCATAGAAGTGTTCTGAGGATTAAATAGGATTATGCATGTAAATACATAATGTGAATTTCTATAATATAAATATCATCATTATAACTGCAAATAAGGAAAATTTGTCATATATCACAGAAGTCATTTTGATTCAAATGTGTTTTTTCCTAGCCTGCTGATTTTTGAGCCACCAGTAACACCATCTTAACATGAAGTACGTGAAGTCGGCTAAACACAATAGAGTCAAGGAAGAATGTAAAATAATTAGAGAATTGAATACTTTCAAAATTTGAATTACTCAATAAATAAGTTATAAATGAACACTCAATAACCTCATGCTTGTATCACTTCTTTCTCCTAGTCTTGAGAAAATGAAGGAAAACATCATGGCTACCACCACTTCAACCTCACTGATGGTAGCATACTACAAAGACCTGAGTGAATAAGCATCCCTTGTGTCCCTACAAGGATCTGAGTGAATAAGCATCCCTTGTGTCCCTACAAAGACCTGAGTGAATAAGCATCCCTTGTGTCCCTACAAAGACCTGAGTGAATATGCATCCCTTGTGTCCTTACAAGGATCTGAGTGAATATGCATCCCTTGGGTCTCACAGCTCACGTACAGGACTTACATGAGCTGTGGGACACAAGCGATACATATTGAACATTTATGAGATCACAGTAATAATTCACTTAAAATTGTTTTAACTATATGCTCATATTTATCCTAGTTAATAAGCAATAATTTTTGGAAAGTGTTCAATTCTTTTCTAATAATCTTGTACATTCATGTATACAATGCCCATTTACTTCCTTTATCACTTCTTGGCTTAGTTTGGCCAGTTTGCCTCAGAAGTTCTTACTGCATGATTCTCTCTAACCTTTATGTTGCATGTCTCCTCAATTACAGTCTCAACCCTTCCTTTTTATCACATTACCTTCGACTCTTTTCTGTAAAAAAAAAAAAAAAAACAACTATGAAGTCCTATATCTGTTGGAGTATCTATTTTATTTATTAAGGATTTAACATGCCTTTTAACAGTGGTAGTATTTTTATTTTTATTTTTTTGAGACAGAGTCTCGCTCTGTCACCCAGGCTGCAGTGCCATGGCGTCAGCCTAGCTCACAGCAACCTCAAACTCCGGGGGCTCAAGCAATCCTCCTGCCTCACCCTCCCGAGTAGCTGGGACCACAGGCATGCACCACCACGCTGGGCTAATTTTTTCTATTTTTAGTAGAGATGGGTTTTTGCTTTTGTTCAGGCTACTCTCAAACTCTTGACCTCAAGCAATCCTCCTGCCTCAGCCTCCCAGAGTGCTAAGATTATTAGCGTGAGCCAGTGTGCCTTGGCCAGTGCTAGTTATTTTTAAAAGATCATTATTGCTTTTACTAATGCTCTAGAGTAAGAAAGCCACTTGGGTTTTTAGTTGTCTATTTCAGCACTAGTCTCCCGACCCCTACTAATCTTGTCATTTTTAATGTGTAACACTGCAGAATATGAGGTTTATAAGGAATGTATATTTTGTGCTATAGCAGAAATGACTATATTTATTTAGCATACTACTTGTCACAAAATAAAAACTCAAATATTGCAAATAATAATTGAATAAAAAAATTTCCTCCATTTAGAAAGATCTGTCACATTCATGGGTTACTATCCAATCACCAAATCTTATCAAAAATTATAATCTACAATAATGTGCTTTTTCTTTGATAGTTCCAAAATTCATCTTCTCTGCTTAAGAGTTTAGTTTTAACTCTAGTATTTTCCAAAAGACAATTTAAATAGAGAAATCCTGATCAATTATGTAAAAAGTGATGGTTTCTGGCAATTTATTATCTCAAATTTTAATCTATCTTATAAGTAGGATTAGGATAATGGATTAATTTGGCATAAATACTGATTCAATATTATATTTTTTCATAAAAATATACTTAGCAGACACAGAAAATCCATCAAACCCAAATCAAAAATTTCATATCAACAAATGTGAAAATAAAGTGAGATTATCTAAGAGTTCTCATGGTATATTTTTGTTCTGGAAAGAAAAGAGCTCCAAAAACCCAACTTGGATAACAGATTTAATACACTACAAGTCTGAACAATGACTTGTTTATTTGGAGTACGATGCATCCTAAAAAATACATAATAATAAAATAAATTTAGATGTTCTAAAAGGGAAGGTTTTTAAAGAAAATTTAAGTACTTGCTAAGGGATATATATTTTGGAAATTATATAATACTAACTACTATTTCTACTTCTAATTTCTACAAGCAAAAGTTAAACTTACTTTTTATTTTTTAAATAGGAAGAGTTTGCTTATTTTAAACTTCTGGGGAAATAAGAGTTTCATACAAATAAAAGTACTGATAGAATTGAGTATCTATAAGGGATAAATTTTAAATTTTAATATAACTATGATTATCTTATAGCAACTAATAAACACTAAGTTTTACTATAGCTATAGCTTAATACAGCTATTCAGAACAAATTAATTATCCATAATTTTCATATTCCTTTAAATAACTGACACATGAAAACATAAGAAAGATACTCACTGGCTGAAGCCTGAGGTTGCATGCGAGGTATTCCTCCATTTGGCACTTGAAAATTTGAGTCACTTCTGCTGCTTTTCACTGAGTCAACTTGTGTGCTGGATGTTCGGGACAGGTTTGGAAGACTGCGTCTTAGTTTTTCTACAACAATAAAATTTTAATTTAAAAAATTCTTTCAGATGGAGAAACTTAAAATATTCATTAGCATTCAAAAATTGAATTTTTATTTAAACATTCTATATATTTTAGGAGAGAAAATAGGAAGTATTTGTCTTATTTCAAAAAAAAAACAAAACAAAAAAAACCCCAACCCAGGGTCTATAAATGGGTAGAATAAGAGAATTCTTAAAGAGAACCACAAATTGCATATTTAAATAAAAATCTAAATATGGGTAACTTCATGAGTAAAATAAAGCAAAAGTAACATAACCAAGTAAAATTAAATTCACTTTCTCCTATACTTTTATATTGACTCACTATTAATAAAATGGTAAACTTGACTAAACTCTTGATTTACTTAACTGAAATACAAAACCTTGGTAGAAACTGTGTCACTTTCATACTGAAATATGAAGGACAATTTTTTTCCAGAAACACTCTAATTATTAGTAAAATCTGCTATGTTTTACCTTCATTTTTTTTTTTATTTCAGCATATTATGGGGGTACAAAAGTTTAGGTTACATATATTGCCCTTGTGGCCCCCTTCCCCCCGAATCAGAGG
The DNA here is from genome assembly GCA_028533085.1 of Varecia variegata. Classification (NCBI taxonomy): domain Eukaryota; kingdom Metazoa; phylum Chordata; class Mammalia; order Primates; family Lemuridae; genus Varecia; species Varecia variegata. The sequence continues at coordinate 3,321,089 of CM052449.1, read as the reverse complement.
TTCAAGCGTGTCCATCGCACTCATTATGTATGCATACACCCACTCCCTCCCCCCCCCACATCTGGCCGACACCCAATTAATGTTATTCCTAAATGTGCTCTTAGGTGATGATCAGTGAAACCAATCTGGTGGTGAGTACACGTGGTGCTTATTTTACCTTCATTTTTAACATTGCTTGTCTGTAAATCCGTGGGATGGCCTTGAAGTGAAAGGCGCGGCTGCTGTAAGCGGCTAATCATGGGCTGTGGGGACACTCTACTATATTCTATTCCCCGAGCAGGAGACCGTGAACGAGGTGAATTTCTGGGTGACTGCTTAGGTGAAGGTCGAGGTGAATTGCGTGGTGATGGTGAAAACCTGTTAACAGCAGGGTATACGGCATGATGCATAGTGTCATCCTCATCATCTAAACTTTGTGCATCAAGTTCCTGATCACTAAAAGTACCCCGTCTTGTAGAATTGCAAGATGAACCAGAACTGCGCCGAGACGTGGTGGCTGCATATTCTTGCCGGAGACCTGGTAACAATGAATGTTATTTTATTTCTCTAATTATATTTTTAAACATTTAAATATTTTTAAAATTTAAAAGTACAAGATTATCATTGAGAAATGGAAATAGGGTGTAAAGTATAAAGGAAAACCTCCTTTCTACTTTTAGACATCTTCCCACATAAGAATGCATAAACTACATCTGAAGGTTATTTTTATTTTTTGGGACAAGTTCTTGCTCTGTTGCCCGAGGTGGAGTGCAATGGAGTCATCATACTTCACTGCAACCTCAAACTCCTGGGCTCAAGCGATCTTCCTTTCTCAGCCTCCCTGCTGGGACTACAGGCGTGTACCACCACACCCAGCTAATTTTTTAATATTTTGTAGAGACAGGGTCTCGCTATGTTGCTCAGGCTGGTCTTGAACTTCTGGCCTCAAATGATCTTCCTGCCTCCTCCTCCCAAAGTGCCAAGATTACAGGCATGAGTCACTATGGCTGTCCCTGAAGTTTATTTTTAAATGGAATGAAATTCTATAAACTTTTGCCCAATTTCAAGATTTATCCTTGAATCAGAAACATAAATTACCCGATACAATCATAAACTTAAAAATATTTCTACCCCTAAAGACAGTAATCTAAATTTGAAGCTAATATTAAAGGACTATTGAGGGAAAACAATATCCAACAAGTGAAAAGAATAGATCAGTGAGTAAATGAAATTCCTTGTATATTTAATCCTTGGAGTAATCTCATTCATGAAGATGATACAGTACCAAAAAAACCTCTATCCCACTCTTAGGAATTCAGTGCTTAAGCATAAATGAAATTTCAGTTGCTTCATTACCCAAGAGACTTTGATAAAACAAGCTTAAATTCCAAGTCTTTAGGTAAGAATTTTCAAAGCAGTCCCCTATGTAGCTTGATACCTTCAAAAACACTCAAGCAACCTTAGGAGCCCTTAAAATATTATAGATGCTTGTAGAACAAAAATAAATGTTTATACATAATACATTCAAGGAGGAAACAAATTATAATGCAATAGAATATAATTTAGGTAATATTTTGAGCAATTCCTGCTAACTATTGGCAGTGTAGTCAAAAAGATCTGTTACAGAATAGTAATGAAAGCTTTAAGTTGTGGATTCATACACAGAAAATGCTATCATCATGGTTCATCACCTTAGCTATCTTTAAGAATTCCAGGAGTCCACTCGGCCCTTCAGTCTGTTTGGAAACCACAGTAGTAACTGACAAGTTACTTAGTGTCTAGTTATAGCAAACATGCACTAGTATCACCTAACAAAAGACAACAGACTAGTGAAAAAAACAGTTTTAGAAAAAGAAAAATCCAGTTCCCAGTGCAGCCCTTCCACTAACAAAGGGATCCTAAGGAAGTCACAATCACTATACGATTTTGCATTTCTCATCTTAAAAACGAGAGAGAACTTGAACAGAAAACCTGTTACAAAAACCTGGAGAAACAATGCTGTAAAAAGGAAAATCATCTCTTTCAAATAAAAAAGCTGTCATTTTCGAGGAAGTACCATGTATGTTTTTAGAATGTTTACTTTTTTATTCACTAGAAAAATATTCATGCATGTGAATGGCTTAGAAAAGATTATTAAAGTAAGGCTAAAATTTCTATTATCTGTTATGAAAACACAATACCAAACCTAGAGCAAAAAGCTAGTTGAGCTTCTAACAAAATACTGGGATCTTAAAAGTCAGGGTTCAAAAAAGAAATGAGTGAGTTTATTCTAAGATAATAGAGTTAGGCGGTATTCTTTTTTCTCCTTCCATATCCATGACAATAACCAGGTCCTCACTAGCTGACAAAACCAGTCTTGGTGAGGAGTTAAATTACAGAAGAAAGGGGTACCATGCTATTAGTTTTTAGGGCTAAAGATAAATAATGCAAGCACTAAAGCCTGCTATCTTTCTAGGGGAAGCTGTACAGAAATGGGAAATGAATCAGCAGAGTAAGAAACATTCTGCAGTTTCTTAATAAACGTTACAGCTTGATAAAACTTACTACATATTTAAAGAAAGGACCTATTTTATACAAAGACAACAGAAAGTTTTTGAACTAAATTACAGCAATGCTCCATTACCCTCAGCCAATTGTCAAAATTCTGACATGTATATTTCAAGGATCTTTCCACTGTAAAGGTTAAAGAGATCACTTTAGAGAGATTTCTTACTTCACAGTTAAGCACATGGTATCTTCTAATAAAATGCACAGGCAAGAATAATACTACCTTCAGATAAGAGCCAGGGTGGGCATCCATAAACCCTTGAAAAGGTATGAAAAATTTTGTGTACATGAATATTTTGGTGATGGCAGAGATCATAATTTTTATTGGATTCTCAAAGGTGTCTGTGTCCTACAAAGTTTTAAGGATCACTCTGCAAAGCACCACCACGTTTCATTTAATTTCATGTCACAATTCGAACATTCTCATATAGGTCTTTTTTATAGTTTACGGCATGCATTCTCAAGTGAGGTGGTATTCGTCCCGATGAGGGCAAAAATTGGTTCTTGAGGTGTGAAGAAAATCTTAGATATCATAATAGTTTGGGGCCCTTAGAGTACTTGTACCTTACAGTATCGAGTATATCAGTGGTAGTAAAAGTTCATGTGAGGGGAGTGAAAAAGAAAAAATATTTCTAAAGAGGCTCCTTAGAGGAACAACTAAAGAAAAAAAGGTTGAGAAACACTGGTTTACACTAAAAAAACAGAGGAATAATTACATGAGTGAGTCCTAGTGTCCGGTAACATTCAAGACAGAGCAGAGCATAACATGCCTTTCTTTGCCCCTCACACAGCGAAAATGCTCTATGTAAAATGGACTCTGAAAACAAGTTAATGAACAAACAAGTGCATATGCCTGTTATACGTCCATTGCGATATTTCCACTTTACCTACATTACTATTCCCACAGCACTTACAAGACATATTTAATACCCACAGCAAAATTATGCAATGGTTGAAAACCTCACCTTTTAACAACTAAAATACTTACTTTCTTCCTGCATCCGGGCTAGAATCTGCACATCGGTTACATCATTTAGCTTATAATTGGATCCAATTGAATCTTCATCTAATTCTGAAGCACTTAACTCACTATCTATAGATGACTGAGGACTGAGTGGAGGATTTCTGTCTGATGAGCTTTTCAAGTTACCTTTAAAAAAAAAAAAAGAAATTTTTTGGTGAGACAAATATTGAATAAATGCCTGTTGCAAATTAACCTCATATTATTAATATATCCTCTGATTCAATTCATTATGATTCTGCCTCTTCTGTTTACAAAATTCCCTGAAATTAAGAAAAATGAGAACTATAGAGACTCCTTTATATACTATGGCATTAATACAAAACATATTTTCATTCAAGTATAACTTCTCTATTCTCTTATGGAACAATTAAGTTTTCAACACAGTTCCTGCCAAGTAGTCAGTGTTCAATAACTATATGTTAGAGAGGATTTCAACTTGTACAAGATAGCTAATTAAACTGCTCTATAAATAGATGAATTTATGAAGTAGTGTTTTCTTCTCCCAAATTCATAGTCATTAACAAACACCATCATCTTTTCCCAGAATAAAAACAAGAAAACTACAATTTGAAGAAAATTAGATTCCTTAGAGATTTAGGAACAAACCGAAAAAAGAACACTAGGCTCATTTCTCCCACATTATGCCATGTTTACAAAATTCCTTTGCCAAATCAGTAATGGGGATCCAAGGAGTTCTCTGAAGTTTAGTAGTGAAGCACAAGAAATGGGATGGAAAAAAATGACTACATTTTTAAAAGTACTTTATCATTCTAAATCAAAAGGGGGATAGAAAACAGGCCAGAGGAATAAATATACACATCCAAGAGTCTAACTTGTTTCTAAGGAAATACTTTCATCAGATCATCTATTTGTACTGAAGAATAATAACTGTCCCAACACTGTCCCAAGTGTCCCAACTGTCCCAAGTTCCCAACACTGTCACTAATATTCCTAATACAAATTTCTTTGAAACACTTGTTTTCCAGAATTCTTCACTGTAATAGTCAGCTTCAACATGAAAGGCATGTAAGGAGAGCAAGAATACAAAATAATTAATATTTATATTATTACTGAAAGAAGAGAATAGTGTACATAATAGGAAAAGTACTACAGATCAGGCTTAAATAATGCCTGAATCAAATTCTTTAAACAAATATTACAGATCTAACTTTTTAATGTGATATTGTTATAGATGAAATAAGTAGCAAATAACAACCTACATACTAAGCAAAGAGCAGAGTCAATAAACTGCCTCTTGAGAGCTACACCAATGAGAAGGGGAAAATGAAACTTAGTAACTGAGAAAAAGTTAACATTTCAAAAGTCTTCCTATTAGAAAATTTAATTCAATTTAAAATCTCAATTTAAATAAAAAAAAATTCTTATAGTGGAGAAAAACATATTAATAACCCCAAAAAGGTTTTCATTATTTCAAACTGTGTATGCAAAATTTGAGGTGGTTAACAGTATCTTAATTTTTTTTTGAAACAGGATTCAGAAAGTAACAATACCTTAAGTTTTAAAGGAATTATAATGATTAGTCATAACCATAGCAGCAGTAAGAGTAAGTGAATAGGTGAATTCCAAAGAAGGGTAAGCTACACAGTAAGTCTCAGTCACAGAACCAGAGAACATATTTTCCCTGGTTCGTAGCAATCTTTCCCTCCCACATCACTTACAGCCCCTTTCACTCTCTTGGGACATTCACATACAACCTCATACTGTTATTTAACTGCGTATCAAAGCTTATTAAAATTCCTATAAAGAACTTTTAACTCTGTAGCTTTTGCAATCCCAGCAAGCTGTTCAATTAGGATCTACTGATTAAAAGAATCAAGGTTGTGACTCCATTTAAATCAGATTAAAAAAAACTTTAAGTACATGCTAAAGAAAATTTTATAAATGCAAAAACTGGCTTATCTTTGTACCCCTGGTGTTTAGGATAGTAGTTGGTGCAAAGTAGCTCTTCAATATTTTCTCTAACCAGTTAAAAGTTTCACAAATTAAATGAACTTAAACAGCTGATGAATAAGTTATCTTGTGAGGTAGTACAGCTTAAAAATCGTTCCTTAATAACTCCATTTTGTTTTCTCCTTACCTGAATTTCCAGGAAGTATAAGCTGTTTGACTATAGGAGGCCGTACTGGGGTTGAGGATGGAGAATTGAAGCCACTGCTGTATGGACTACTGGCATTTGGACTGTAAGGACTTGTGTAACTCATAGAGTTGAAAGGATTATTATATAAAGTCTGCCTCTTGAGAGCTGCATTAATGAGAAGAAGGGGGAAATCAAACTTAGTAACTGAGAAAAAGTTAACATTTCAAAAGTCTTCCTATTAGAAAATTCAATGTAATTATCTCAATTTAAATTTTAAAAAATTCTTAAATAGTGGAGAAAAACATCATATTAATAACCCCCCAAAATGTTGTCATCATTTTAAATTGTGTATGCAAATAAAACAGAAGCCACACTAAACAACAAAATTAATACAGAATGAGTATCTCCTAAACAGATTAGCCACTTAATTCACTTCCATCTTCTTGGAGAGTATATTCTTTAATAAGTGCTGTATTAATCCTGAGTGATCTTTAAAATAAATCAAATACAAAAGCATATTTGTTTTCTCATTTTCTATAAAAAACATATTACTTTTTGAAAAACCTGTGAAATAAGTTGTTTTTGTTTTTTAAAGGCAAAGGGAATGGGTCTCATCATATCGTCAAGGCTGATCTTGAACACCTGGCCTCAAATGATCCTCCCCCCCTCAGCCTCTTGAGTAGCTGGGACTACAGGCACCAGCCACTACATCTGGCTAATTTTTTTTTTTTTTTTTTAATTTTTAGAAACAAGGTCTTGCTATGTCTCCCAGGAGAAGCAAGTTTTAAAAATAGCCTTTTCAAAGTTTGGGTTTTTGAAAAAATTAAGCCATAGTGACTGTTTTAAGATAGGTTAAAGTCAAGACATGAGAAATTCCTTTAAAAAAAAAAAAGGCTTTTTATCCCCAGAATACTTCTGTCAAAGAAAAAATTAGGCTATGCATATAAAATGACATAAACAGTACAACAGGACTAAGATCTCAAGTACAATTATATACAAGAATAATTAACTCAGTATTTCTCCCTTCCTTCTTATCCTAGTAATATCCACAGCTTATTCAATGTTTCTGAGCATGGGCAAAAGCACTGTATAGAATATACAGAATAAGACATGGTGCTTTCTCTCAAGAGGATTGCAGCAAAGTAGCTAGGCAGAAACAAAGATTGCAAAGCAAATGAAATGATACTATTATAAAGGTGCAAAGGTCAACGGAAAGGAAGAGTTAGGAGTAATTCATTACAACTGAGAAAAACTGGTTAGGCTTCTTGGAAGGAGAAACACTAGAGCTTTCTTGAGAGGATGAGTAATAATTTGACAGGACACTGAAAGTAGGGAAAGTATGTACTTTTATCTGTGTTTGTAAGACGAACAAAAGCAACTTCTTGAAAATATAGAGCATTCTCAGGGAGTAAGAGTACTCTAGTGTGGTAAAGCACAGGGAGGGACAAAACAGAAAAAACCAGCTGGGGCCAGGTCATAGAAGGCCCGGAACACTACGCTCAGGAGTCTGAAATCTATTCAATAGCAATGGTAAAGTTATTAGTGATTTTGTGCAAGACTGAAATGATCTAATCAATTTAGGAAAAAAATAATGGGAACTTTGATGTTGAATAGACTAGAATGAACTAGGCAGTATATGGTAACTAGAAAAAACGGGGGAAAGGGATAAATGTTAAAAACCACAAAAGATTACTAAAGAAAAAAAATCAGATGACTACATTTTCTGGTTTGCCTACTGGCAGAGTAGTGGTTTTGAGAGAAGGAACATAACCCTTTTCTGTTTAGTTTTTCTGTTCAGTTAGAGCAGTAATTTGGACTATATAGTTTTATACATTTTCACCATAAGACAAGACAGCAGACAATACTTTACACATATTTCGTATGCAGTATGCAGCATGATCTTGGAAATATCAACTTGAGCAGAAATATAGCTGGTAAGCTCTTCCTATCTTTTTACTCCTTCTCCATCTCCTCTGAAGCTTATTCTCTTTTACTTGGTTATTAATCACTAGCGTTTCAAGCTCTCATCCCTTTTATTTTCTCGCTCTATGCCATATTCTTTCTCCTGAGAGATTGCAATCATATTCACAACATCAGTAATTATCTATGTGCCAAAGACTCCCCATTATTTATATATATATTTCCACTCTTAAGTTTTCCTCTGAGCTTCAGACCCATATAATACACTGCTCATTTAATGTCTCCTCTTGCGTATGGCAAATGTACCTGAGTCAACATATCATATCCAACTCATGATCTTCCCAGTAAACTCTAATTTTCTTCTAGGGGTCCCTGTTTCAGAATGTAACATTCGTCCTATCACACAAGCTGGAAACCTAGAAATCACTGTTGATATTTTCTTCCCCTTCATTTCCCTCATATTTAGTTTATTCCTTTTTACTACCATGTCTTCTCATCTCTACTACCAACCACCCTTTCCCCTCAACACACACAGCCCAGCTATCATCATCAACCCTCCTCAAAAGCATCCTGTTAATGCATTCACTCTTGGCCCTCTCCATACTACTGCTAGAATGTCCTTTCCAAAATATAAATCCAATCATGTCTTCCCACCTATACACACCGTACCCTAGTGTAAAACCCTACAATATTTTCCCAATGCTCGTAGAATAAAGTCCAAAATCTTTAACATGGCCTATAAGGCCTTGCAGAGTCTGGCCCCTACGTATCTTTCTGGCCTTTTCTCACTTCTCTCCCTTCCTTACTCTTCTGCAGCCAACCTTGCTTGTTCAGTTCCTCATACAGGCCATAATCCCACACATGAAGCCTTCGCAAATGCCGTTCTCCCTACTTGGAATGCCCTACCCTCTCTTTCTCCTTCCTCTTTGGTCCGCTTAAATTTTTCTGACTCTTTAGGACACAGGTAAAAAATCACTTCTCAAAGCACTATATATCATTCCTTTATTACATATCACCAGTGTAAAGATTATTTGTATTAATAAGTTTCCCCTCCTAGATGATAAACTCCATGAGTGCAGGTATAGTGTTCATTTCTCATTAGCATGTATCCCCACCCTTTTCCTAAAGGCTGATACATAACAGGCTCTGTTAATAAAAATTAACTGAATACACACATGAATGAATGCAATTAATCTGAACAGAAGTTGATACTGGATGCTATCTGAATAGATGAACAACCAAAACAAATAGACATGGGGCAAAAGAGAGACCTGGGGAAACCTAAATTTAAAAGACCGGCAGAGAGGGGCCAAAGGGATGGGAAGTTATTCTTTAACATGGGTACAGAATTTCAGTACAGGATGATGAAAACTTCTGACCATCTGGAGATGGTGACAGTTGCACAGCAATGTGAATATACTTTATGCCACCGAAATGTACATTTAAAAATGGTGAAAATGGGAAATTTTATGTTATTTAAATTTTACCAAACACACAAAAAAGATGGATAGAGAAGGAATAACTTTCAAAGAAGACTGAAAAGAAAACAGCACGGAGAGTAAGAGAGGGTAAAAAAGATAATGCACTATTATTTAAAAAAAAAAAAAACGAGAAGAAAATTTTAGGAACAAGTGGTAGTACACTGCAGAGAAGCTAAGTATGATGGAATAGAAACTGCTCTGCTGGAATACAACACCTAAGTTCCTAGGAAGCACTGCCTTATCAAAAAATACATTAAAAAAAATCTCCTTGGAAAAAGGGGGGTTTATTATTACAAAGTTCAAACTTGAAATAGCCAAGTTATTTTTTCCCTTAAAATTTTTAATGTATGTATTGTAAATATGCAGTATAGCTGTAGCTATTGTTCTGTACATACGGCTATAAAATTTAAACATTGTTAAACACAGATACAGTATGTGATTACACCAAGTTTTGGCTGAAGAATAACTGCCTCTCTTACATATTCCCACGATCTTTAAAACCCTCGTTATAACAAAGTAAAAAAGCCACTCACTCAAAATTGATATTTTTGAGGTACAACAGCTTTGCTTTTCTCCCTCAAATCCAAGTTACTAGTTACCCATTGTCAATAATTCCTATTCCTTAGGATGTCTTAAATCAGGAGTCGGCAAAATACAGCCTTTAGGCCAAATCCAGACTGCCACCTGGTTTTGTAAGTGAACTTTTACTGGAACACAGCCATGTCCATTCACTTCTGCATTGTCTATGGCTGCTTGTATGCTATAAAGGGCAAAGCTGAGTAATAGTAACAGAGACCTGAGAGCTCACAAACACTCAATTGTTTACTATTTGACTCGTTACAAAAAAAGTCTGCCAAGCCCTGTTTTATTTAGTGTCTGATACCTTCTACAAGAATATAAGCTCCAGGAAGGAAGGGATTTTTTGGTCCATTACATTCATTGCTATATCCTCAGAGTCGAGAACAATGCCTAGCATAGTGGATTCTCAACACATACTGTTTAATGAATGATGAAAATTCCTAATTAAATTATAAACTGTATTATTTCTAAGATTAGACAGTACTGGAAATGGTTCCTAGGAATATTCCCTTTGTTTTTGAGGCAGAGTGTTGCTCTGTGTCCAGACTAGAGTACAGTGGCATCATCAAAGCTCACTGCAGCCTCCAACTCCTGGGCTCAAGAGATCCTCCTGCCTCAGTCCCAGCAGCTGGGACTACAGGCACACACTACCAGACTTGGTCCCTAGGAATATTCTTAACAAATGTCTAAATAATATCGTCTACCTGAAATTGGTTAGAAAATTTTCAGTTATTTCAAATTGTCTACTAGCTTGACTATATATTTCTAATAATCTCTTATGAATATAACTTACATCACGCTCCAGGGTATACTTCTAAAAACAAGTTGCTATTCAGACTAAATATTTTTAAAATATTTTACATAAAAGCTATTGCTTTTTCAAAAGGGCTTCTTTACATAGAGGAAAAGTAAGACTTTAGTATCAAAACAAGCTCAGATTCAGAAGCTCTGTAATGTCATCTTGTAAGTTATTTGCATATAATAACCACCGTTCCTTATAGCCAAAGGAACTTGGCATTACTGTATGCCAGTTTAACTATTTAACTGGTCACCCCTCTGCTTCCCCTGACCATTTTCAGCTTAAACTCTAACCATAAGGCACATATTTTTTTCTATAATAAAGCCAAAATAAGTAATTTTAAGTACATGGCTTATAAGTAAATCCAAAGCAAAAACCAAAACCAAAAACCTAATTATGCATCAATTCTTTACTATCTGAATAGCTCATAAACCAGTAACAGCCTTAAAAAGAGAATGAGAGAAATGCCAAGAAAATAAATCAGTATTTTCCCTACATTTCTACATTGGCTGCACTAGTATGCTACATTAAATGTCATAAATAGCCACAGACACATTTTGTCAGCTTGGTTAATGCTATTAAATAAAAGAGCATAAAAGCAATTTAAATCTAAAATGCCAAGTAAAGAAAATCAAGAAAAACACAACAAGGAAACGAATACATTTACCAAGCACTTACTGTGAGCCAGAAAACATGCTAGTCTCTTTTGTATTGTTATCATTTAATCTTTAAAATAACCTTTCAAGATTCATCATTCTTATAAATAAAGAAAACTGAGCTCACAGAAGTTAAATAATGTGAACGGTGCCACAGCAATGTCGTGCCAGAGTGAGAAGGAGGTCTCTTTGGTTCTCCATCTGTATCTTGTACCACAGCAGCTTCCCCAAAGTGTGGTATGTGAGATGATTTTAGATAATATCAGACATTTTTATTTTAATAGTTGTTTTAATTTGTATTAGAAAAAAACTTATCACATAAAATTCATTATTTCCTGGATATTATTCTTTAGAATGAGGCTAAAAGAAGAAGATGTTTTCAAGAAAGGTATTCAGTAAATGATAGAACAGGGTTATGTGCACACGGCAAGAACTCTTACGATGGTGTGCACAACGAGACTTGACGATGCTACCAAACAAGGCATTGCCTTCCTAAAACCACACTGCTCGACGTTTATGTTTTTTAATTTTAGACAAATTTACAAGCAAAATTATAAACATACCTGACATAGTTTGATCAAGTTTGTGGATAAGAGACTTTTTAGCACATTCAACATCAGGACTTGGGTAATCCAAAACTTGCCTGCACCAAACTAATGGACTAACTGATTTCTGCATTGGTGTAAGTTTTTTCTTTGGTGATGAATACAGCCTAGAAGAAAACAAAAACAAAAACATTCATTACTAAGCACAGGTTATAAAATAGACATCATTCTGGATAGATTTAAATTGGGGGGAAGAGAGTAAAAGAAATGGAGTATGTTTAAAATCACCCACTTTACTTACTGCACAGGAAGAAAATGATACAATAACAATACAAAACTCAAATTTCAAGTACTAAATGAACCCAAATGAAGCATTCCTAAAATGTGTCTTATTTTTCTTTTATTATCATTACTAAAACCATGAAGAAACATCTACCTTTACAATAGTTTATTCCATTTCAATAGTACTTGACTAACTCCCTAATATAGTCGTATCATTAAATCTAGTCCAGAAAGCAAGAGGAGCTAAATTCCTTGCTTTCCATCTCTCATTTCCCTTCCCTCCATACGCACACAAATGTCTACCATCAGTGATTCATTCCTTTTAGTTAAGCACTAGCCACTCTGTAGTCCTCTTTTCTTTTCCTGTTTTTTTTTTGAGACAGAGTCTCCCTCTGTTACCCAGGCTGGAGTGCAGTGGCGTCATCACAGCTCACTGAAACCCCAACCCCTGGGTTCAAGTGATCCTACTGCCTCAGCCTCCCGAGTAGCTGGGACTACAGGCGTAGACCACCAACCACACCTGGCTAATTTTTTCTATTTTTCGTAGAGACTCTTGCTCAGGCTGGTCTCAAACTCCTGAGCTCAAGCAATCCTCCCGCCTCGGCCTCCCAGAGTGCTGGGATTACAGACATGAGCCACTCCATCTGGCCTGTAGTCCTCTTTTCAAACAATAATATGTCTGAGAAAAACAATACTTTAAACTCTTAATAACTTAATGTGAATCAATTATGAAATTGCTTCAGTTTCAGAAAAGAAGAAAGGGATAGTATTTTATAAGCTAATGGGAAAGGTACACAGAAGGGAAAAGGTGAGTAGAAGACAGGGGAGGGGTGTACTTAAATTTCTTACTTCATAGTTTTTCCTCAGATTAGTCTAGATTATGTCAGTTATTATTAATTTATTTCAAGCATATCAAAAATGTGAATAGTTACTTGATTTCTAACTAGAGTGATTTTCAGATTAAGACATTTTAAGTAGAATTTATAAGGCAAACAAAATTGTGCTTTGATATCATATATCTACATAGTTAAATGTCTCAATAAGGCAAGGAGCTAATAATTTCACATTTTATACTAATCAACTGAACACAATAATATGAAGTGTTGTTCAGTGCAAATATTTAAATAAATATATCTCTATAGTACTAGAACAGACTACTTCTAGTGGCAATATGTACCTTTCTCACTCCTTCTCTGTTCTCCCCTATCTATAACCTAAATCTGTCACTCACATACATTATTTAGCTTTGATCAAGATAATCAAGACTAATGGGATAAATGATCATCTCTTCAGTCCACAATCCATATTCATTTGAACAATAATATTGAAATAGAATCTCATTTATGAAAAACAATTCAAAATGAAATCAGTGGGGTTCATTTTCTTTCCTGCTTAAATACTGCAAATGTTCCATGACAAATCTCTACCTCAGCATCTTCACTTTAAAAATTATGATATTATATACTGATAGTCTATGTTGATAAATGTTAAGCAAACTAAACCTCTATAGATGAATAATAAACATTAATAAAACCACTTTATGATATTATTACATTTTCAATATATAACTTTTCCCTACACTAACTGGTTTTACACAATTTACCCACATGTTTCATGTGTACTAAGTACACACTTACTCTACTGTTGGCTATAAAACTCATTTTAAAAAGCTCAAGGAGGCCAGCTGCGGTGGCTCACACCTGTAATCCTAGCACTCTGGGAGGATCATTTGAGGTCAGGAGTTCGAAACCAACTTGAGCGAGACCTCATCTCTACTAAAAATTGAAAAAATTAGCAGAGCAACTAAAAATAGAAACAAAAAAATTAGCTGGGCTTGGTGGCGAGCACCTGTAGTCCCAGCTACTTGGGAGGCTGAGGCAGGAGGATCGCTTGAGCCCAGGAGTTTGAGGTTGCTGTGAGCTAGGCTGACACCATGGCATTTTAGCCCAGGCAACAGAGAGAGACTCTTTCTCAAAAAAAAAAAAAATCTCAAGGAATATGGGTAAGCCTCAAAAACATTATGCTCACTGAAAAAAGCCAGATACAAAAGAACACATACTGACATGTAAGATTCTATTTATATGAAATATCCAGAAAAGCAGAAAGTAGATTAATGGTTGCCTAGGGCTGGAGGTAGGAATGGGGATGAGGTTTCTTTTTTGGGTAATATAAATATTCTAAAATTAGATGGTAGTGATGATTATGGTAATGGTTTGATGGTTGTAAATATACTAAATTCATTGAATTATATAATGAATTTTATGGTATATAAATTATATTTTAGTAAAGCTGTTTTCAAAAAGTTGCAAGGTGCCTTTACCATCTTTAAAAGTAAAGTAACTACTATAAACTAAATAAATATAACATAAATAATTCAAAATCAATTAAAATAAAACATCATCATCCCCCTCTACTCACACTGAATCCCCCATGGTATCTTTCCTGTTTTTGTCAATGGCACTGTAATTCATTCAGTTAGAAAGCCTGAAAACGTATGAGTAATTTTGGATTCCTCCATCTTTTAAATTTCCCACCCTCATCAATAATCTGTCACTAAGTCTTGTTGATCCTACCTTTATAAACCTTTCCCCCCATTCCTGTACTTACTGCCCACTAATTAGGAATAGAGAATACTCCTTTCTCCTCCCATTAGCAGTCAAAAGTTAAGAGAGCAACGTGTCCACAGTGATGAAAAGGGAGAGAGTGATTGAATAATCCCTGGGTATCAGTTCAACAAGCTGTGAGGAGGAAATTACAAATAAAAAACAAAGAGAAAGAAGAATCCCTGGGTACTTTCATCTATCAACTTTCTCTATCACTATATATCCTCTTATTTCAATGTCCCTATCACTACTCCAAGACTAGAAACAAAGGGCTTTAGCCCATGTGATATTGGCACGAAATTAATTCTTTGGTCAGGGAACCTCTGGTTAAGGTTTCAAAGTACATTCTTCTAAACCTGACAGAGGACACATGAGCTGGGCTGTATCACATAACTGGATCTACCTGCAACAGAACCAAGTTGTCTAAGCCCCTGAATTTTAAAGAAAATCCCAGATAAAAATATTTGTAGTAACTACACATTATATCTCTTTTCTTACAAACACATGGAATTCTTCAAAATAGTCTGCCTACTATTTTCTCACTGACACTTTAGAATTTCTTAAATCATAGTACATGGTTTAATCAAGAGAGACAGATTTTCTGATAAACACAGCCAGTTTACTGATGGCTAATGCAACCTAAGGCAGATTGAGATTCAAGTTTTTTACTTGCCTAAAAATCTTGAACATTACTTAATTATCCTATTACTACTAAAATTAAGTCATAGAGGCCCAGTGGAGGAGTGAGTCTCTACCCCCACAAAAGAAGGCATCAGGGATTAGGACACATCATCTCCCCTTCCCCACCTCCCATGTGTCACAGTGGGTCCCAGTAGGGAGCTGATCTGAGCACCCCATCCATAGGAAAGAAGGTGGTGGAAGCCAGTACTTCACTCGCCGAGGTGGTACCAACAGGACCCGGCAGACAGCTGAACATCCACTCAATCCAGACCCACAAAATATGCCTGAACAGGGTGACTGACTGAAAAAGAATAAGTATGATTCTAAGTCTCACAACATAACATCCAAAATGTCCAGGATATGATTGGAAATCACTCATCATACTGAGAATACAGTTAAAAGGAGGAACAACAAACAGGAACAACTGCGTCAAACTGAAAACAAATAGCAAAATGGCAGCCATAAATCCAACCACACCAATAATTACATTAAATGTGAATGAACTGAATGCCCTATTAAAAATGCAGGGACAGTCAGATGCTTTCACTTAGTAATTCTATCAAATATTAAGGAAAAAATAATGCCAATTCTACACAAACTCTTCCAAAAAAAAAAAATAATAACCTAATAGCAAAAAAGCAAATACTTTCTCCTAAGACTGGGAACAAAGACTGCACACTCTCATCATTTCTATTAAATGCTGTAAATAGCTAATATCTAGCTAATATAATAATGCAAGAAAAAGAAATTAAAGGCATCCAGATTGGAAAGAAGTAAAACTGTCTTTAATCACAGACAAAATGATCCTGTATACTGAAAATCCTTTGTACAAAAAAGAAAAAAAAAAAACCATCTCCAGTAACTAATGTGTTTAGAAAGGTCATAGGACACAAGATCAATAAGCAAAAAATCAATTGCATTTCTATATATTATCAATGAACAACCTGAATATGAAATAAATATAATAATTTCATTCATGATAGCATCTAAAATAAAATGCCTGGGAATAAATTTAACAAATGAAATGCAAAACTTGTATACTGCAAACTACAAAATATTGCTGAGGGAAATTAAAAATGACTTAAATAAATGGAGAGATATATTATGTTTATAGATCTGAACATTCTATACTGTTGTCATCTCCTCCAAGTTGACCTCTAGAATCAATACATCCCTAGAAGAACACTTTTAAAAGAAAGGCATTTTAAAAGAAATTGACAAGCTTGTAGTCATGTAAGTACTTGGAAAATAAATAAAATTGAAAAGCTGACCCTAAAATTTATATGAAAATGGAAAGGGCTAACAATGGCCAAAACAATTTCAAAATGAAAATCTCTCTTTAAATTTGAAAATCTCTGGTCTTGACCTCTTCCAATCCATTCTATACACTGCAGCTGAAGTATTTTCTAAAATAAAAATCTGACTTTATTAATAGTCCTCTGCTAAAAATTCTGTGCCAATTTCCCTTACCCTTAGGATAGAATTTTTTCCAAAAATGGTCCCTATAGCCCTTGAGACCTGACCGATGATCTAACTGCTACAGTATTTCTTTAGCTTCATTTCTCACCTTCCTCCACCACACAAATCTAAATAAAAGCCATATGGACTAATTTCTATTCCTGGAAAGCCCAACACTTTTGCTTCTAGGTCATTTGTGCATGTTGTTCCCCTTGCCTAGAATAAGTTCAATTTCACTCCCTGCTTATCTACCTCACCCTCCCCTGCTCACTTCACCCAGCTCATTTCTACTTTCTACTGGGTCTCAGCTTAAATGTCAATTCTTTAGGAAAACCTCCCCTGAACATCTCTGGTAAGACTATATATTAGGTGGCCCCACTAAGTATAACACAGGGAAACAAGATGTTTTAATAAAGTATCTTTGTAGCCATTTAGATCTGCCCCACCAAAAAGGAAATTTTTTAATCCTCATTCTAATTACGACAGACTTACTTTATATTATACTTTATTCATTTTTGTCCTGTTTGAGTTTTTTAAGTTGGTATTTATAATTTTGAAAGAGACATTTAAAAAAATGTGTTGGAGGCAATAAGAACACTATAACATGGATGAATCTCAAACATTATGCTAAGTAAAAGATGTCAGTCACAAAATACCACATATTGTATGACACCACATACATGGAATGTCTAGAATAGGCAAATCTGTGAGACAACGTTGATCAGTGGTTGCCTAGGGATGGGAGAGGGGGTGGAGAGAAGAGAAAGGGAAAATGACTACTAATGAGTACAAGGTTTCTTTTGGGTATGTTGAAAATATTCTAAAACTAAATTATGGTGATGGTTGTATAATTCTGTAAATATATTAACAATCACTGAACACTGAAAACCATAGTACACTTTAAACAAGTGAATTTCATGGTATGTAAATTATTTTTTACACAGTCTCACTCTGTCGCCTGGGCTAGAGTGCAGTGGTGTCATCACAGCTCACTGAAATCTCAAACTCCTGGCTTCAAGTGGTCCTTCTGCCTCAGCCTCCCGAGCTGCGAGCACCACCATGCCTGGCTAATTTTTTTTTGAGACGAGGTCTTGCTTCATTGCTCAGGCTAGTCTCAAACTGCTGGCCTCAAGTGATCCTCCCACCTAGGCCTCCCAGAGTTCTGGGGTTACCAGTTTGAGCCACTGCGCCACAGTCTTGGTATATAAATTATATCTCAATAAAGCCGTTAAAATCTGTTAGAAATAAATTGGTCTTTCAAGATGTCACTTTTTCCCTTACAACAATCGTTAGAAACTAAATATCATTAAACATAACTTAAATATATTGTTAAATATATTACATAAGTTTATGTAAATTGTTTATAAATTTATGTATATTGTTAAATGTATACATCAATTATTAGAGAACTGAGAGAACTGATATAATTTGGATATTTGTCCCTTCCAAATCTCCTGTTGAAATTTGATCTCCAATGTTGGAGGTGGGACGTGATGGGAGGTGTTTGGTCATAGCGGTGGGTCCCTCATGAATGGCTTGGCGCCATCCATGTCCTTGTGGTAGCAAGTGAGGCAAGTGAGTTCTCACTATAATACAGGGTGTCCCAAAAGTCTCCACACAAAGGAAAAATTCTGTAATGCATATTTTGTAAATAAAGGTACATTTAGCTACAATTTCCCATTTTCCCTATGTATGGTGACTTATGGAACATCTTGTAGTTCCTGCAAGATCTGATTGTTAAAGCACCTGGCACCTCCTCCTCCAGCTCACTTGCTCCCTCTTTCGCCATGTGACATGCCTGCTCCCGCTTCACCTTCTGTCATGATTGGAAGCTCCCTGAAGCCCTCGGCAGAAGAGATTCTGGCACCACGTTTCTTGTACAGCCTGCATAAAATAACCATGAGCCAAATAAACCTCCTGTCTTTGTAAGTTACCCAGCCTCAGGTATTCTTTTACACCAACACCAAATGGACTAAGACACGAACTATTAGAAACGTAATTAAGAATGTAAAAAGAAAAGCTGGTCAATGGGTACAAACATACAATTAGATAGAAGGCATAAGTTCTAGTGTGTGACAGCAGAGTAGGGTGGCTGTAGTGAGCAAAAACATGTACTTCAAAGTAGCTAGAAGAAAGAGAACTTGAAATGTTCCCAAAACACAGGAACGATAAATGCTCAAGGTAATGGATACCCCAAGTATCCTGACCTGATCATTACACATTCTATGCATGCAACAAAAGATCACATGTACCCCATAAATATGTAAAATAATATGTATCAATAAAAAAGGTAAACCTAAAATATTAATTACAAATGTGGACACACACACACAAAAACCCAAAGCAACCTTAACAGCCACTCATGATTGGGCACCTGCTTACTCTCTCACAGAGAGATGAGCAGCAGCTCTTGAATGGAGCAGTTTCTGCCTAGTAAACTGTAGAAGTGGGAGATGGTTTGATTCATCCTGATGAATTCTAAACCTGTAAGTTACTACCTCTTTCATATCTTTCCAAATAGTTTCAAAAATTTCATATCAGACATAGTGGTACCGCATTATGTTGCTTCTATTAATCCTTACATTTCAAGGAGATATAATTTTTCTTTTTCTCTCTATAGTGCTTAAGAAAATTTTGATTTCGTTACAGAATTTGAGACTTTTCCCAGCTCAAAATAAACTGTTTCGCATTTTCAGAGCCACTCCTAGTTTAAAGATCTCATTTAAAGCCTTCCTCTTAAATAAGCTAGTTTGTTCCTAAAGGTGTTCATTTCCTCCATAATTTAGATCCCCAAGGACATGATGTTGAGTAAAAGGAACAGGCAAAATAAGAACTTATATTACTGAAAGCCTTCAACCCTCACTCTTTCACAAATTCATTTTTGCTACTAAAAACTAACACAACAGGAGTCACACCCAGCATGCTTAGGCTTATAGAGGTCAATACTATAAGGAATAGTATTACTATATTACCATAACTCAACCCATGTACATTAAGACACTACTTTAATTCTGCTACTTACCACCCAAATTGTCTCTTTTTAAAAAATCACGTCAAAAGTACACTAGGTTTTTTTTTTGTTTTTTTTCTTTTTTGAAACACGGTCTTACTCTGTTGCCTGGGCTAGAGTGCAGGGGCATGACCATAGCTCACTGCAACCTCAAACTCATGGGCTCAAGAGATTTTCCTGCTTCAGCCTCCCAAGTAGCTGGGACTACAGGCATGCACCACCACACCTGGCTAATTTTTCTATTTTTTGTAGAGACAGGGTCTTGCTCTTGCTCAGGCTGGTCTCGAACTCCTGGCCTCAAGTGATCCTCCACTTGGCCTCCCAAGTTAGGATTACAGGTGTGAGCCACCGTGCCTGGCCAAAATTATACTAGTTGTCAGGTTAACTTGTAAATATATTCATCTGTATGTTCCTAGCAGAAGGTCAAGGAGGCAGGGGTCTTTGTAAGTGGAGAGAGAAGGTAAGTAGCCCTTTTGGGCCACTAAAGCATCAGCTCCAGGCTCCCTGGGCAGTTGGGCATAGGGACTCACATGCAGAGTGGTCCCAAAGATGGGACTGAGGAACAGAAGCAACTTCCAGAAGGCTCAGAGGATGTGAGCTACACAGCTCTGGGGTTCCTTTTCTGGTATTTCTGGAAAATAAAGTTGTAGGGTGGGTGTGTGTGTGTGTGTGTGTGTGTGTGCGCGCGCGCGCGCGCGCGCGTGCACATGTGAAAGAGAAAGAGAAAACAGACTACATAGTTTATTTAGGTAAATCCGATAAATGTTTTAATAATTACACTTGTGCAATTTCATTTTTAAAATGCAAGTTAAAAACAAGAACAGGGAAAATTCTGAACCACTTTTGGTCCTCAGTGCTATTCAGTTCGTGAATCTTTTTATCCAGTTCATGAATCTTTTTCTGTCCAATTAAACTCTGTTAAATTTAAACCAAACAAGAATAGATCATAAGATCAATACACATCAGCTAACCTCGTTTCCAATTCTATCAAAAATGCACCGTCTAAACTTATTGGAACCAAAATTTCTTCATCTATGGTACATAATCTTACTACCACTAAGTAACAAGGAAAACACCAATGGCTTTTAATATATCATGTTACATTATGGTTCCTACATGACCACAGGGTAAGGAAACTGACTTAAATTTTATCAATAGGATTTTTTAAATTATAAAAGCAACTCATATTCATATCAGAAAATTTGGAAATCACAAAAGTTCAAAGATAGCCACATCACTGTTTTGGTTAATTTTAAAACTGATTTTTTTAACGTCAGTCACTGTATCTAGACACTACTTCTTTAATTCATCATGGAAGAGTACAGACTCAATCCTGCCAGTATTCAGAACATGTGTGAAATCCCTCATTTGTGACTGGCATAAGGGTCAAGCAAGAAATGTGGTCTCATTATTTTAAAGCCTCACCCAATTTTAACCAAACATCACTGATAATCAAATTAATTCAATTTAATTCAATGTAGCTAAACTATTACTACACACAAGACATTGTGGTCCTGTTCAGAAACATAAAGATGCGTAAGATACTGTCCCTCTGCTTATATTGCTCACAATCTAGAAGAGACAGACCAAAGTACAAAGTTGTTAAATATGCTCCAAAAAAGGATATATAAACAGTGATAGGTTAACACTGAAGAAGTAAACCAAGCTGAAAAGTTATAATTTCACAAAGGAGAAAAAAATCTGAGTTGCACTTTAAAGAATAAGTAAGATTTTGGTAAGAGGAGAATAAAACATAACTATTAATATATGCAGAATGAACATCAAAAGCCAAAAGGCATGAATGTTCATGAATTGTTCTGGCAAAAGCAAGTAGATCTAGGGAAAAGGTGAATTAGTGCTGGACTGCTGAGGACTTTTAAGTATCCTGCTAACCCATTTTTTTATTCACTAGGCATGATAATGACTTCTAATAGCTTTCAAAACTCAAACATACCCTCAAGAGGAAGAGAACCGACCACTACTGAGGATATTCAGAGAAATATGTCATAGACTTGGAAGAAAAACATCCATGATGCTTCCATTACTAAAGTTCTCTCCCACACTTACGCTTAGCACTTTGTCTTGAAAGTATCTTACTTTCCCAACTAGACTGCAATATTTTAATCACAGAAACATGGAATTAAAAAAAAAAACCACTTAGAATTCACCTAATTCAACTATTAAACTTCTTTTTAACATCCTTTGCCACAGGAATATTCAGTAGTCTTTTGAAGGCTACTTCCAACAATTTAAGGTGGTCTATACATCCAAGAATAGCTCTATTAGAAAATTCTACCTTATATTAAATCAAAATTTGCCTACCTCTAAATTATACCTATTGTTGTAGTGATGACCTCCAAAGTTATATAAGTCTAATAATCAATCCTTATTACAGTCCTTCAAATATTTAAAAAGTATTCTCTTCCCCAAGCTAAATATCTATAGGCTCAATAAATCAGGATCAAATGCTCTTCTTTAGATATGACTTTGAGGCTTGGTGTGAATCTCAATTTCACTTTATTAGCTATGTGACCTTGGGTTTAGCTTCCTTTACTGTAAAATGCTGATAACATGACACATTCTACAACATGGACGAACTCTGAGGAAATAATGCTAAATGAAATAAGCCTGACACAAAAAGGCAAATATTGTATGATTCCACTTATGTGAGGTACCTGGAGTAGTCAAATTCATAGAGACAGAAAGTAGACTGGTGGTTGCCCCGGCTGGGTACCAAGGGAACAGGGGAATAGAGTTTCAACTGGGGAAGATGAAAAAGCTCTAGAGATGAATGATGGTGACGACTGCACAGCGTGAATGTACTTAATGCCACTGAACTGAACACTTAATGATTAACATGGTAAATTTTATGTTATACATATTTTACCACAATAAAAAGAGGAGGATAACAATAACTACAACATAAAACATTAAATTATTCAACAGGTATAAAATGCCTTACACAAAACTTGGTACATAAAACATGCTAAAACAATAGTGATTGTAACATATTTTACCAGCCATGGGGCCCTTCTTGGCCAAATTCCATTTTTTAAGAAAGCAAGAACTTGCATTATCATGTGCTCGGTGTTCAAACATTGTGCTGCACGCAGGGGTTCTAAGAATTTGTTTCATTAATGAAAAAAGTTTAAAGCCAGGTTAGAATCACTGGAAAACCACTGCTAAGATGGGAGTAGAACATTCATCTAGATGTATAATTTCTGATTCATCTAAAACACATGTACACAACATACATCAACCACATTACTTTAAAATAACATCTCCTTCGTACATAGGAGTCCAGAAAACAAAACTTCCCACGATGTTAATCAGTGAAAGAATCCCAAACTATTCAGATATACAAATTAAACTGCTTTATTAACCTAGGCTTATCAAATTAAATTATAGGCATATTTTACTAACCACCCTCTACAAAAAGCATACATAAAGAGCTCATGTAATAAATTAACGCTCAGAAGTGAAGAGCCATGAGTAAAAAAACACAGTAAAAACTATCTCTAAGTTGGGAAAATTTATCAACAAAATTGATGAGAAATTAGTCTAAGTTTAAAATCTCCTCATAAATGTAAGAGAAAATTGATCTAGTAAGCCAGAATATACCTTTTTTTTTTTTTTTTGAGACAGAGTCTCGCTCTGTTGCCCGGGCTAGAGTGAGTGCCGTGGCGTCAGCCTAGCTCACAGCAACCTCAAACTCCTGGGCTTAAGCGATCCTACTGCCTCAGCCTCCCAAGTAGCTGGGACAACAGGCATGCGCCACCATGCCCGGCTAATTTTTTGCACATATATATATTTTAGTTGGCCAGATAATTTCTTTCTATTTTTTTTTAGGAGATACAGAGTCTCACTCTTGCTCAGGCTGCAGAATATACCTGGACATGGGTTTAAGCTCACCCCTCTGAATGATGGAAAAGAACTGAAATTTTATCACCAAATCACTGTCAGTCTGAACTACCATGGCAAACAAGGGCAGGATCAAAAGACTGGATAATAAATTCCAGACCAAACTGATTCCTTGCAAAATTCAAAACTGGATTAAACAGAACGTTGTGAAGCTAGGAAAGGAAAAAGTGATTACATGAAAGCCAGAAGACTCACCATGAACAAGTCAAACCAAATTAACTGCAAGTTCTATTTTAACAGGTTTACTTCATTGCAGGTTAGAGTCCTATAGGAACAGTAAAGCTTAATTACAGCAAGGCATTTGGCAAAATCTTTCATAATATCCAGACAAAATGTCATATAGGCCTGACGATAACAGGTGGAACTAGTAGTTACTAAACTGCCATAACGTGTTTGTTAATGGATTGATGTTAATCTAGAGGGAGTCTAGTTGAGTTGTATACTTCAGAGTAATTTATTCTGTCATATTAAGCACAAGTAACAGAAGTTGAAATTGTTAACAAAGTTTTTGGTTAAAAAAATAATAGAATTTAGCTCAAGCAAGATATACCCACCATACTCTGTCTGATCATGTATCATCTAAAATGCCGAGTTCAGTTCTAGGTACCTGTGTAATGACAATGAGCAAGTGGAGCTAAGAAAAAAACAACCATGCTTGAAGGACCAGAGAATGGCATTATTTATGAAATTATTAAATAAACTAGAATTATTTACTCTGGAAAAGAGAAGAGAATGCTCAGAGTATGTGGCAGGGAGAAGAGGTCAGCAGAGACATGACAGTAGTCTTCAAATATATGAAGGGGCCCTTCATGTGAGAAAGGGATTATACTTGGGAAAAGCAAAATATAGAGGGAACAGCATAGGCTTTGATGTATAAAGACCTGGATTCAAATCCTGATGCCATCATTTACTGTATGTTATTTGATGCTTAGAGAGAGATTAAGTTTCCTTACCTAGAAAATGATATCTAACTCATAAATGCATAGAAATTAAATGCAAAACTATTTATAAGCTGCCTGGGACAGCCTGACACACTGTGATGCACAATAATGTTAGCTCCTGTCTGTGGACTTTTCTGAGTTATTCTAGAACAGTGTTTTTCAAACAGAGTTACAACCCATTAATAGGTCACAAAATCAGCTTAGTAGGTGGTAACCAGCATTTTTTTTCTAACGAAATAGAACAAAATAGAAAATATTAGAGCATTAGAGTTTTACTTGTAGTAAAAGTAATCATAGTTTTACAAAACTTTTGTTTCAGTTACTCATATACATGTGTGTACCAGGTCATGATGTAAAATGTATTTCTTATCATGAAGCTGGGTCCAAAAAAAAAGTGTGTGTTCTATAAGATACTAGTTCCTTGGGAGCTCAAATTTAAGAAACAAACCATACCCCTTAGAGATTTACTATGTTCAGTTCACATGAGCATCTCAAAGAAGTCAGCATTAAAGAAACCTGTTTATTTTTGTTGAACCCAGTTTTTCCCACATTTATTTGACCCCAGAACTCACTGTTATTCTTCCACCTTTTGACAACTTTAGTACTAGCAGTTTGTGATATGCACACTTGGGGGAAAACATTCCTCTAGATGAAAATGAAAATACAACAGGTAGAAGTTATAGGAGGTAGATTTAGCTTGCTAAGAAATAACTCTTGATATGAATCTTCCTGCCACTGACATCCACCTCTTCAACTTATACCCAAAAGCATTTTAAATATGATTTATCCAACTTTTGATTCACACAAACCTTTTCAGGAAAAGTGTAGGGTATCTATATCAACATATGATATAGATATCAATATATGAAGCCAGGATCAAAGCAGAAAGCAGGACTCATCTGGTCAAAACAAACTCCTGGCATAGTATCTAGGACTTGCTTTACCTTAACAAAGCGTATGCTCAGAAACCAAAGCCAACAAAGACTTCATCAGCTTCTCCAAGTGGAGTCAATGTGTTCTAATAATACATAATCTAAAATGGGCTTACGAGCGCAGCTAATTCTCATTATTACCGGCATCATTATCATCATTTGGAAGAGGCATGTGACAATATTTAGATGATTCTGGGTTCTTTTAAAGTGCACACATACCAAGGATTCCTTTGGGAGGACGTGATTTCACACTTACATGAAAAGCTGTCACTACCATACTCAGTTCTAATAATATTTGGTATCACTCGGCAATAAAATAAAGGCTTGACATCATACATTCAAGAGTACTTCTGCCATTCAAATATTCCTAATTGGTTATTACAAATACCTCTGACTTTGCTCTTGTAGTTGTCAGAGCATAAAATGTCCTTCCCATTCTTTCCCTAGCCCGGGCCTCCAAAACCACCTCCTCCTTAAACTTTGTCCCAACTACTTTGGGCTATTATTTTCTTCTCAGTTTTCGACCACTGTCAGTACTTTTTGTTCTATCACTCTTTTGGCAATTCACTGTATACATCCTAGTTTATTTAATTGCATAAAAGTTAGCTCTCAACAAGACTGTTAACTACCTTACGAACACGGATCAACACTTAAGAATCTTTAGAATCTCCCACCACATCATGTAAGAACTCACTAAATGTTTCTTGATTTAAATAACCAGGCATAGGAGTAATAGCAGCTAGTTTTAGAGAGTTTACTGTATGTCAGACCCAGTGCTAAGTGCCTACATGGATCATCTCAATCTTTGCAACTCTATAAAGGTACGAACGATTATTTTCTCCATCAAACAGAGCAAGAAAGTTTAGCTCTGGGTAACCTGCCCAAGGTCATATAGCTTGTAAGTGGCAAAGCCAGGGCCTGAATCCAGGCAAAGCACTTAACTACTTCAGAACATTGCAAAGTTCCAGCTTTCCAATACCACAGTCTATGAAGGATTTCGATTTCACTACATTAGAAGATTCAATTTCAACAAAGTAGAGACGTATTAACGAAAAGTTAAAACTTCAAAAAGGATGAAGTAAGAGAATTTCCCTGGGACATCTTCATCAGGTAGCAATAAAATGAAGAGAAAAGCCTCCCGTGTCCTTCCTATTTATGAACGTGATATTAAGGTGTGGGTCACAATTTCATCAAGAAGTGGCTTATCACGATACAGTTTTGCTGTACATTTTTACATAAGCCTCTTTTTCTCTGCCCCTAGGATGACGCGGACATGAAAGATGGAAGTGAACTGTCACTTCACAGCTCCGAAAAATGCCAGACCCAATTCCTGTTTAAAAAATAAGAACCGGGGCTCTCTGACCACCCTTGGCTCTTCACACAAAGCAGGACCAGCCTCTGCCCTCTTCACACAAAGCGAGCTTTACCCCACTACCCAAAGGGGAGTGCTGATTCACACGGTCTCCCCATCCCCGCCGGAAATATACCCGGCTCACGTTGGTCCGAAACACTGACCGCTGCACAGACGCAGACGACTCCGGTCTGCCCCCGGCACCCGGTGGTATCTCACCAGGCAGACCCCTCCCGACATCCAAAATGCCCAGGCCACCACCCGAAAACCAGTATTTCACACAAAGCAGGATCCCTCCCTACAAGGCAGTTTCCCACCTCCGACTCCCCCCACGGCTGTGCCAACCCACAGACCCCCAAAGGGTCCAGCACCCAGAGGGTCCACAAGCCAGAAGAGAACGGGCTGCATGCCCTTTTCTTGCGCACGCCTCCAATCCCCAACTCCAGCTGACCTTCCCACAGCCCAAGCAAGAAACCCCGAGTTTCCGCCAGAGAGCGGACCTGGCTACACAAAGCGAGGCGTCCTACCACGGGGACCCTCCAAAGACGCTCTCCGCCCCCAGGCCCGTCCCCGCCCAGCCCCGGCCCGGCACCCCGCGCTCACCAGCTCTCCTCCTCCTCCTCCCAGCCTGACAGGCGCTCCAGCTCGTCGGGCCGCAGCGGCTCCACCTCGTCCAGCAAGCTGCCCTCGCCCGCCGCCAGCAGGGAGGTGGCGTCCCGCAGCTCCTCGCTACTCGTCCGCCTCGGGCCCGCCCCGGCCCCGCAGCCCGACTTGGCGCTGAGGCCCAAGGGGAAGCCCCGCGGGGACGCCGTGCCGGAGGAGGGAGTGGACGCGCCGGCCCGAACCGGGCTGCCGGGCCCGAGGGAGCCTGCGCCCTGCACGGCCCCCGAGCGGCTCCTCAGCTGTTCGTTTTGCTTCTCCAGCTTCTTCACCAGCTCCTGCAGCTTCCGCACCTCCTGGTCCGCGTTCACGTTGGAGTTAACGTCCTCCATCCCGGCCTCCCGCTCGCCCTCACGGCTACAGGGAAAGAGCCCGAGGAAAGAGGCGTCACCGCCGCTGCCGCTCACTCTAGCCGAGGCGCCGGCATCCAGCAGGGCCAGGCCCCACCGCCACGGTCCCCCCAGCTCGGCTTCCAAAGCGCCGCTGGCCCCAGCCGAGCCGCCTCATCTGCGCCGGCTCCGGGATTGGGGGAGGCGGCGCCAATATCCGGCCCCTGCCGCCATCTTCCCTCCGTCCCTCCGCCCCCCGCAGGCCGGCCCCGTCGGTGACCTCAGAGCGTCGGGGGTGGACGCGGCCGCCTGCGAGCGCTGAGAAGACCGGACGCCGAGCTCGTGGCGGGGCGGGACTGCGTCGTGTGCGCGGGGGGTGGGGCCTCGGCCGGAAGGGGCGTGTCCGAGCGGCAGCGGAGGCGGGACTGGGCCGCGGGCCGGCAGCTGGGCAGGAGGCTCGCTGTGGGTGGGGAGGGACAGCGAAGCGAGCTCTCCCCGGCCCGCCGATCGGTCTTGGGTGAAGGGCGTGTGGTGTGTTCACCTCCAGACACCGCGCCTGGGACCCGCGGGCCCTTCCTTCCCCAACTCGGGCCGTTCTCGGGCGAGCGCTGCGCCGGGCCCGCGGAGACACAGTTTCCTCCGTTCGGCAAATATTGAACCGATGCCCGCTCGAAATGGGAGATCGTCGGGGCTGCGGGAGCCTCGGGGACCATCTGCGGCCTGTTTATTCCTCTGAAAATGAGAAACCCGAATTTCAGACAGTCATGAGAGACCTAAGGTCAAAATAACAATCATAATGTGTTGAGTGTTTACTGTGGGGCCAGACACTTGCTAAGCACTTAAAAATAGAAGAATTAGCCGGCCGCTGTGGCGCGCGCCTGTGTTCCCAGCTGCTCCGGAGGCTGCGGCGGGAGGATGGCCTGAGCCCAGGAGTCTGAGGTGGCGGTGAGCTGTGATGACGCCACGGCACTCTGGCCGGGCAACGGAGCGAGACCCCGCCTCAAAAAAAACAAAAACAAAACCGGGTATAAAACCTGGTGTTCCTGACAATGTTTACAGCACACTGGCACAGAAGCGGAGGATAGAAAACCGCCCCTCTCCTGCCTTTCTCCGTTAATGCATGCTCTGCTCTTCGGATCATTTGCTTCAGAAAAACTTTCTCAGGGTTTGTCTTGAGTCTTTAAAAACGTGTGCATTAAGAGTACTTAAACACTTTGACAGAGACTGAGGAATGCTGAAAGATGTAGGAATGTAAAAATCTGCCCTTATGATGTGTGCTAGTGGCAGCGAAACCAAACAAAACTTAAATGCTTTGTTTTTATCACATTCACTGCTCTTCAGATGTCGACTGTGAACCACTTGGCTTGTCTGCAGCTTTCCTTCCTTAAACTGCCTCCCCCACCCTTAGCTAACACTGATCCAGTCCTGCCACACCTGGGTGTGGACGCATATGACAGGATTTACTTGCTTCTGTGTTTTCCTTGCCTGTAATGTCCTGCCTGCCAAATCCGATTCCTTTCCTTAAAACCCATACACAGCCATTCAGGAAACCTCTTCCTGACAATTCCACAAAGATCTAGTTATTCTGCTTCCTGTAGCATTACCTGATCAAATTTTAAGTTTTTTTTAAAATTGCATTTTTGTTCTGAGAGTTCTTTTTTGTTTGTTTTTGTCTGTTTACCTGATTAAAAAGAAGCATTCATTTTTGTTTGCCATGTCTAGTATGGTGTCTGACACAGTGGACATTTAACACTGGGTTTGTTGAAAGTTAATTATTGACAGAATCTAAGTTCTGACAGGCCAAGGCCCAGGTAGAGTTTTATTCATAGCAAAAAACACATTGAGTATGTTCATAGTTAGCTGGCTGACTGTATTTTCCTAGCTATGCAGACCTAGTTAAAAGCCGTCTTTGTTTGCTAACATACAATAGTTGTCTAGTAATATATGTATTATTTATATAATGCACTTATAAATATCCTTGCTGTTTCTGACATGACTGAACTTGACATGAGAGGGTTAAACTCATGACTGCTTCACATATAACAGTTTTCACCTGCATTTACTGGTTTGTGAAATAGATTCCATCTAACCAGTTTGTGTAAGGAGATCCCTTCAAATATGTTCGCTTGAAAAGAATAATTCACTCGATACTATGAAGTTAACAGTAATGTTCCGTGGGGCAAGGAGAGCTTGGTGTAAAGTGGGACAATGAACTGAGAATCAGAAGGCCTGATGGCAGGTTCTGGCTTTACCATGAATGGGGTGCTTGACCGTAATCTCTGGTCCTTAACTTTCTTCAGAATGTCTGAATTGAATGATCTCCAATATCTCATCCAGTACCAAAAAGCAAAACATAAATGTAAATATACTTAGACATATATATATATATAAGTTCATAGTAGATATACTTGGATTTTTGTTACCCAATTGCTTTACTTTGTATCTTAATATTTTTCACTCAATAAATATTGAGTGTCTACTATGTGGCAGGTACCATCAGGCACTTGGATGTTTAATGGATTTCTTGTCCAAAACAACTTTTGATTCATACAAACACATGCACACTACACACACATACACACACCCTTAAATATGCTTGTTTTGTAGTCTTCACCATTTCACTAAATGGTAGCTTTTTTATTCCAGATTCTCAGGCCAAAAAATTTTAGGATAATCCTCACTTCCTTTTGCCCAAAAAACTCAATCTTTGAGCAGGATATCCTGGATCTGCATTCAAAATATGTCTGATTACGTCCCGGCACCTCTACTGCTACAACTCCAGTTCAAGTTGCCATCTTCTCTTGTCTAGATTACTGTGGTGCTCTCTTAATGAGAAATTCCACTTTATTGGTTAACATCTGTGGTGTCACAGCAACCAGATCATCCTTTGTGTGAGTCACATCAGATTACTCCCCTGCTTGGAATCCTCCAACATACTTCAGAGTTTTTTCCTTGGCCTATAGGGCTCTAGATACTTGGCAACTTCTGCAAGTATCTCATGAGCTACCTACCGCTCTTCCCCTCCCTCACTCTATGCCAGCCACACGGGCCTTTCTGATGTTCTTGAAACAAGCCAAGCATGTTTCTACTTTAGGAACTTCGCATTGCTGTTCCCTTCTACCTAGGATCTGTTCTTCCTCCATGTTGCCACCTGACTGAGTCTCTCACGTGATTCAGGGTTTTGCTCAAATTTTGGCTAAGTTCACTGTCCTCATTATGACTGTCCTCTGTAAGATAGCATCCCTGTCATTCCTCATCCTCTTACCTGTTTCATTCTTCAGACACATCTTCCTTCCTTCTTTCCTTCTTTCTTTCTTTTCTTTCTTTCTTATCTCTCCCTAGTAGGATGTTAACTGCCTGAGAACAATTATATGCCTGCTGCCTAGTGCATGGTAGGTGCTCAACAAATGTTTGTTGAGTGAATGAATAATGCATTTAGGTCAAGTGAAGCCTCCTAAAAGAGAATTTCAGATAAATATGTTATGTCCCAAATCATTAGAGGGGAAATTCCTAATTATTTTGAATGGTTGATTTTTTTTAATTTTATTTTCCTCTTCTGAAAGAGCAACATGTCATTCTATATATGTCATCTTCAAAACTAGGTCATTCTCCACCTCCTGAGTGCCAACAGCCCTTAAGAATTGCTGAGGATAAGAGTCTGAGGTTCTCACTGAGAATTATGAGGACAAGAATATTTCCTTTGTATCCTAAACATTGCCAGGATCTTCCTCTTTCAGGTTAACTACAATACCCTGTCTTCTCTGGTGACTCAGAAATGTTAGAGCATGTTTTTTAAAAAGTCACTCTAAAAGTGACTCCCTTGTGCAGATACAAGGAGAAGAGCTAGTAGGTGTCTGAAGTATGCATCACAATTATCCCAACTACTTTTCCAGGCATTGTCTTTTATGATAAGCTTGCTTGGCTGCTGGATGAAGGAGTTGCTTCTTTTCTAAGCAGGTGTGGCCCTTTTTATAACTTGCTCCTACTTGCATGTTAGCTCTTAATGAAACTCCTGACAAAGTGGAAAATATTACAAACCACTAAAAGTATCTAGAGTGAAAAACTCTTACTCAATGGCTTAAAGGTATTTAGCAGTCCTAAAATCCTAAATCAAGGAGGGGGTGTGTGAATGAGCACATGCCCAAAAAAAAGTAGTTTAGAAATTGCTAGGCACTTAATGAAAAATTTGCATTTGCTTAAAAAATGCTCAAATTCTTTGACAAAACATTTACTATCCAATATATCCATTTTATGTTCATGGGTACACACTTAGCCAGTCATTTCCTACTTGTCCTCTCTCATCTATTCCTCACCGGCATCCTTCCTCCAGGTGTACATCCCTCTGGTCTATCAAGGGGCCTCGTCTTCACTGTCTTGGCACAATGCAATTTTTGGAAGGAATCCAAGGGACCTTAAAGGTTAGGTATATAAGACATTCTCAGTTGAAATTGTGGGGACAGAAAGAAGGGGGGCCCAGGATTTAGATCTAGAATTTTTCCGGCCAGCATTGATCAGATCTTACAATTATGGGGTGCCTCAAAAGTAGCTATAATGGCAGACATCACTTCCTTAAGGAAGTCCTCTGGCCAGAGCGTGGTCCCCTACCACATTGTCAGGGACATGTATTATATTGGGGTTTGGAAGTCCATGACTAGAGCAGAGGTGAACAGGTTCCTGAATTCTTAGGGGGCTGCTGTCTTAGCCCAAAATGAAACAATATCTTACCTCCCACCCTTTTTCTGGTAGCAGATGGGAAGATAGGATTGTTACATAACATTTATTATTTCCTGTTTTTTTAAGTAGTGTATCAGCAGGGCAGTGAAGTTGGAAACATGGAGCGTGAACCACTTCTGAATGTCCTTGATGTTCTAGAGAAACTATTATTCAAAGATGGGAGAGGCCAGGCGTGGTGGCTAACACCTGTAATCCTAGTGCTCTGGGAGGCCGAGGCAGGAGGATCGCTTGAGCTCAGGAGTTCGAAAACAGCCTGAGCAAGAGGGAGAGACCCCATCTCTGCTAAATATAGAAAAATTAGCCGGGCGTGGTGGCGCATGCCTGTAGCCCCAGCTAATCGGGAGGCTGAGGCAGGAGGGTCTCTGGAGCCCAGGAGTTTGAGGTTGCTGTGAGCTAGGCTGACGCCACGGCGCTTGCTTGGGCTACATAGTGAGACTCTGTCTCAAAAAAAAATTGTTTCCCCCAAGATTAAGGCAATCTTGGTAAAAAAAAAAAAAAAAAAAAAAAAAAGAAAGAAAGAGGAAAAAAAAAAAAAAAACAAAGATGGGAGAAAACTTACTGGGAATAATCCAAATCTCCAAGTCAATAAAACAAGTCCCAGTAATCTGACCTAGGATTTAAAACAGGGGTGGGGAACATGTGGCCTTCTAGGTCCTTAAGTGTGGCCTTTTGACTGAATCCAAATTTTACAGAACAAATCCTTTTATTTTTATTAATACATTTTGTTGGTCTTTTATATTTTTAATTTTTAAAATGAACGTATTTAAAATACCGAAGAATAAAATAAGTTTCAATGAAATAATCCTCCCAAATTGACCAGCACAATTAGAACATTAGTAAGCCTCAAGGGCTATTTTGAAGGCTACTACACTCATGATTTAGATCTAACTTCCGCCACCTGACTGGCGCTGCTACCACATGAGGCTGGTTGGTAAGAGTTTATGGGAGTCGAGTACACCAGTCTGTTACCAGCTTTTTGACAACAGTGCACTGTGTTTCTGTTTGAAGTGGAATTTGTGAACAGTTGCACAGCTCGACAGTATTTTTTAATTCTGTCTGCTTAACAGCCCATCATATCCAAGAAGACCAAGAGAACACTTAAAGAAGAAAATAGATTTTTTTTAAATGAGGATTGGGAATTGCAATATTATCTTGTTTCTGGTAAAGATAAGATGATTTGCTTGCTTTGTGATGCTGCAATATCAACATTAAAGAAATTTAATACTCATCAGCATTATAACACTCATAAGGACCATGAATATTTTAAATTAGAGGGAGAGGCATGAAAGATTATATTGCAGAAATTAAAAGAGGAAAGGCAGAAGCAAAGACAATTCTTTGAAGCAGCAATAAGACCTGGAAATAATGCCACTGAAGCAATTTATAAAGTAGCTTATATACTTGGGAAAAAAGGGAAGCCATTCAGTGATGTAGAAATTGTGAAAGAATCTCCCAGTGAATGATTTGGTGGAAAAAAAAGAAAAGAAATTGTGAAAAAATGCATTGTTGAAGTTATAGGATGCTTAGACCCTGATAATGTTTCAAAGTATAAACTGCCTCTTTCAAGGAGAACCATAACTGATCAGTAGCAAGAATTAGCCTTCAACTTAACAGAACAACTTCATCCAATACTTTAAAAGGAAAATATATATTATTCAATCGCTTTGGATGAATCAACCGATACTACTGACTTGGCACAGGTTTTATACTTCATTTGGGTTATAACAGAAGATTTTCTTTGCTACCAAGAGTTACTCACTTTGGGCACTCTTGTAAATGGAACATGGGGAATAGATATCTTCAACAACTTCAAGGTAAAAGTTGTGAAGTTGGACTGAATTTGGTAAATTTAGTGAGTGTATGTACAGATGGTGCACATTCCATGACAGGAAAACATGAAGGATTTATTGCACAGATAAAAAAAAGGTATTAGCTAATCTAGATGCTCTCATTTCTTTTCATTGTATCTTGCATCAGCAAAGTCTCTCTGCTAAAGCTCATATTTTAAGTAACACTTTGCAACAAGTTATAAGTATTATTAACTATATTCATGCAAGTGCAACATGCATCATCAGTTTTGTAACATGCTAAAGTTGAATTATGAGGTATTCAATGTGGATTTGCCCTACCATTCTAAAGCGTGTTGGCTACCACAGGGACAGGTGTCAGCCAAAATTTTATCTCTGCAAGAACAGAGAGTTAAATTTTATAAGAACAGAATCAGAGGCCAGGCACAGTGGCTCACGCCTGTAATCCTAGCACTTGGGAGGCTGAGGCGGGCGGATTGTTTGAGCTCAGGAGTTCGAGACCAGCCTGAGCAAGAGCGAGACCCCGTCTCTACTAAAAATAGAAAGAAATTATCTGGCCAACTAAAAATATATATAGAAAAAATTAGCCGGGCATGGTGGCGCGTGCCTGTAGTCCCAGCTACTTGGGAGGCTGAGGCAGGAGGATCACTTGAGCCCAGGAGTTTGAGGTTGCTGTGAGCGAGGCTGACGCCACAGCACTCACTCTAGCCCGGGCAACAAAGCGAGACTCTGTCTCAAAAAAAAAAAAAAAAGAACAGAATCAGCAATCTAACTTATTGACAGAAGATTTCTGTAGGAATGCAGCATTTCTGTGCGATATCATGTCAAATCAAAATGACTTGAATATTTCTTTGCAAGGTAAAACTAAATCTATATATGATATGTGGCAAAAAAAATCCAAGCATTTCAAAAAAAGATATCTTTTTTCAAAACACTTCTTCAAAATGAAATTTCAGATGAACATTTTCCCCAGTTAGCAGAGGTAATTGATGAATAGGATGATATATGTGAATCATTTGAATAATATGCAGCTATTATAGACCTATTAATTGGATAATAAAATAAAAGAGCTAAACTTGAACCTAGCCTGTTTGACTTTAGAATCTGCACTTCACAGTTCCCTGTGGCCCATGAACATGATGAGTTGAGGATTGGGGGACAATGTTGAGAACTTGAGTCATTGCCTTTGTGATACTCAACAACTCAATCCTCTTGCTCTAAGAGCAAGTGTGCCAGGTTGGATGTCTCTGCACCTCTAGAACCTAACACATTGAAACAATCATTTCCTTAGAGAGAGAGGCGATTCCTCTATCTCTTGCTTAAAAGACTTCCTAGTGAGCCATTTACCTGGGCAGCACTCCAGGTACTTGAGAATTGGGTAGAAAGGCCTGAAGACCTACCAGTCAGCAGTTTGCTAAAATGAAGCTTCGGCATCTGAGCTTCTCATTGGAAAGGCTGGTGAGCTAGCCCGGTTTGTAGGGGTTTTATTGCAGCGGTCCCCAACTTTTTTGGCACCAGAGACCAGTTTCATGGAAGACAATTTTTCCACCAACTTGGGGGTGGGGGCGGGAGGTGGGGAGGCGAAGCTTATTCAATGATATGAGCAACAGGGAGCAGCGACTATAAATACAGATGAAGCGCTCACCCACCACTCACCTCCTCACGTGTGGCCAGGTTCCTACGTTTCATGAAAGACAATTTTTCCACAGATGAGGCTGGGGGTGATGCATGGCCTGGTTCCTAACAGGCCACCGACCGGTACCAAGCCACAGCTCGAAGATTGGGGACCGCAGTTATATGGGACAGAAGTTAGTGGAAGGAGTCTCTTACCCAGGGCAGTAATACCACAAACAATCAAGAAAGCAAGAAGATTTAAGATTCAGAATTTAGTGGCAAGAGTCCTAGGCCTAGATACCAGAGAAGAAAAATGTGAATGGGTGCTAACATGAGGAAGAATAGAAGCAGACATCAAAAGCCAAAGTATAGAGCTAGGGAAACCTATCAGAGCAAGGAGCACTGGGTTCAACACTAGGAGAGGGTGATTCTTGATGAATACCAAAACTAAGTGGTTGCAGGCAATTGCAACCCTTGTTTCCATGCCCTTTCTAGCAGGGTGTGTGGGAGGGAGAGTTGCATTTAAAGGGTCAGGGATTCTGTTGCCTGGAAGGGTTGTGGGTTTCAAGCATTGAGACAAATTGGTAACCAGATCTGCTGGACTAGGGCCCAACCTGCAAAGCTCCCTAATGCAGAAGAGTCCACCGTTGTGTAAACAGATTCTATCTCCCCATAGTTCCCGGAAACCAGATAGCCTTCATCTTACACCTGCACTCTGCTCTGGAGAAATGAGGGTAAGGTGTTGGGCAGGGTGGGAAGAGATGAGTAGTAGGGTATGGCACAGGTGGTTCCCTGTTGTCAGTGGGTTTGGTTTACCTCAGATGCGGAACCTACACATGAAGTGGTAGGTGGTCTCACAATTCCAACAGAGCTGCTGTGTTTGCATGGATGTCTACCAACATCATTGGAGGACTTGTTTCCTCTTTCCTACCACCATGATACTCAAATATTGAGCTTTTTCTACTGTTTTTGCAGCCCAGGTCAGTTGATCAGGAAGTCCTGAAGACCTACCAGTCAGCGATAGTATTTAGTCAACCTTGAGTCATATGCGTCAGTTAGAAGTTCTGCTTAAGCAACTTCTGAGTCCTTGAATATTGGACCCAAATCATGATGTAGTATCATTTGTAGACAGCTCATGAGCAAACCACCAAAATTTTGCTGTGCAGGGAGAAGGTATGTGCATACTCCAGGATAGCTGGAAAGTGTGTATGGCTTTCAAAGATGGGATTGCAGGCTACATGGGAGGCAATGAATTTCCCCAACCTCTCCAACAGGCAAGATAAAAGAGACGTCTTTCTATTTCTCCATCTCTGATGCATTCAGAGCTACCTCATAATGTTGCACAAGGTGCCGTCCAAGAGTAGGTGTAGCGTGTTGAGTCCAGGCAGGGCATATGAATGCAGAACAAACAACTCCTACACTCAGTCAAAAGGCCACCACCTCCACATAGAAGCTGATGTTCTTCCTGAGCACAGTAATATAGTTGCCAGATCTTTCACGTGACTGTAGCAATGGGCTTGACGCTGGAGCCTTAGATTTGGGCCAGAACATTTAATCACACCCTCAAAGGCCACCAGCCGGGATTGGTACCATGAGAGAACATAGGCAGGACCTATTTGAGAGGTCCAAAATGGTGTGCTGGAGGGCTCCAGGCTCACTTTTATTGGGTCAGTCTAAAGTCACAAGGTTCAGACAAGTCCTTCCACTGACCTCCAAACAGATAATAAATATCATTGCTTATTTTCTTAGAATTTTTTACCTTTTTTGTATTTAACTCTTTTGTCCACCTAGGATTTGTTGTGGTGTGCTATGTGAGACACTAATCTAAACAGACACTTTTATAGGGGGCACTGTCACATGCTAGATTAGCCTGTTGTATTTATTCATTCAGTCATTCATTCCTCGTTCAAGGTACACCAGTGGGGACCAGAGATGAGAAAGATCACAAGGAATGTGTTCCTCAATCTGCTGCAGCGTATTGTCCATTTAAGGAGATGAGATGTACACAGATTATATGCAAAGCAGTATGTGAGAAGTGCCATGAGAGCGATATGAACAAGAAAGAATGCAAGGTACACGGTTTTCCCCACCTCCCCGAGGGAGTATAGAGGAATAGAAGTAGATTCCTTCTGCCCGGAATGAGAGTTTTCCCAGAAGAAGTGTGATTTAAGATAGGCCTACGGGGATAGGTAGCTGTCTTAATCGTGACTTGTTTGTTATAACGAACAGAAAACCTCTTGAATCATATCATTTTAAAAAGGGAGCTATCGATGCCACACCAAAACCAAAACCAGGATGCAGTTCCCCTATTTGCTGATATCAGAGCTCCTTCTATTGATGATGGCCATTTCTCAAGAGATCCACAAAAATGTTTTATTTTCAAGATAAAATATTTGCACCTGATAATATTTTAGTGGATCATTATTACAAATGTCTGTTTTGATCTAATATGTTTATGATTCTTCATATTTTTCTGGCTATCGAGTTTACAAAATAAATATATTGATGAATTGGATGTATGAAATATATTGAAAAAATCGGAAATGGTACAAATTTTTAGTCATTTAAATGTAACCTAAGAATATGTCTACTATATGCAGGAGCCCTGATACTAAAACACAAAAAAAACCTTCCTCTGGTCATGAATAGTTTCTTAGCATCATTTTATTGTGTAAATATGTGAGTTTGTGTTTGAGCTAGGAATGTAGAAATGGAACAATGAAATTAGGGGATGGCAGGAAACAATTTAAAAAATAAATAATAAGAATAGATAATGCAGGAAACAACTTAAAAAATAAATAATAGATATAGAATAGATAATCCAGTGTTATGACAGCAATTACATATTGTAGAACGTATATTCTGAAATAATCTTATGCTTGAAGTGTGTATTATTAATTTTATGAAACATTCCTAGTCCAATTATAATACTAAACCGAACTCTAACAAATTAATTGAAATGAGGCTGATAATGTTAATAGAATTAAAATACTTTTGGTTCTAGACTAGATTTCTTGGCCATGCTTTGGATAAGATGTGTTTCATTTCCCTTGTTTATTATTTCCCCTGGGTAGAATAAATACAATTCTATTTATGAAAAAAATTATAAATAAATAAATAAATAATAAAAAGGGGGCTATCTACTAATCTCACATCTAAGAACTTATTCCAAAAGTAAACTGGCAAAAATATGAAATGAACTATGCATAAGGCTATTTATTACTTATTATGGCATTGTTCGTAATAGCAAAAGACTGAGAGCAACCCAAAAGTTATCCACGTGGGATTAGTTGAAAAGACTATGATACATTCACACAGTGGAGTACTATACTTCAATAAAAATGAAAGAGAGGAAATCTCTATATAGCTCCAGGGTGACTAGTTCAGAATGGTGCATATTATAGTAGGCTGCCTTTAGTGTAAGAAGCAGGAAGGGATATAAAAATATGTACATGTATGCTTATATTAATATTTGTAAAAAGAAACCATGGAAAGAGAAACCCAAAATCAATAAAATTGGTAACCAAATGGGGAAAGAGGGAACAGAGGGAAGGGCAGAGAAACAGTGCTATGGAGAAAAAGAAATCAGGGAAGGGGACAGGGAGTGTGAGTGGGGGCAGGATTCCAGTATTAAACAGGGTGCTTGGGGAGTACCTTGCCGAGAAGACAACTTTGAGCAAAGCTCCGGAGGCGTAGGAGCCACTCCTGCTGGAAACAGGAAGAGCATACCATGCAGAATAGCAAGTGCAAAGGCCCTGAGGCAGTGATGTGGCTGGCTTCAAGGAAGAACAAGGGATGACTAGGCTGGAATGAATGTCAGGGAGAGTTGTAGGAGATGAAGTCAGAGAGATGGAGGGAAGATTCTAGAGGACCTGTAGGCAGCTGCAAAGACTGGCTTTACTCTGAGTGAGAAAAGAGGACAGGGCAGGATTCTGAGCCTGTGAGTGACAGGACCTGATTTACATTTGACAGGATCCCACTCTCTGCTTCTGGCCTGTTTGCCATTTGCTCCGCCTCCCCTCATTCTCTGCTTACTCATGACTTCTGTGTGCTTCCTAACATCAGCTTACGTGTGGCTTTTGGTTGGTGTTGTAACAACTGTTGACATTTCAGTTCGTGTGCCTGCTGTGATCTAATCACTCAGTCTCTCATGTCCCAATTCCAGATTCTTGGGTGACATAATATCAGACTCACATATTCTTAGACCAACTAATATTAGCCCACCATGGTACAAGCTGAGGCCAGGGGCAGAAGTGAGCAGAATTCTATAATGTTTCCAAAAGGGATATGGGCAGAGAGGCACATCAACTTCATCAGGTACCTCAAATTTTTTGAGTTCTCAATAAATACATAACAGTCAATGAATCTAGCATATTCAGTAAATAACCTATAATCCTACCCTACCGTGTAACTCTCAGTAACCACTCAAGAGTAATAGTAAAATAATAGATGACTTCATGTTAAATGATGGCTTTATACTAAAACAGGACTTCTAAAACTGTCTGTGGTAAGGACTAGTTTTCATATTTTTATTTCCAATCTATAGAAGAATGATTATTTTTGTAAAATAGGTTAAAAATGAATTCCAAGAAAAATTAAATTTAAAAAGATATACCAAGTTGAAAAAATAAAATTTTTATTATTAGATTCAACAGACAGAAAATTGCTGTATGTTTCTAAACGCTTAGTCTCAGTTTCTGCACTTAACTCATCATGCGCCAGCAACAAGCAGTTCCACACTTTAAACAGCACTGTACTAAAACTTATCTAAATAGTAGTTAAATTTTACAATAATTATGATTGATTGATTTCTTTTTTTTTTTAAGAGACAAGGTCTTGCTCTGTCTGCCCAGGCTGAAGTGTAGTGAGACAATCATAGCTCACTACATCCTTGCTCTCTTGGCCTGAAGTGATGCTCCTTTCTCAGCCCCTTAAGTAGCTGGGATTATAGGCATGTGCCACCACACACAGCTAATTTTTTATTTTATTTATTTTTTTGTAGATATAGGGATCTTGCTATGTTGCCCAGGCCAGTCTCAAACTCCTGGCTTCAAGGGATCTTCCAGGTTTGGTCTCCCAGAGCACTGAGATCTTAAGCATGAACCACTGAGCCTGGCCCCATTTCATATTCTGAGTGAGTATATTAAAGAATATGAAACTGTATAGTTGTTTTGTGTTTCTGGCTGTTCTCATTAAATAAGTTAGTGTCTTGCGTGTCGTTCCTAATGAATATTTGTCAATTGAAAATATTTGTCTAGTTTAAGAACGTATTCTCTCACATGAGAAACTGTGTAATTTGTTCTATTTAGCTTTGCTAGTAGATTAGCTCTACTGCTACGTATGGCTGAAATAGTTTCAATTTTCTCTTGGGTTAGAAATGGGAGGAACAAGGGAAAAACAGAAATTATCTTTCTTAAATTTCAGAGACAGAAAGACAAAAAAAGTATTAACACTGATTTAGAGAGAAGGAGAATTCTAACTACTCATCCTTCATTGAGATCTAAAATCCTGCTTTTGTAATTAATTTGAGGACCACTTTTTTTTTTTTCTTTTTTTTGTCCCCTTGCACTGAGCAAAGGACCACTTTCTTAATTTAGCAAGTACTTAAGTGCTTAATTGCTATGCTAAGTTTTCTATAGAGTGAATTAAACTGATTCAAACCCACTCTTTTATGACTTCATCATCTAAGACAAACAACATATCAACAAGCATAACTGAAGAAACAATAAACAAACAAATGATTGATTTATTTATAAACTATCATTCTACAGTAATCAGTCAGAGAGAAATTATAGGGTAAGCTTACTCTGGTGGCAATAAGCCTTGACCACTGATTTATCTCCTACGAGATAAGTGTATATGACTTCATCAACCGCAGAAGTCTGGCTAACCAGAATTTCAAATTCATGTACAAATACAATAAAAAATATCTGAAATGGTTATGGGGGAGTTATCAGTGCATTTAATCCTTGATCTTTTAATCAGTGCATTTTACTGCCTTGGAGTTTTTTTAAAGTAGCTAGAAGTGCTCCAAGTTTTGTTTTTATTCATACAGAATCAAAATACTTCAGATTCCCTCCAGCAGGAAAATATCAACAATACCCCACTTGCCCATTTGCCATAGTATGCTC
Organism: Varecia variegata; assembly: GCA_028533085.1. Taxonomy (NCBI): domain Eukaryota; kingdom Metazoa; phylum Chordata; class Mammalia; order Primates; family Lemuridae; genus Varecia; species Varecia variegata. The sequence goes on along the minus strand of CM052449.1, from coordinate 3,279,006 downwards.
TTTAAACATCAGAAAATGAAAAATGAAAACCCATTTTTAAAAAATTATTTCAAATTCATCACTGCCAGGAATTTAAACTGTTCACCTCGATACTGATTGTTGTGAACACATGAATACTGTTTTCAAAATTGCCTTTTAGAAAGAGATATCAATGTTTTTCTCAAGAAACCTCACCATTGGACTGTTTTTCTTACCATTATATATATAATTGATTAAATTATGTATTTAATAAATACATAGTAAATGTGTTTTGGGAGCAGAGTCTTGTTCTGTCCCTCCGGGTAGGGCCCCAATGTTGCCAGATCTTCTTGCTGGTAAGGTTGATTTAGCAGTAATGGGACAGATCGACCTCGTGTGCCTCCTGATACATTGTGCTGAGTACACAGCATCACTTCTGTGATACTCCTGTCTCCACAAATCATAAATTTAATCATGAGGAAATACAGGACAAACTCAAATTGAGGGTCATATAAAGTATCTGCCCTTCAACAAAGTCAAAAGACAAGGAAAGTGCGAGGAACTGTCCAGATTGAAGAAGATACAGGCATGACCATTAAATCCTGAATTGGCTCCTGGAACAGAAAGGAAAAAGGGAAAGGGGAAGAGCGTTTTTAAAATTGTGTGTTTTGTTTTGTTGTATGTTTGCTATGGCTATATTATTCGGATAATTGGTGAAATTTTAATGGAGATTAGATAGTACGGTATCAAGGTTAATTTTCTGATTTTGACAGGTATGTTGTAGTTTTGGAGAATAGTGCCCTGTTTATAAGGCCAATGGGGCGTTATGTCTATAACTCTTAAGTGGTTTAGAAAATTAAATATATATAAGTATTTATATATATATGTAGATATAGATATTGATATGGAGGTAGAGCTAATGAGAAGAGAGAAAGAGAGAGAATAGTAAATTGTTAATAAGTGGTAACCTGGGTCTTGGGTAAAGGGTATACAGGATTTCTTTGTACCATGTTTTATAATTTTGAAATTGTCTCAAAAATTTAAAAGAGCTCTAGAGCCCAGATATTATGTGAAATAATTAAAAATAATAAGACTGCACTGAAAAATATATGATCAGAAAAATACTCTTGACACAGTATTGGAGATAGATATTGCTAAGGAACTGAATAAAATAAGTGGGGGGAGACCGCCAGCCTCAGAGACATGTCCTCAGGGGCAGTGCAGGGCACCAGCCAGGGAGCAGAGGTGGCTGCCTGGATCCAGACTACAACTTCTTGGTGAGGTTCCTTCCTCCAGGGATCCATGAGAAGTAAAAAGAGAAATTAAGCAAAGTAGCAGAAGACAACTCAATAAACTGCTCAAAAGCCAGTAAGCACCATCTAGTGGCCAGAAGGTGACTTTCCCCATGGTGTAAATATTGTCAAATTCAAACTACTTGGGCCAATTTCCACTCCTACCAGCAGGGTGAGAGTTTCCAATGTTCCACATTTTTGCTAAGCTTGCTAAGGTCAGACTTACCAATTTTATCATTCTGATGAGTATGTAATAAGTATTTCCTATAAACCGACAGATTTAGAGGCTTGTTTTAGATTCAGGTATATTTATTACTTTGTTTAGGCAAGGACACTTCATACATGATGCTGTATATACTTCTACAGTGTCACATCAAGAGGCTCATAATGTCTGGTTGTCAATCAGTTGATTCAAACGTAATTGACCTTATTCATCAACAGGTAAAGTAATAAGGTTCCGTATCAACCTCCATGGAAAGTGGTATGGACATACCTCAAAGAACTAAAAGTAGAACTACAATTTGATCCAGCAATCCCACACTGGGTATCTACCCAAAGGAAAAAACGACATTCTATAAAAAAGACATCTGTAGTTGAAGGTTTATAGCAGCACAATTCACAATTGCAAAGATGTGGAAACAACCCAAGTGCCCATCAATACATGTGTGGATTAATAAAATGTGGTATATGGATACCATGGAGCACTACTTAGCCATAACAAAAAATGGTGAACTCCCTATTGTATTGTCCTGGATGGAGCTGGATCCCATTCTTCTAAGTGAAGTATCACAAGAATGGAAAAACTGACACTATGTGTACTCGCCATTAAATTGGCACTAATTGATCAACACTAATGTGCACATATGGGAAGTACCAATTATAGGGTGTCAGGCAGGTGGGAGGGAGAAAGAGCAGATGGGTAAATTCACACCTAACAGATGTGGGGTGCACTGTCGGGGGGACGGACATGCTTGTAGCTCTGGCAGTGCAAAGGTAATTTATGTAACCAAAGCATTTGTATCCCCGTAATACTCTGAAATAAAAATAAATAAATACAAATGTGTACACATTTGTTTAAAAGAAATAAAGATGCATCATTAAAAAAATAATAATATTAGGGGTACATGATATTATGGATACACCCAAAGATCAAACTTCCATCTCTTTCCTTCCCCAAGGTTACCCATTTCCTGTCAATGATGTGTTATTGCCATTCATGAGTTTATGTTTTGATTATATATATACACACCCACTGCATACATATATACTCTCTCTATGCTATATATATACTCTCTATAAATTTTACTTTCATAAAAATAAATCACAATAGAATACATTCACTATGTTACAATTTGTGTATAATTTTATATGCACAAAATGTTTATGGATATTGTATCATATTGATTGTATCCTGTTGTGATTTACTTTCATTTTTACTTAATATAATATTTTTGAAATTGATCTACCTGGATACATGTACATATGATTTACTTATTTTAACTACTATATGGTAATCCACTGTATGAATAATCACATATTGTTTATTTCCCAATTGATGGTGAATTAGACTGATTTTACTTTATTTATTACCTCACTGCCCAAAGAGTGAGGTAATAAACATTCTTGTACATTCTTCCTTGTACATATGTAGGCAAGTTTCTCTGGATTAAACATATTGTGTCATGGTATAAGGACATCTTCAGCTTCACTAGGTCTTGTCCAGTTGTTTTCCAACGGTTGTTCCTATTCACACTCCCATCAGCAACTCGCATTTTCTCTATATTCCTGTTATCAGACTTTCTACTTTGCAACTAGAAGAGTAGGAACTTTTTCCTTTTTTTTCTTATTGCTTAAACTTATATTTCTTAATTTGTAGTAGACAGAGTTCTTTTGAAATGTTTTTGCTGCTGGGTTTTCTTTCTCTCTAATATACCTTTTATACTCTCTGCCCATTTTTATTGGGTTGTTTGTCATTTTCTTATTCATCTGTAAGCATTATTTATTATGGATTTTAATTCTTGTTCTATGCCTTGCAAACACTTTCTCCCACCTGTAACTCGATCACTTTGTTTACAATGCCTTTGATAAATAGAAGTTTTAAATTTAGTGTAGCTAAAATTATTAACCATATAGTTTAATTTGTTTTGTATCTTGAAGACCAAGCAAGCGGCATTTCTTAGAGAACGTACCTGGATGAGACCTATTTGGCTATGCTACACATTCCCTGGTTCTATATCCCTACCAATGCCTACAAGAGCAGAAGAAATTGAGAAAAATTCTAAGAGTTTAAACACAGATGGAAATCTTACGACTCACTACAAAAAGCTGCAGTTTAGGCAAATGTTTTCCCTGAGCTAAATGGGGCAAGTTCGCACCAATTCACAGCTTTAGTATCTGTTTTTGTTTCGTTTTATTTGGGGAGGGCAGAGGTTGACCTAGCTAGCTTTTTGTTGCTTAACAATTGTCATCATTCACATTATTCCTAAAAGAAATATGTGTTTGATGGGAAAGGGGAATATTGATAATCTGAAATATCCTACTCTTTAATAATAAGAAAAAATTATTAAAAATAATACTATATTCTGAGTCACATTATTGAGTAGGATTAGCCAGGATATTTCTCATAACAGCCTGCTGCCTGTGCGGATGACAGCTGCAATTTTGTAACACCTGATGCCTCACACTCTACCGTCTGTTTAGAAATTTCTTTCTTGGAAGGATTAGATGGGTGGCTCCTTTTGTTATCCAATATGAAATATGAAATAGCTCACACCCAACCCCACCTCGCTAAACGCTTGGATAGTAGGATGTATACAAAGCTGATATAATACCTACCTAGCTGCTACCAGGAAGAGAAAGGTAGCACAGCTTCCTTTCTAATAACTGTGAGAACTAGAAAAGTTGCTTTCTCCATAAGACTGCCTAGCTGGGTCAACTCAAGCTTTAAAATCCTTCATGAATTTCACATCATCCACATTATGCAAACTATTTTAAAACCAAATTAATGAACAACTTATTAATCATTACTCACACTAAAAATTATACCCTTGCTTCATTGATATTCCATAGATAAAGGGCTTAACTTCCAGAAAAGTGAGGCAGAGAGAAACTTGTCTCAAGTGATTACTTCCTTTCAAGTTTATATGTGAGGCTTTCTGTACTTTACACTATAAGCCCTTGAGCATGTGTTAAGCACGGTTTTTATTCTGAAGCTACTGAATTTTATTTCATATATAAAATCATGACTTTAAATTCAGTAAAACTGTTAAGAAGGAGAGTTTTTTAAAAAAAACATGAAAACCCAATCCTAGAAAAAATACACACTAATTATAGAAAATGTAAATAAATCAATAAAAATCTATAAGCATACCACCCAGAAATAACAACTATTAATATTTTAGAACATAATTTCAATTTTTTTAATGCATGTACCTATTATTTTAACCAAAGATAAGATTATAAAGTCCATTTGTTTTATATATTTATTTTTTGCTATATTGTTTTTGCTCTAACATTTTACTATATCACTAAATATTCTTCTAAAGCATTATTATATTTATATGTATATAAAACATTCATAATATTCTCACAGAATTGGGTCATAATGTGTATAAATATTCCCAATCATTTCTAATTTTTATGTTAAAAATTTTAACATCAATAAAAATTTTAACATTGATGTAAATCATTCTTAGTAACTTTTTATACATGTCCATGAATATTTTCTTAGTATATAATCCCAGAAATGGAATTGCTTGATCAAATGTTGCACAAATGTTTAGGGCTTCTGATACTTACCACAAAATTTCCCTTGATAAAGCTTATATAATATATACAATTAAAAGCATTTTAACTCTTATTTTTACTGTTACAGATAAGATTTTAGATTTATTGGCATTACTTCATAGATAATGTATGTCAAGCTTCCTAATGTTTTCCAGTATCCAGTGGAATTCTGATCTATTAGCATCCACTTACTAGAGTGCAATTTAGCAGAAATCTTCACAATATACTAGGTAACCATTAATCTCACAGTCATTTCTAGCATTACATGAAGATGAAAAGTAAATTTAAAAACGTATCCATGAATTGTTCAAAATACATTCAAGAAAACACTTTTTTTTTACAAACTTTCGTATCATTGGAGGAATGACTAAAAGATATTTAAAAAGGCAGTTTTTGAACAGAAGCATATATTTACATCATAATATAAACATTTGGAAATTGTTACCCTTACAATTTGTATAGTCTAAAACTATAATGTAAATTAGAAAATACATAAATTTTTGGATGATTGAATAGTGATGGGCTCAAAATTGAAGTTAAGTAGATATAAGTATTTCATAGAACAAAACTTTTTTACAACCTGGATTCATTATAAATGTTAGATAGCCTACTAGTCTGACCTCAATGGAATTTATTATATTCTGTTGTCCTTAGATTCACTCATTCAACAAATATTTGGGTGCCTATCTGTGGCAGAAATGTAAAGATGTTTAGTCTTTTTTCTGTAAACAATCTTCCACTAGCAAGTTCATATTCTACATAGCAAGAGTTTAGAATTTTACAATACCTAAATTACAAAAGAACATACAGAGTATTGAGCCTTTGATATTTCTGGAGACAAATGTGATTGATGAATGACATTGGAGGCCCAGACATGAGAATGGCCGGACTAGGGATTCCCTTTCTCTGCAGCGGGAGGCACGGCACCCAAACTCGTCTTCCCACAGTCTCCAGATGTGGGGCAGTTTTGATGAAACAGCTGGCAGTTAAGCTCAGACTGCCCAAGTGGTCCATTTGTGCCCACACTCACCTTGCTTAAAGAGAGAGAGAGAGTGCTAGAGGGGATGGGGTCCCTCTATTAGCGAGGGCCACACAGTGCACCATCTGTTCCCTGGCTAAGCATGTGTAGAGAAAGAGGAACCATCCATCTGCTGACAAGTCTACCTGGAATTCCAACTTGCTCCAAGCAATCCTGTTGATGTTCACTGGAGTTCTTTGTGTGGCAATATTCAAGTAAACATTGTTCTCGAGGCCCGTGGGAATCTTGGATCTGGCAGGGTCCCACCACCGCCTTCTAGTCCAGTATTTACACCATGATTGAAGCTATATAAAATGAACATATCTATACAGAAAATAAGACAGGAATGAGGAATACTAAATTGCTAATCTTGGTTATGTTTAGAGTGGTAAGGTTACGGGTGAGATTTCATCTCTATGTTTTCCAAAATGCTTCTGGTTACTTTCATAAATAGGAAAAAATGAATTTACCAAAACAAATAGAGAAAATGTCCCTCATTGCTTGCAGGTGCATATTCTTGACCAGACCTTGAATAATGAAGAAATAATCTATATAAAGAGATAAAGATCCCATTCACCTGTGGTTAGCCATTCTAATGTTTTAATAACCTTACTAGGAAGTCTTCCTTCTGTCTGTCATTAAATCTCTTCTGTTAAATTTAATGCTTCTTTTATCTCTGGCTGAAACTTGGTTTGGTATTTAATCAATGTCATCATTGTGGTTAACCATAAAAGTATCTTTATGTATTGTAAATAACAATAATATTTTGGCTAAACTCTAAGGTGTTTACTGAAATATTACAAATTATGTAAACTTCCATCATAATGTATTGGAATAAATACAAACAGGGATCAAATCATTTGTCTTTATGGTCTCAGTGTATATCAGACTTCTCAGCACATAGGAGACTTCCAATAAAGGATTGTTACACAAATACATTGAATTTTAAGATTTTAAAATTATTTTATTTCTTAAGAAAATAAATGATTTAAAAAATCTTGATTTTTGAAAAATATCTGGATTAAAATCCAGATCCAGACTTGTAGATATTTTTAAAGAAAACTGTCCTCTTCAACATTCTGAGCGATTTTGCCTGGAAGGCCTCTATCCCTTTTACCATCTCTAAAAGTATGTAATTCTTTTTTTCCTTTTTTTTTTTTTTTTTTTTGTTGAGACAGAGTCTCACTCTGTTGCCCGGGATAGAGTGAGTGCCATGGCATCAGCCTAGCTCACAGCAACCTCAAACTCCTGGGCTCAAGCAATCCTCCTGCCTCAGCCTCCCGAGTAGCTGGGACTATAGGAATGTGCCACCATGCCCGGCTAATTTTTTCTATATATTTTCGGTTGTCCAGATAATTTCTATTTTTAGTAGAGAAGGGGTTTTGCTCTTGCTCAGGCTGGTTTCGAACTCCTGACCTTGAGGGATCCTCCCGCCTTGGCTTCCCAGAGTGCTAGGATTACAGGCGTGAGCCACCGCACCTGGCCAAGAACTAGTTATTTTTCATAGCCTTTATTTCCAGAAAAATTTAAAGAAACACAACATAGAACTGGCATAATTAGACCAGACCTATATTGTCAATGGCAAACAGAGTTGAGCAGTTATGTGGTCTAGTGCAGTGGTCCCCAACATTTTTGGCACCAGGAACCGGTTTCACGGAAGACAATTTTTCCATAGACTGGGGGAAGGGATGATTCAAGTGCCTTACACTTACTGCGCAGTTTAACCTCTCTGCTTGTGGTAATCTGTATTGGCAGCCGCTCCCCAGCACTAGTATCACTGCCTCAGATCCAGGTAAGATCATCAGACATTAGATTTTCATAGGGAGCGTGCAACCTACATCCCTCGCATGCACAGTTTACAGTAGGGTTTGCACTCCTGTGAGAATCTAATGCCGCCGCTCATCTGACAGGAGGTGGAGCTCAGGTGGTGATGTGAGTGATGGGAAGCAGCTGTAAATACAGATGAAGCTTTGCTTGCTTGCTGTCCGCTCACCTCCTGCTGTGCAGCCCAATTCCTAACAAGCCACGGACTGGTACCAGTCCACAGCCTGGGGGTTGGGGACTGCAGGTCTAGTGGATTCAGATAGCAGAACTGTGCGACTTGTCTAAACAATTCTAACTCAAGATGACAGAGTGTATGCTATTTTTACATGTAGTGAAAATAATTTTTAAAACATGGCTATGTGCTTTAAATAGTCTTTTTCACACTCCATGTTGCCTATGCATATGGCCTGAAATAAAATAGAATTAGAGTATAGTTTCTATACTATACAACTAGGGGCAGCTAGTTGACAATTAGCTTTGAAAGCTTGGATTGTAAAATCGCAGAAGAACTTGCCAGGAGAAAGAGGGGAAGATGGAATGGATTATCTATAAAGCCATCTTCAGCTTCCAGTCCAGAGTTCTGTCTGGTTTCAGCAGTGCCCCAGAGGGGTGGCAGTTCCGACCAAGGTGAATCTGCATGCATCTGTTCAAGTTGCAGGCTCTGTTCTGAGACAGGGCAATCAACCCCTAGTCTGGAGGTTACTGTAATATCTTGAGGAGGTCGTGGGCGGTTTTAGGGTCAACTCGGGAATCTCATTCAGTCTAAGATGACTAGGGATCTCTTCATACTATGAACTCAGGCTGTGGGAACTCTGATGGCAGCTTCCCAAAGTGTGATGCCTGGGGGTATTTAAGGCAATGTTATCTTCCCTGCCCACCCTTCTGTGAATGTGCTACCATGACACGCTGTAGCCACACTTCAGTAGGGGGCCGCTGGCCACATTTGGCTATTGAGTACTTGGAAGTGGCTAATCCAAATTGAGATATGCTGTAGGTGTAAAAAAAATACACCAAAATGGGAAAGCTTTGTACAAAAAAAAATGTAAAATGTCTCATTAATAATTTTTTTGTATCAATCACATGCTGAAAAGATAATATTTTGGATACATTGTGTTAAATAAGATACCTTATTAACATTAATTTTGCTTGCTTCTTTTTACTTTTTTCAATGTGGCTATTAGAATATCCTCGATTACACATGCAGCCTGCATTTGCAGCTTATCTTATATTTCTACTGGACAGCTGCTGCTCTGGATGGACACGGCTTGAAGAGCTCTTGTCCACCACAAACTTCCACTCCCACGGCACGCTGGGGGTCACACCTGGAACTGGGGGGGGGCTCTAGCCCAGGTGGAATGAGGAAGATTTACTGGGCGGCCAATAGCAGGGGCTATGTGTAGGTGCTGGGTGCTGGGTGCTGGGGCTGAAAGCAGATGAGGTAGGAGGAGGAAGTAACAGATCTTTGTACTTATGGTTTCCTGAAATTTCCTTATTAAGTAGATTTATTTAGTGAAAAAAATAAATTTAAAAGTATACGCTAGTACAGAGAGGTCTGTGGATACGTAAATATAACAATTGAAGTTTGTTCTATACATCCATGTGACCGCTTACTTAAGATCCTTTGAATCAAACCATTGACATATATACCTGTATTATAATATTTCTTGCCAGTTTTTATTATGAATCCTTAACTTTTCTATTTTGTTCTAAATACAGCACAGGGTTTATCTGTTCTGTCACATCAGGAGATGGCGGAGGGTCATTCAAAGAAGGCGGGAAGCTAACTCCTCTGTCCCACGCTGCTCCTTCTCTGACTTTCCCTGTATCTGAAGCAGCCATGCTCTCACGCTGCTTTGCAGTGACAATCAAACGGCCTGCACCAAGGATCCGTGAGAGGAGTTGGGAATGTATTGAGCTGTCCTTGCTGTCCTTTTGAATGTTTCTATCAGCCCCAGAGGACTTCAGTTGCATTATTATGGAAGGATGTTCAAGAACTTTCTGCTCAGATAGGGTACAAGTCTTAAGACTTTTTTTTCTGTGAAAGTTAACAATGCAGGAAGGTATAAAGAACAGCAAAACAGCTTAAGCCATGTAGGATAAAAGGCCGTTCTGAAAGTAGAACTGAAGTTCACTTACACATATTCTTCCACAAAGACAAATTTATTCATTTATTCACTCGCTTGACAATTGGATGGGTGTCTCCCAGCTAGGTGCAAGAGGAAGGTATACAGTAGGTGCTAATTTCATGAAACCTTGCAGGCAATTGAGAAGAAACCTCACAGAGACAATTTATAGTCGCTATCTGAAAACTTCAAAACGGGGAAACTCTAAATTGGAAAATAGGGGAAGAAATTCCTTTAAAAGGAAAAGGATGTTAATTTTTACCTCTTAAAAAAGATTCAGAGGGCTGCCGTCAGTTCTAACGTATTTCCTAATAATCACAACAATGTGTCTGGCGGGCCAAATCTTCCTATGGGCTTTGTTCCCACTATTGTTCAGAGGCCAAGACATAAGTTGAACTAGAGAAACCTAGCTTGTTTTGGTGTCATATTGTGTTATGAATGAGATGAAATAACATGCAACATGAGAAAAACAAGAACAGCAAAAGAGAGCTCTTCATAACTTCTGTATTTCTTCTGAATTTAAATGAGTCCTAGGGGAAAAGAGAACAGAAGAGGCAAAAGTATTTTCCATTCGATAAATACATGTAATACAAAAATCTCCTTAATTTGGATTAATTCTGCTGAGCACCTCTGGGTAGAGACCTCTGGAAGATGGCACAGAACATGCCTTGGTTTCAGTTTCTTCATACCAATTGTAGGTATTAATGAGTTCAAAACACCAGGGTGTAAGATATGTCACATTCCTTATTTTTCTAAACCAAATGTCAGCAGCTTTGAGCCCTCATTTGCTTACCTGGCAGGAAATATTAGGTATTATTTAAATCCTTTTACTCCTTTTCTTGGAATCATACAAGAGTCATAAGCTTACGTAGTCCCAGGAACTTTGGGTTCCATACTTACTCCTTGGATAGATGTTGACTCAGTTCCCATTGATTCTTTCCCCTGATGTGGCTGCAGATCTCTAGTGCTCTGGTGGGCAAGGCTGTGGTGAATGGAGCAGACCTTCGCTTGGTGTACCTCTGAGTTCATTTGGAGGAGCTCTGGACACACACTGTGGGTGCTGCCTATGAGTGGGGCCCTAAGAAATGCCATTCCTAGAAATCCTTCCAAACTCTAGACCGTACTTTCAGTCTAGGAGCAAACTCTGTCTTAGGCTGGGTTCCCCCAAAAGCAGAGCTTGAGATAAGGGCTTAAATGCAGGCAGCATATTTAGGGTGATCCTAGGAAACAGGAGTGAGATAGTGGGGAGAATAAGACAGAGAAAGAGGAAAAGCAATAAAGGGTGTATTATGGGTTATGAAGGGTGATGCATTGGGCAACAGGGCCTTGATCCTGCTGAACTTCCTAAGCAGCATACTAAGTGCCTTCCAGAATTGTCTGTTCAAAGGACTGGAGGTAGAAACTTTATATATACATCAGGTTGTCTCCCATTTGTTGAGGGTTGTCATATTAGTTTGAAAGGGCTGCCATAACAAAATGCCACAGACTGGGTGGCTTTCACAACAGAAATGAATTTTGTCACAATTCTGGGGCTTAGAAGTCCAAGATCAAGCTGTTTGGTTTCTCCTGAGGCCTCTCTCCTTGGCTTGCAGACTCTATAAAATAGAGCAATGGGTATTGCGACAAATGTAGTACAATGATCTGCCTGAAGGGGGCAGCAGCTACAGATGCTCAGCCAAGAGCTGCCAGGTAGGCATGTTAATGTGAATTTCAAGGAAAGCTGAAAAGCCTGAGTACATGATTATCAGCATTGTGGTCAAGATTACAGACTCTGGAGCCAGACAGCCTGAATTTGAATCATAGCCCTACCAATTATTAGCTATGTAATCTTAAGCAAGTTTCGTAACTATTCTGACTCTCAGTTTTCTCACCTGTAGAATGGAACTAGTGATTATACCTATCTCAGGTGTCCCTCTCTCATAGGGTTGCTGTGAGGATTAAATTGATCAAGTGCTTAGGATCATACTTGACACTAAGCACTCAATAAAGGTTGGCTATTGTCTTCAGTAGCTATTAATTTTTTAAAAAATCTAATTAAATTTTTAATTTTGAGATAATTATAGATTCACATACAGTTATAAGAAATGATACAGAGAGAGTTTGTGTTGCCCACTTTCCCCCAATGGGAACTTGCAAAACTACGGTACAGTATCACAGCCAGGATATTGACATTGAGGCTGTCAAAACACAGGACATTTCTATCTCAGTAAAGATCACCCTTGTTGGCTGGGCGCAGTGGCTCATGCCTGTAATCCCAGCACTCTGGGAGGCTGAGGTGGGAGGATCGCTTGAGGTCAGGGGTTCAAGACCAACCTCAGCAAGAGCGAGACCCTGTCTCTACTAAAAATAAAAAAAAAAAATTAGCTGGATAACTAAAAATAGAAAAAATTAGCTGGGTGTGGTGGTGTGCACCTGTAGTCCCAGCTACTCGGGAGGCAGGAGGATTGCTTGGGTCCAGGAGTTTGAGGTTGCTCCTGAGCCCTCAACCTGTGAAATCTGATCCTATTTCCAGGTGATAGTGTCAGAATTGAATTGGAGGACACCCAGCTGGTGTCCACTGAGGTTGCTGTGAGCTAGGCTGATGCCACGGCACTCTAGCCCAGGCAACAAAGCAAGACTCTGTCTCAAAAAAAAAAAAAAAGAAAAAAAGATCATCCATGTCGCTCCTTTATAGCCATACCTACCTCTATCCTGTCCCACCTCCTCATTGAAACCTAGCAACCACTAATCTGTTCTCCATTTCTATAATTTTGTCATTTCAAGAATGTTATGTAAGTGGAATTATTATGTATCCAATTCCTTAATAATTCAGTGGAAAAAACTCAAAATTGTGTTTTCCTCTGCTCTCACACCACACAGCAACCAAGATAGAAGACTTCCGTGACCAGATGTGTGGAGATTTCTCCCCACCGGCAAGCAAGCAATCATTTCTGCAGTGGACACCAGCTGGGTGTCCTCCAATTCAATTCTGATGCTATCGCCTGGAAACAGTATCAGATTTCACAGGTTGAGGGCTCAGTCCCACAAGACTTCTGATGGTAGTTGCAAGTCCAAGGTTGTTTTATCTGCGCTTCTGACCAACTGCCTATAAATTGGGGTTTCACGCCCCGCTCCTTGGGTTTGATTAATTTGCTAGAGTGGCTCACACAACTCAGAGAAACATGTTTACTGGTTTATTATGAAGGATATTACAAAGGATATAGGTAAAGAGATGCATAGGCATATGGAAAGGTGTGTGGAGCTTCCATGCCTTCTCCAGGTGTGCCACCCTCTGGGACCCTCCATGTGTTCAGTTGTAGAGAAGCTTTCCTGTCCCCTGTCCCCTGTCCCCTGTCCCCTTGGGCATTTTATAGAGACTTCACTGGATAGGCATGAAGCATGGACAACCATGTAGAAATGTGATCGGTCAAAAAGGGTCTGAACTAATACTGACAGGCTGGGGAACCCAGTAAAGCCTGTCTGTTCAGGTTATTCTTGGCCTCTCTGTGCAGCATTCCTTCCTCCTGGGTATGGGGCAGGCCCCTCCTGAAATGGGGGTCTTATGACCTACAGTCTGATAATGCTGGTTAGAGAATTTCTTTACGGTCAGCTCCAAGACAGAAAGGTGAGGGAAGATTCCTGCCTTGGGGAGAAGAAGGAGCAGTTGAAAGAAAGGCAGGGGAAGGGGTGTGAGAGAGAGGGATAGAGAGAGATTGATTCTGTTTTCTGAGCCCTGCTTCTGAGGCCTAAAGATGCCCAACATTATAACAAAAGATTGTATGTAACAAGGGCAATGGGAGTTATGAGTCAGGGACTGTGGATGAAAATCTATCTATGTATCTATGTATCTTATAATATCACAATAATTACAGGGCTTTTTAACTTACTTCATACTGGTTAAGTTATGGTAATTTGTGCTTTTTAAAGAATTCATTGATTTTATCTAAATTGTCAAATTTATGTGCGTAGAGTCGTTTGTAGCATTCCCTTATTATCCTTTTGATTTCTGGAGTCTCTAGTGATCGCTTTTGTGTCATTCCTGATAGTGGTAGGTTGGGTCTTCTCTCTTTTTATTTTTGACAGTCTTGCTAGATGTTTGTCAATTTTGTTAATCTTTTAAAAGAACCAGCTCTTTCATTGAGTTTTTTTCTATTGTTTTTCTGTTTTTAATTGCATTGATTTCTTCTTTTATCTGTATTATTTCCTTCTTTCTGTTTGCTTTGGATTTATATTGCTCTTTTTCTTGGTTCTTATAATGGGAACTTATTGATTTGAGATTTTTCTTCTTTTTAATGCATTAACTGCTACAAATTTTTCTCTCAGCACTGTTTAGCTGGTGTCTCACAAATTTTAATGTATTGTATTTTTATTTTTACTCAATTCAAATATTTTTTTATTTTCTCTTAAGATTCCCTCTTTGACCCATGGATTATTTACCAGTGCATTGTTTAGTTTCCAAGTATTTGTTTGGAGATATTGCTGTTATCCTTCTGGTTTTGATTCTGTTTTGATTTCACTGTGCTCAGGGAACTGATTTCAATTATTTACATTTACGTATTTTGTATGATTTCAATTATTTTACTTTTGTTGGGGTTTATGACCCAGGATATGTTCTATCTTTGTATATGTTCCACGGACACTTGGAAAATATGTGTATTCTGCTGCTGGGTAGTTCTTCTCCAAGTGTCAATTAGATCCTGCTGGTCAATGGTGTTGTTGAGTTCTATATCCTTGCTAGTTTTCTGTCTACTTGTTCTATCAATAGTTGAAATAGACACGTTTTTAGAATTCCATTTTGATTTATCTATAGTGTTTTTGAGTATATATCTCTGTGTAGTTTTTTTAGTGGTGACTTTAGGTTTTACTACATATATCTCTATATACATATGTATGTATGTATAACTTCTATGGTGTTATCAGTTTTCCATATGCGGGAAGAGTGGAAACTTTAGCTCCCTTTATGTCTTTTAACCTCCTCAATTTATAATTGTTCTAGATATTTCCTTTGCATACTTTTAGAACCACTCAGTGTCAAAGTTTTTGCTTCAACCATCCATTATAATTTAGAAAGAACAAAACGAAAAGGAACGTTTACTGTATTTACCTGGATTTTTGCTTACTGTGTTCTTTCTTTTTTCCTGATATTCCAAGATTCCTTCTTTTATCAATTCCTTTCTGTTCAGAAAACTTACTTTCACCATTCTTTTAGGGTAGGTCAGCTGATGATAAATTCTCTTAATTTTCTTTTATCTGAGAATGTCTTGAGTTGCTCTTCGTTGTTGAAGAACATTTTGGCTAGATATAGAATTCTGGGCTGGCTGACAGTTATTTTATTTCAGCACTCAAAAATTGCCATGTCACTTCCTTCTCCATGGTTTCTGATGAGAAATCTGCTGTCATTTGAATTGTTTTCTTTCTTATAGGTGATGTATTATGTCTCTCCTACTGCTTTCAAGATTCTTTTTCTGTCTTTACTGTTAAGAAAGTTTGACTATGATGTGTCTTAGTGTGGATTTTTTTGTGTTGTTCCTGTATGAGGTTTACTCACCTTCCTGATCTTTAGGTTTATGTCGTTAGCCAAATAGGAAAACTTTTCAGCTATTATTTTTCTGAGAACTTTTTCAGACTTGCCCTGTTTCTCTTCTTCTGAGACTCTGATGAGACCAATGATAACTTTGTTGTTATAGCCCCACAGGACTGTTCATGGTGGTTGTTGTTGTTTTAATCTGTATTGTTCAGACTGGATAACTTCGATTGCTCTAACTCTTCCAGTTCACTGGTTCTTTCCTCTGTCCCATACATTCTGCTGAAACCCATTCATGAAGTTTTTAATTTTGGTTATCATATTTTCAGTTCTAAAATTTCCATTTGGTTTCTTTTTATGCCTTCTATTTCTTTACTGGGACTTTCTATTTTCTTCATTTGTTTCAATCGTATTTGTAAGTGCTCACTGAAGCAATTTTATGATGCTGATTTAAAATCTTTGTCAGATAATTCTAACATCCCTGTCATCTTGGTGTTGGCATCTATTGACTGTCTTTTTCATTTAGTTTGAGATCTTCCTGTTTCTTAGTATAGTGAGTTATTTCCAATTAAAACCAGCACCTTTTGGGTATTGTATTATTAGATTCTGGACTTTATTTAAGACTTTTGTTTTAGCTGGCTTCCTCTGACACTGCCTTGGCAGGGGAATGGGGGTATGCAGATCACATCCACCATCTGCTGCCAGGTAGGAGTAGAAGTCCAGGTTTCCCACTCTCTCTCCCTTGATGCTTTGGGGGTGGGGTGCTCCTCACTACTGCTGGGCAGAGTTGGGGGTTCCACGTCCCTACTGGGCCTCCACTGATACCTCCTTGGCTGGGAGGAATAGGAGTGTCTTGTTACTATTCTTCATGTGGCCTTCAGTGACAACATGGGGACAGGAGTGTTTGTGGCCTCAATAACTGGAATAATTGGTTTTATAATCTTATTTGAATTTATTTTGAAAATTTATTTTGTCTTTTTTTTTTTTTTTGTGAGACAGAGTCTCACTCTGTTGCCCGGGCTAGAGTGCCGTGGCGTCAGCCTAGCTCACAGCAACCTCCAACTCCTGGGCTCAAGCGATCCTCCTGCCTCAGCCTCCTGAGTAGCTGGTACTACAGACATGTGCCACCACATCTGGGTAATTTTTCTATTTTTAGTAGAGACGGGGTCTTGCTCTTGATCAGGCTGGTCTTGAACTCCTGAACTCAAGCGATCCTCCTGCCTCAGCCTCCCAGAATGCTAGGATTACAGGCGTGAGCCACCGTGCCTGGCCTACTTCTATGTCTTCGTTTCTTGGCTCTATAATTTAAAAAGTTTTCACTTATTATTAAACCAACATAAAAGCATTACACAGGAAATATTTAAAAAAATACATTTGCTAGAGGCTGAAGTCCAGCACCAAACCCCAACCCCTGCCTTGTGAGTCAGACCCAGACATCCAAACTAAAAGGAAGTCATGTAGTCTATTAATAGAAGTGTTAACTTTCCTAACAGAAAGCATGTATTTTGATTGCTTACCTAGTTTTTATAAGTACATATGTAAACAACTTTATATGATCATTTCCATTAAATGAGCAAATTTTTGTAATTCAAAAAAATGACCCACTTCTGCATGGTTAAGAGTGAAAACTCCGAAGTCATAGTGCTTTATATTCACATCTGGGCTTCGTGTGACTTTGGGTAAATTACTTAGACCTTCTCTGTCTTAGTTTCTTCATCTGTACAATGAAGATAACAATTGTCTACCTCACATAGTTGTTGTGAGGATTAGATGAATTAATCTAATGTGCTTAGACAAGAGCCTGGCACGCAGGAATCCCCTCAATAACTGCTAACCATAATTCCTATTTTCAACCCTACAATTTTTTCCCACATAATTTTTATTTAGTTTTAATCATAGGGTATACAAAGCATTGTATTCTACTTTTTAAAATATAATCTTGTTCACGAATTTTATTTCACCTATTTTTTTTTTTTTTGAGACAGAGTCTCACTCTGTTGCCCGGGCTAGAGTGAGTGCCGTGGCGTCAGCCTAGCTCACAGCAACTTCAAACTCCTGGGCTCAAGCGATCCTTCTGCCTCAGCCTCCCGAGTAGCTGGGACTACAGGCATGCGCCACCATGCCCGGCTAATTTTTTCTATATATATTTTTAGTTGGCCAGATCATTTCTTTCTATTTTTAGTAGAGACGGGGTCTCGCTCTTGCTCAGGCTGGTCTCGAACTCCTGACCTTGAGCGATCCACCCG
>CM052449.1:3216030-3260756 GCA_028533085.1 Varecia variegata | reverse complement strand
GGCTGACGCCACGGCACTCACTCTAGCCCGGGCAACAGAGTGAGACTCTGTCTCAAAAAAAAAAAAAAAAAAAAGCTTAATTTTTTTTCCCCTTTAGTTGACCATCACGTATTGTCTTTCTCCCCATACTACAATAAAAGCTCTTTGAGGGCAGATCCGTAGTTTTGTGTTCCCCAGGCCCGTAGCAGTTCATGGGATGTGAAGGACACATTTTGGAGAGTCAGGACAGCAGTGGGTAAGAGCTAAGACTCCCGAGCACCACTGGATTTGAAGCCCAGCGTCTCAGTTTACTAGTTGGGTGACATTAGACAAGTTACTTAACTTCCTTATGCCTCACTTTCACCATGTGTAAAAACAGGGGGTTCTGATTACATACACTTCACAGAATTTTTAATGCATGTAAAGTTCCTGGAACAATGCCTGCCACGCGGCGAGTCTCACGCAAATGCTGTTTTCTGCTGTTCGACGAACGAACGAAGTGTCAGTACATTACCAGCGCCACTGCCTCTCCGTGCTGCCCCAGGTTGGGCAATAAAACGACTTATTCTTTTGGTAAAAGTCGCCGCTCGGCCCCACGCACAGCGTCACCCACCTGGCCCGCCACGGCTTAGCGGAAGGGGAGGCGCCGCTCCCGATTGCGACAGGGCGCCTTGTCGCCCCCAGGTGGCACTGCTCGGGGCGCTCCCGGGCCGGAGGTACGCGGCCTCGCGGGGCGGTTCTCCCGGGATGAGGAACCCGGGCCTGAGGAGGCTTCACCGGGCCGCGCCCTGCCACTGCGGCTGCGGGACTCGCTCTTGGCCACCGCCGCAGGGCCGCGGGAACCCGCCGCGGTGCGCTCCGGAGCCGGGGCCGGGAGGTTGCGGAGCGACCGAGGGCGGGGCGGGGCGGGGCGAGGCAATGGGGGCGGGGACGAGGGCGCCAGCTCCGACTCGGTGTCGCGGGGTGTCCCTCTCACTGCCGCTCCGCGCAGCCGGCGCGCTCCAGCCAGGTAAGCGCGCGGCGGGCCTGCAGGGGCCGCCCCGGGACTGCGGGACCCGGGCCGGAGCGCGGCGCGAGGGGGCTTCCCCGTGTCCGGAGAGCGACCCTCGAGGACTGGGGGAGGATCTCCCCGCTCCGCGCTGCAGCGGGCGCGGGCACGCCGCGTCAGGTGAGGGACCGTCCCCTTCGGCCCGGGAAGAAGGGACAGGTGCGCGCCCGCCCTGGCCGCGCCTTCCGGCCGGCCGCCGCCGCTCCGCCTCCCGGGCTGGGGCGCGGATCTCCCGTAAGGAGCGCCCACCGCTTTCCCCGGGTTCCAGGGCCGAGCCCGCCCGGCGGCGAGTTCGGCGTCGGGTTCACGTCCCAAATGCGCGGCGGGCTTGGCTCCTCCTCTGGGGTTGGGTGGCGGCGCCGTCTGGATTGAAAGTCGGCGGTGTAGACGAAGGTGTTCCACAGGTGCACGTGTCCGAGTGCCTCACCTCATCAGGTTCACATTTTGTTTTTTCTTTTCCCCCTGGGAAATTGTGTTTGCATCCTGAAAACAGGGGCTCGGCGAATACATGTACTTACTGGGAAAACTCGGACCTTGACCCGGGAATGTGCACTTTCCCTTGGATCCAAAAATTTCCTTTTGACTTTTTTTTTTTCTTTTGTGGACAAATAACGTGTTTGCTGTGTACCAGATTGGGAAGTAATCTCATCCATTGCCATTCCTTGGGAACTGGAATATTTGATTAAAAGTGTTGATCTCAATGTTAACTTGGAATAGCAGGGTGGCTGGTAGCTAAGTGGGTTTGAAGCTTATCCAAAATAGTTACAAGTTTTGCACTTAAGCCCTGTATTTTTCCAGTGAGTGCTCATTTTCCTCTTAGGAAATTCTGAGAATGTATTTACTTCTAGATTATTTTCTACTAAAGAGCTGAGTCGGGGGAACCCCCATCAAACCAGCAGATCTCCCAAATAAATTTTGGGATTTAACAAATTAGATTAGTTTGTGACACTGGCAGCTCCTTAGTCCTCAAGAATCACACGTGTGGACTACCATGATTTATATGTACATGAGAAAAAGAAAAGTGTGGTAATTTTTACATTCTGTATTTGAAAGTATTTTTTAATTTAGTTATGTTTTCAGTGTTTACGAAAAACTTTCCCCATCCTTCCCCATTTTCCAATTAATCGGATCAATATATCACTACTCTTGCCAACTCAGGACACTTACTGCAGTGTGTTTATGTTAATGATCTTGATTCTTCCCACAAAGATGTGTGCATTCTGGTCTGTGGAACTGTATAGAGCAAGTGTAAACACGTGCGAATCAGTGCTGTACTCCAGTTGGCAATACCATTGCCCCATGAAAGTTCTAGACATGAACTAGAACTTTCATGTCTTCCAAATAGGAAAGAATATGGAATATTAATGTATGCTCTAGCAGCTTCAACCCACTTTATTCTGTATCAGGATAGTCATGTTTTCTCATTAGCTACTCAAGGGCAGGGACTGTGTTTTATCAAACCATGGTAAAGCTCAGATAATGGCAACCTTTACTTCCCAGAGTTGACCCTTGACAGGGGTTGTGGGCAGCGTCTGGCCTACTTTTATGCTTGAGGAAGAATTACTGGCCTGGCTGCCTTCGTCTGGGCATCCAGAGTGCTGGGAGCCCGACGTTGGGCCTCCAACCACACCTCTGCCTACAGGTTCCTCCAGGTTGACCACATTGGTGCCTCTCCTCCCTGGCCCAGCTCTTCCAGCTGCGTGGCTTCCACGTCACCACTTCCCAGAGTCCCACCCCTAGGGAGAATCATCTTTCCGTTCAGGGTAGGGAGATGTGGTCCACAGCGTCAGCGGGGGTGCTGGTCTGCAGCCTGGTGCTGGGTCCCCTGTGGATGCTCAGTAAGTGTCTGTTGACTACAGTGTCACTTGTTTCAGAGCCTTTACTGTGCTCTCTTGTTGTCCAGTGTGCAACAGGCCCGTGGAGTAACTGAAGCTGAACCCAGATCACCAGCCTTGGAGGCCAGCTACTTTGGTTGGATTAGGGTCATGAATTGGGCATTCAGTTATGTCAGAAAGGAGTAAAATTGGCTCATGGTCACTGGCAATTGTCAGATTATCCCGTACCATGTGATTATGCCATTAAATAGCTTTGTTGAAAAGCAAAAAAACAACCCAGAGGAGAGGGGCTTAGTGGTTGCTTCCACTTCCAATCATGCCTACACCTGGGCTTGCCTTTTTATCTCTGCCCTGGCTCAAGGATTAGATTATAACTGTTCCTTTCTTGGATTGGATGATGACTATTAATTTCTCCACCATATTGAACTGCTCAGAGCTCAAATGACCACAGCTATTGTGGTCTGGATGTACAAAATTACATTTTCTTTTGTTTGGAGGAAACGAGGATGGAATTTTTCAGAACAGATTGTTTTTAGGAAGACAGAGAAAAAGCAAACAAATGTAAAAATATGTGGGCATGGAAGCCAGTGTGTTTTGTTTTGTTTCGTTTTTTAGCTTAAACTTTTATTCAAGTTACATTTCTCTTTTTCCAGAAACAACCGCTTGTAATTCTTTGTCATTTATTACTTGTAGTTCATGTTTCTTGAATTTTCCATTTTAAGCATTATCTGTTGAGTTCCCCCTGCGAAAGATGATGAGTTGGCTCTCTTTTTCCTTCCAACCCACAACATAAGGATAGCTTCCCTATTTTCCCATCATTGCAATAGTTAGAACAGAATACTGTTTAATGGTTAGGACAAAATGTGTAGCTAAGCCAAGTACAACTTTTTGTTTTCCTTGGAGTCAGTGACTGATTTGTTTGTTCATTTTGTACTCATCATTAATTCAACCCACAACTCTTGGCTGGTTTTCTAAATCCTCAAATGCACCAAGTAGTCTGTCGATTTCATTTTCCCCAAGAGGCTGTTCCTGAGCCTCTTGGCTTGCTGTAATCTGTACTGGTTGCCTCCTACACATGGGGCACAGCTGCCAACCTGAGGGCCTCCCTTCATCATCATCCTGGGGATGCCTGTCGTCTGCCTCTTGTGTCGGATCTCCTGGTACCTGGAGCACATGCCTTCTCCCTTTTGGTAGACTCCCTTGTTTCAGTAGATCATATCCTCAAGGAGCTTCCTGGAAAAGGAGGCATAGGATGTCTATTTTTCTGAGACTATGAATGCCTGAAAATATCTATTTTCCACTCACAATTGATAGTTTTGCCAAATGTAGAATTCTAGGATGGCAATATTGAAGGCATCGTTCCATTGCCTTCTAGCTTTGTGGTGTTGCTGTTAAGGGATTCAGAACTGTTGTGATTCCTCAATTTTTGTTTGTAATCTATGTATGGGTGACCAACCTGCTGTGTCCTCTCTGGAAGTTTATATTAGTAGGATTTTCTCTTGGCCTCCACAATCCTGAAATTTCATGGTGTGACACATTTCACCTCTTTTGCTGTTTTCATCCATTGCGCTGGGCTCTTTTGAATCTGGAGACGTATTCATTCTTCAGTTGGGGAAATTTGCTTAAATTATCTCATTGGTAATTTCTTCCCCTTATTTTCTGTGATGTGTTCTTGAGAAGCACATCTTGTTCAGATGTTGGATATTTTGGACTGGGCCTCTAATTTTCTTAACTTTTCTTCCCTAATTTCTACCTCTTTATTTCTTGGTTCTACCTTTGGGGAGATTTTCTTAGTTTTATCACCTATGACTTCCATTGAGTTTTTCATGACTGTAATCATATTTTTTAATATTTCAAATTAAAAGCTCTTTTTTGGTTCTCTGAATATATATACATATTTATTTGTATATATAGTTTGTGTATCTGTTTTTTTCTTGTTTTTCTTTTGTAGTTTTAGTGCTTTCTCTTATCTCCGTGAGATGTGTGATGCTTTTTGGGAGGAAGTTTTTTCCTTCCTGCACAGACTCAGTTTCCCCAAGTTGCTTTTGTCTTTTCATTTGTTTAGATCTCTGTTGTTCATGTTAGAGGCTTTCCTCAAGTTTCTAATGCCCTTGGTTGTCTGCTCACATCTGAGTGGGGCATTAAAAAGCTGAGGCTAAGGATGGTTGTCAAGTGGGAACTTCACTGTGGGGTGATCTG
The DNA here is from genome assembly GCA_028533085.1 of Varecia variegata. Lineage (NCBI taxonomy): Eukaryota > Metazoa > Chordata > Mammalia > Primates > Lemuridae > Varecia > Varecia variegata. The sequence continues at coordinate 3,255,695 of CM052449.1, read as the reverse complement.
GCTGGGCCTTTTATTGGGGAACCTCTGATGTCTTTGCCTCTTGGCCTGGTGAGAGTCCTCCAAGAATACTCTTCCAATCTTTTTCTGGAAGGTTGGAGGAGAACCTGGCTGCCAGTGACCTCCTAAGTGGAGAAGAAGGCTGGAGGTCTCAGCATCCAGTGTGCAGATGTTCACATGACCCCTCCATGCTGTTTGTGCAGACATCCTGGGGGGTGAAGGAGTGGGAAGGAAACCCCAGGTTTTTTGCTGGGATAGAGAAGGGGCAGTCACCTGACTGCTCAGAGTAGCTGAAGGGACTTTTAAAAGACTTTTTATTTTTAGCTTATCCTTCTCCCCACAGGGAGAGGGTCCAATTGCCTTTAATTATGAATATTTAGCCTTTGGAGATTCCATGGTATCAATCAGATTGTTTCTTGACTTCCCATCATCCCACCAAAGTGTTTTTGCTGTTGTCTCTTCTCTCATTCTTTCCATCCTTGCTGATTTATACGTTAAGGGGAAAAAATTCCTTACTGTCACTGTATTGTGCTTTCAGCAGGGAGAGGAGGTGGAGGTTTTTGTTCAAACTACCATTAGTGCCTGGAATATAGATTGCTCTACCCACCTCCACCTAGAGACTGGGTTCAGTCGTGGCAGTGTTTGCTGCCATTTTCCCTTCCTTTACCCACTGGTAACATTTTCTCATCAGCTTGGGTATGTTCTCTCGCTGAGCCCAGTTTGGGTCTCAGGTTCCTTCTTATGTCACTCAATCGTCCACTACCAATTGATAACAGTGGTCATAGGAGGCAAATCTATCTCTAGTCAGGCGTCAAGGCTCGTGCCTGTAATCCCAGCACTTTGGGAGACCGAGGTGGGAGGATTGCTTGAGGCTGGGAGTTCAAGACCAGCCTGGGCGACATAGTGAGACCCTGTTTCTGCAAAAAAAAAAAATTTAGCTGGGTGTGGTGGCATGCATCTGTAGTCCTAGCTACGTGGGAGGCTGAGGCAGGAGGATTGCCCAAGCCCAGGAGTTTGAGACTGCAGCGAGCTATGATCGCACCACTGCACTCCAGACTGTGCTGCAGAGCAAGAGCCTTTCTCAAAAAAAGAAAAAGAAGAATTAAAAAAACAAACAAACCAAAAGCCTATCTCTAATCCTAGCTTGGGTGGTATGTAGCTCACTGGCCATGCAGCTCTTGTTCTTATTTCTCAAGTTCACTTTGTTTAGGAAGACTCATTCTTGCCCCTTGGCCTCTGAATGTCTTACCTTTCGGTGAAACTCAGCTTCTGTTAAGTCTGATATTATTTGAATCTGAAAGATGGGCCTAGTGTCTTCAGTGGCCATGTGGCCTCAATGAAAGTTCTCATTATTTCCTGCTGGGGACCAGTTTGTCACGCAGTTCCCTTGCCACCAGCAGAATGAATCCTCACTTCCCGTTTCCGCACTGTGCCTGTCTTGGAATGCGCACCCAGTTCCTGTTTCTGGCTGGGCGGAGCAGACACGACCGACCTACTTTGCTCCTGTGGATGATCGCAACTTTCCCAACCTCATTTTATCAGTTGAGTCACTCCTCAGGCTCCCTTCCTGCACTGTGACCCTGCAGCATTCTCTCCCAGTCACTTTACATGAACAATGTTTATGATTGCACACAGAGGCATGACAAGAGTTACCTTCCATTGAAGTAGAAGGAGCATTGTTCCCAAACCATCTCACCTGTGCAGAAAAACAACGCTCTGTACTCCCACGATGGTGGCTGGGCACCGGGAATACAGGAAACATGAGCGCTGGAGGTAGCTATGATGGAGCAGGTGCAGAAGTGACTTTATCTCTGCAGGATGACAGCGAGGGGTAGGGTGGCTAGAAAAGCCTTATTCAGCCTGTACCACTGGGCGCCATTATGAACAAAAGCTTGGCCAGTGGGGATACCGCAGAGCTCAGCCCTCCCACTGTGCTTCCACAGGCATTCTTCCCTTTTCTAAATAAAAGCTTTGAAATCATTACAACCTCTCTTTCCATGCAGTGTAGTTTTTCTCTAATGTGCTAAGTGCTTCACGTAAGTTCTTTTTGTCTTCCCAGCTGGATTGGAAACTCTCCCGGGGAAAGCACAGTACCCAGTAAATACTTCATCAGTGTATTGAATGAATTTTCCAGGTAATTTTGGACACTTTGCACTTAAGAAAAAAAGATATTTGGTCATAATTATCCAATTTGTATCCAACAATCTAAATTCACTAAATTCCTTATTATATTTTCACTTCAGTTTGGCTATATAGACTGAAGCATAGAGCATTCAATTTGTTTTTCATACAATTTAGAAATATTCCTCACTGAAACATTCTTGAAAGGACAACATATTATTATTATTTTCCATCCATAGATTTCTTCTTAGCATAGTGTTGAGATTGTCCTGGTTTTTATGGCTAAGATTGGCTTTTGGAGGAGGGAGGGAAGTATGTGCTGGGTAGGCTATCTAATCCGTGAGTTTTACGTCTCTCAAGATGGAGGACTTTGTTTGGATTTCAACAATATATATTTTTTCCTTTTGTAACTATATTCTTTATTTTTCAAGGTTAAAAGCTTTTGAAATGCTTACTACAAAGTATCACAATGACAGACTTTAAATTATCATATTCTATATGAGATACTTATAATGCAAAACTCCCTGTCAAATATCCTACTGCCTTTATTTTTAATTTTGGTGAAATTCTAACCCTATTTAGTAGGAAAAAAAACTTCAATTTTTTCTTCTGTTCTGTATTGAGTTCCAACAGTGTCTTTTATGTTACCATTTGTTTGGAAACTCTCATGTCCTCATATACTCTCCAATATTATATTGCAGTCATGACTTCTGGGATCTCCACATGACTTCCCCAAAAATGAAATTGTGGCTTTCTTTTTCCTATAAAGGAGTGATCTGAAGTTTCATTTTTCTCCCAATATGATTTAAGCATGCAGTAAAGTTAGTTTTTGCTGTTAGGGTTATTTTTGTTTTGTAGAAGGCAGTTGGTTTATTTTTCTGCTTTGGATGATAAAAATGCTTGATCTTTTAACCATGCAGAGAAACAGAAATACAATTTAACTGGATTATGAATCCTGTCAGATATGTAAATTTAGGTATGTGTACTCTTTAATTTTTTTAAGGATTGTCAATTTCTTTGTCACATATTTAAACCAGCTATAGAAATGTTGCATTAAAGAATTCTTGTTCTTGAAGATCTGACTCGGGGTGTTGGGGGTGGGGGAGGGGACAGGTGTTTACCTACATGATGAGTGCGATGTGCACTGTTGGGGGAATGGACACCCTTGAGGCTCAATCTCGGGGGGTTGGGAGGGGCATGGGCAATATACTTAACCAGAACGGTTGTACCCCCATAATAAGCTATAATAAATAAATACATAAAAAAAAAAAAAAAAGAATTCTTGTTCATAAGTTCTAGAGTCCTAGCTGGAAGATGTTTTCTAGACTAAGAGCTATTGACACATCCTCCTGACTCCCCCATACCGAGGGTAGATCTTTGGATGCTACCAGGGTTCTCGGACTCTCATTGTTCTCCCTGGATTCTCCCTGCCATTGTTGAAAAAAAAGTTGTTATTTTGTAGAGTTTTATATATTCATTGTTAAAAGATATAAACAACACTGAAGCTTATGAAGAAGACATTAAAAATAACCCCAAAACCATTCCATAGAAAGAGAATCTTTGTGAACCCCCTCAGCCATCTCTATCAGCATTTGACTTTTAAAAAAATCTTTAGCAACTTTCTAGAAAATAATTAAGAGCATTATGTACAACTGTTTATGTAACTCTAAATTCTATAGTCTTTCTTTATGTACATGCAGTTACTTTATAAGGTTATAATTAGTTCATGCATAATTTTCTTAGGGTAACATTTTTACCCTAATAGGCATTTTCTTATAGGAATGATTATCATTTTTAATAGCTAGCTTATATTTTGTCATGTTAATATACAATGGTATTTTGGGCCTCTCCCCCGATTGTTGGATATTTAGATTGTTTTCCTTTTTTATTTTTTTAAAAATACATAGTGTTGCTATATTTTTTCCCTTTTGAGAATTATTTACTTGAGGAATATTTCTCGAAATACCACTCTGGGATCAAGGATTTCTAGCTTCTATTAATTGTCTTAAGCAGATCATTAGATAACTCATTAGTTCTATGAAGTTTCTCTTATCCTCTTTTTTGTCTTTTTAGATCGGCAGCATCTCTGTTGTGTCAGTGAGGACAGGATTAGCTAGAACCCTTGAGGCCATGTTATGTACCCAGTTACAGGTCAGATAATAAAGCCAGGAGACTCTGGCAGGTCCTTCTTCAGAGGCTGTGTTCTTATTGGTAATGTCTAGAGCCTCATTTCATTTTATTGGATGTCTGGTGAGAAAAGTTTCCAGTGATCGGTAACAAAAGGTGGCGAGGTTGTTATGGTAACTGTGCAACTACATTTGACCTCGGTACCTGGTCTAGAGTTTATGAACCTTCCTGTGAGCAGGAAAGGCATCATAGGTCCTTAAGAAATTCCAGCCGTCCCACCCTTCACTGCTTGAGTAATCAGGGCTCAGTTAGGCAACCGGCAATGTTCGAGAATTTTGCATTGATGTAACTTTCTTGATAAGAACTAGAGCAGAATCAATTCCTATTCAGATGTTTCCTTTGCCATCTTGCTGGGTATAGTGTTCTAATCTTTAAAGACTCAGCCGGATTTCTTAGTCAACTATTATCTGGAATTATGTTCCTGTGCTTCAGGCTTTCCATCTATTAAACAAAGCACAGTGACATGTAATTAACAGTCCACTTCAGAAGGATTCATGGCCTGATGCTTGTAAAGGACTTTGAGCTTTTCTGAGAGTGTTTTATACACATTTATGAATAATGAGATGGCTTGCTTCATTTGTCAAAAAGCATCCATATTATGCCCATTTTACAGATGAGAAAAGAGAGCCTCATAGAGGATAATGGCTTGCTGAGAATCAGAGGGTAAATTTAATATAGTGTCTGTGGAATTTTTCTTGGACTATGTGGAAAAAGTAGAATCTAAAATAAATTCTGCATGAGTGTATGTGTAGGGAAAGTAGATTTATACTATTTTAAGCAAATACAACATTTTTGGGAGGTAGACTACTCCTTTGTATGGGGGAATCATGTTTGACAAATTCACTAGTGTTCTTAAAGAGCATTAAATAAATAGGGGAGCCAGCGGTAAACTGTGATTTTCAAATTGATTTTGAAAAGATGCCACACAAAATCTGTTAAATTAGTTGAGTCAGCAGGAGGTTGGGAGAAATATTTTTAAAAATCAGGACTCAGGAGAGAACTAAAAGAACAAAGATTTGGCACAGATGGAGATTTCTCAGATGTGATTGAATTAGTCTATTATTTTTAAGAAATAAATGCATAGAAGAGGGAGTAACTCCATTTATAGTCAACACAAACCGTTTGGGTCACTAAACAGCCAAACAGCTGATCCTAAGTCTATGCGAAATGGCAGAGAAGTAGTAAAGAATGCGTTTAGGTAAAATGAATCCTTCTGTAAATGCAGATTTACATTCCAATTTTTGACTCAAGAAAGACATTCAGATATTATAAACTCTTAACTGGAGACATTCACTAAATGTATGACTTAGAACAAAAATTGCTAACTAAATCTTAGCTGTTGTCACAGATAATTCAGAAATGCCAGATTACCCATTTTCATGATGCTTCAGCATCTAAGATAATTTCTGCAGTTTTCATCAATGTACCTTGGAGGCATAATGGACTTAGGAAAGCAAATACATTTTTATCAATGGCACAGAAGATCGAGGAAAATACTCCAACTGTTCAGTCTAGGAAGATAAATGAGGAGACATGTGGACAGAGTGCTCACTCTTGTACCGTGGCAAACTGAGCTAAATAATACAGATGAAACCATTCATTTGTACCTTCTTAATTCCCAAATAACAAACAATTTAAAATGTTTATGGGGCACTGAGATGTGCCAGGTTCCATGCTAAGCTCTTTACGTGGATTATCATGTTTAATCCTCCAGGCAACCCTGTGAGGTGGTTAAGATTATTTTCAGGATTTTACAGACGAAGAGACTGAAGTTCAGGGAGGTTCTGTAATACTTGGTAGGTGGTAAGTGGTGGTGCTGGCGTTCAGAACAATGCCATCTGAGTCCAGAGCTCTCTTATGAGCTCTACTCCCTGAGTATGCTCCTCTTCTCTACTTGTCTTATTTTTCTCTCCTGGTAAACAGAGTTGGACAACCTAGGAGTAAATATTAAGGTCTGCTTCAAACAAAACCAAAGTAATCAGTTTCTCTGGGTTTTTCCCCAAGCCCCTTAACTCTGTAGATCCTAAGATGTTTTCATAGCAGCAGTGTCGAGTAGAAATATTCTGTGAGCCACATGTGTGATTTAAAATTTTCTAGTAGACACTTTAAAAAAAGAAAAATCGACAGGTGAAATTCATTTTGATAATATTTTATGTAACCAATATATAACACTATTATAATTTCACCATGAAATCATATAAAAATTATTAATGAGATACTAGAAACAACTGGAGAGAAACACAATGCAATACATCTTTTGTAAGGCAGTGGATACAGTGAAATGTAGTTCTACCAAACAGTACAGTTGCAATTAATGGAAACATGTTTTATCCTGCTTCAGTTTTAAATTTTAAATTCATGTTTATTAAAAGTAAATAAAAGAAAAAATTCAGTTCCTCAGTTGCACTAACTACATTTCAAGTGCTCAGTAGCTATTGGTGGCAAGTGGACATCATATTGTGCAGTGCAACTTTGTAGCAACTGGTACTGTCTGTGTCCCTGCCTGTGACTGAAAGTGGAAGCAGCCTCGGTCAACCTGTCTTCCCCAAGAATTAACATCCCGGAGCCATAGTCACTGTCCATGGTGGTTCACCTTGGAGCCATATGTGTCTTATTCATAATTGTATTCCCAGTGCTTGGTGCACAACAGGTACTCAACACATTTATTAATTTGAACATTATCATAGTTTTGACTCTATATTTGGGCCTCTGTATTGTGTCCTGAGTTGCCCTTAGTGATACCTGACCCAGAGCTGGTTTATCCAAACGCTGACATGGCTCTCTCTTCTGCTGAATCACAGCTCACCCTCCCTGTGGTACCCTTGTTCTAATAATACTAATTGTCAGCATTGCTATTATTACTAATAATAGCTATCGTTTATTGATTCACTTTGTATCAAGCATTGTGTGTAGCAATTTATGTGCATTATTTCATTTAATCCTCACGAACATCTCTAGGAGGTACCATTTTACAATGAGAAAACTGAGGCACTGAGAAATTAAGTAATTCACCTGAGGTCACACAGCTAGTACGTGTCAAAGCTGACCTTTAAAACCAGTTCTGTCTGACTTCAAAGCTCTCTTCTGTGCTTTCAGTGCCAGGACTGGGCTTCCCTTTTTGGTATCTGGGGCCTTCCCGACAAGTGACCACGCTATAGTGGACTTATTATCTGTCTTTCCAGATTTTCTTCCTGTGGGGAACTACCCTGTCCCCAATTCATGTGGTTTGGGTGGGGTTGACAGTAACCCTGGGGGTGGTCACGTGTCCCAGCTGTGGCCAGTCCCTGCACCCAGCCAAGAGATTGGCTCAGGCGTTAGCACATGACTCAGGCTGACTCAACCCTGCTCCTTTTCTGCTTGCATTTAGGAAAGGAGGTGCTCTTTTTCTCTGGGTTTGGGTTTTTTTTGCTGCTGGAGTGATGTAACCTGGAGATCTGGGTGGCCATCTTTCCCTGCTCCATGGAGGATGCTGTTTGCAGCAGGAGAGAAAGATGCCATGCACAGTAAGAGGCAGCACTGAGTGGTGTTGAGAGCACCCACAGCATCATCTAGAGCTTCATCCTAGGCTTTCTTGGTTGTGTGAGCCAGTACCTTCCTTTTGTTGCTGTTTGCTTAGATCGAGGGATTTGCATATTTAAGAACCTTGCCTAATGATATGGAGTCTTTTCAGAAGAGGTGTATTTTTTGTCTTGGATTCCTCATGGCCATTCTCTGTCTACCCTTTGGCTGAGCCCACTACTTCTTGGGCCTTCGTGCTTACTTCGTGCCTGAACTATGCCTGGAGGTCTTTGATCCCTGTAGGCTCTGCACCATGTTCAGCTTGCCCTGCCCTAGTGAAAGGAGGTACCACACCCAAGCCCTCCTCGACCCCCTTCCCTCATGGCATAGCCCACACATGTGGATCTGGGTGGGAGAAGGATTGTGCCTTGAGCGGAACATTAGAGCAATCTGTTCTCCACAGACAACAGAAAAATTACTCATCAACCTCTCTTTGCTGATCAAAGACTATTGAGTGCTGAACTCAGCTGGCCTCTGACACCGTCTGGGACCTCAGCCAGTTTAGGCCAAGGCCTTGCTTCTTATCCCGTTTCCTTGGCTACCAGCCTTTCTGATCAGCTGTCTTCCTATGTGCTCTCAGCCCCCCTGTGATTCTGAACTTCCATCCTTCTGTTGACTTCCTTCCCACGTCTTTCTGGTGGCCCTCTGAGAGCATTGTTCCACTGTGAATCAGCTCTCCCACACCCGGCCTCCTCGGCCTCCAGCCTCCGTGCAGAGTGAAACACTCCCTGCCCTGCAGCTCTCTCCGTGCAGTCTTCTCCCGCTTCCCTCCGCTGCTGCCCTGTCCGGACTTTTCTGCCCTCCTGCAAAAACCCTGTCTCCTCTAGGGTTCGAGCTGGTCATGCAAACACCCTTCAGGTCTTTCCTTTTGCCACCAACCTCTTGCTTATTCTCCCTGATTGACTCACCTGGTTCATACCCTTTTCTCCCAAACTGTCCTGTCTCAGTGTTCATGTGTACAACTCACTTGGTATGTTTGCACTAGTTATGCAGCTGCCCTGGGGATAGTTAATGGGAGTAGTTAATTGTGGCGGGAGTGGGAGGTAAGGGGGGACTTAACAAAAGAGATGACCTGTGATGAGGACCTTGAAAAATGTATAGGATTTCAACAGGTGGGTAAAAAGGGAAGAGCCTTCCATGCAGAGAGAACAACTCAAGCAAAGGCCTGGAGATATGAAAAGGCCCGGAGATATGAAAAGGCCCAGTCTTGAGTCTGGAGAAACAAGTGCTAGGAAAGGAAGAGGGAACCCAGACTGGATTGGACACGATTATATTTACTTCAGTTAAGGAATGACCCTAAGGAGGGTCCGAGTGGAAGAATACGAGGGAAAGAACAGCCTTTAGTATAAAAGGGTGAGGGGTAAATGACAAGACTTTGTTGGAGTGGTTATAAAAAGGGGGGAGTGGTAAAGTAGATCAAGAACATTCATATTAAATCTAGGGATTGTAGAGAGAAGAGAGAGTGGAAGAAGAGGTGGAAGGATTTGCAGGGCAGATGGGTTATGAGAGAGCAGGGAGGAGGGCAGAGACATGAGGCAGGGTTCCTGCTGCTTAGGAGGTAGGAGAGAGGAGGCCCCGCCTGGGGATGGGGTAGGATTCTGGGAGACAACAGCTGCATACTAGATAGGAATCAAATTACTTGGCCTTTTAATTACCTTATGAATAAAGAGTAAGATAACTATGCACTTCATGATGGTAAAAATGACTTACATTATGTAAGCTTCAGATGTTGCCCAAAATCTTTTTTATAGACTACTACAACTCCGGGAGATGTTAAGAAGGTTCAAGGGAAACAGCATGAGTTCTAAGATCAAGTAAGGTTGGGAAACACTGCATTCTATATGATTCACAGAGTCTATTCACATAGTAAAGGCTCTGAGAAATGCAAACAAGAAACCAGTTTGACGTGGTTTAACCCAGCTTTCCCCAGATATATTTGTCCCTTCATTCATTTCATTCATTCATTCAACAAGCTTGCAGTAAATGCATGTTATGATAATGTGTTTCGGGCACTTTGCCGGTCGCTGGTCCTGCAGTATAGAATACAGACAGCCTACGTTCCTGTACTTATGAGATTAAGGTCTGGTATAAGCACGTGTTGCCATCTCACAGGTCCTAGTATTCTGAGCAACGTGGTTTGGGAAGCCTTGGATTAAACTGTTTAGATATTCCCTTTTGTGTGCAGGAATGAAATGGTGTGGAGTGATTGTCTGCCTGCCTGTCTCTCCGCCTTCACGTCTCTGTTTCATATCAATACATCCACCTTGTCACGAAATATTTCCTGCACCTCCTGCTTGGGCATGGGCTGAGGTGATGACAAGGTAACTTTCAGGTCTGGGAAGTGGGTGACTCACCCAAAGTCACCCAGCTAGTAAGTTGCAGAGCTAGAGCCAGAACCCAGCTCTTCTGTCTCTAGGTTCTGTGCTCATTCCATTCTTGGTTAGAAGGGACAATTTGAAACGCCTGAAAGAAAATTAAGTAGACTCAACAGGTTGGGTGGGATACGGTGGACGGTGCCAGTTTAATCAGTAATAGCAGGGCTGATTGAAATATCGTCACCACCCCTACCACCATCATTGTCGTCACTAATTTGGAGTAATTACGATGATCCATGTGCCATGATAAGTACTTTGTATATACTTCCTTATTTAATTTTTACGACAACTCTGTGAAGTAGTAATTATCACCTGGTTTTATAAAGGAGGAAGCAAGTGCAGAGAGGTGAGTAATGTGTCCGTGTTTACACAGCTAGTAAGGAGCAGAGCCCGGCTTCTATTCTGTTTTGAGAGTCCAGGCTCTTACCTGTGTTCCGCATCAGGGGAAATGTTTTTCCTGCATCACAACTTCCCTCTCAGAATCAGTTTGTCTTTTTCCCCTTCCATTTCAGCTTACCTAGATCCTTCCTGTTTGCAAAAGCCTGACCTCAGAAAGGATCTGATTTAGTGTTTTATTCCATAAGTCAGGTAGCATTCATCAGATATGTAATGGGGACCTACTATGTGAAGGAACTGCTCGAGGAGCTGAGGATCCAGCGGTGAATACACAGACTATGTTCCTCTTCTTGTGCAACTGAGAAGTTCCACAAGAAGTGGGGAGAGCAGACAATTAAAAAAAACCCATAATCAAGAAAAAAGCCAAATAATGATAAGTACCATGCAAAGAATTAAAGTAGGGTAACAGAGTGAGGTTAACTGGCTGCCTACTTTAGATTGGGTAGTTAAGGGAAGGTCTTTTTGTGAAAGTGAGATCTAAGCTGAAATTTGAGTTACAAGAAAGAGCTGGTGAGAGAGAGGGAATGGACGGGGGGCAGAGAGAGAGAGAAGGAGGGAATGAGGGAGGAGAAAGAAAGAGAGAAAGTAGAACACTCTTCCAGGCAGATGGATCATCATATGCAAAGACCCCAGCCATGAGTTTGCTGTGTTTGAAGACTAGGAAGAAGACGGTTGTGGTTGAATCACAGTGCACCAGGGGCAGAATGGTACTAGATGTGGTTGGAAAAGTAGGTTGTGTGCTAGATTAAGGAGTTTGGGTTTTAGTCTAAGTGCTCTGGGTAGTCATTTAAGCAGGGCTGACACATGGACTGACTTATCATTTTAAAAGATTGTGTTTACAGGCTGCGTGCGGTGGCTCATGCCTGTAATCCTAGCACTCTGGGAGGCCCAGGTGGGAAGATTGCTTCAGCTGAGCAGTTCGAGACCAGCCTGAGCAAGAGCGAGACCCCATCTCTACTAAAAATAGAAAAATTAGCCAGGCGTCATCGCATGTGCCTGTAGTCCCAGCTACTCAGGAGGCTGAGGCAGGAGGATCGCTTGAGCCCAGAAGCTTGAGGTTGCAATGAGCTACAATGTCGCCACTGCACCCTTTTAGGGGTGGAGGAAGCGGACAGAGAAAGACTCTGTCTCAAAAAAAAAAGAGGAAAAAAAAAAGATTATGTTTACTGATGAATGGAGAAATGATTATTAAGAGATGAGAAAGGAAGTAGCGAGGCCCATTAGGAGGATATTGCAGTAGTCCCAACGAGGGGTAATGGTGACTGTATCAGTTATTGCTACAGTAATGTTGTGTAACAAACATCCCCATAAACTCAGCAGCATACAACAACGAGGATTTATTTTTGCTCAAGAGTTGATGGGGTGGCTGGATAGTTCTGCTGATCTGGACCAGGCTTGGTTGATGGTGACTGGGCTTGCCCCTGTGTTTGTGATCAGCTGCGGGTCTGGTGGGCAGCTCTGCCCTACTGCCTGGGCTCTCTCATGTGTTTGGGGGGCCAGCTGGCTGTCAGCTGGTCTAGGATGGCCTCAGATGAGATGGCTGGGGTGACTGCTCTCCTCCTTGTGTATGTGACACCCCTCTAGTAGGCTAGGCTGGGCTCAGTCTCAGGCTGGCCTGGGCTTATTCTCGTGGTAATCACAAAGAAGCAAGAGAGGAGGCAGAATCAGGCAAACACATTCCTAAGTCTTAGCTTGTGTCAAGTGTGTTACTGCCCCGTTGGTGAAAGCAGGTTCGGTTACGTGGGTGTACCCACAGTCAGTGTGGGAGGGCACTGCCAAGCGCAGGGATTCAGAGACATGTGAGAAGACAGAGGAAGGTGTGACAAATCGGGGCCATGAGTGCAATCAGTCTATTCACTAATGGAAGAGAAGTGATGAAGGAGAGACTGGAATAGGTTCAGAAAAAGATTTTGGAGGTACCATCCAAAGAACATGCAGATGAATTAGATCTGAGGTATGAGAATGAATCAAAGATAACTTTTAGATTTTTGGCTGAGCAGCTGGGGAGATGGTGAGTACATTTACTCAGATGACAAAAACTGGGTGTAAAGAGCAAGTTTTTTGTTGTTTATTTATTATTTTTTTATAGAGGTAGGGTCTTGCTGTGTTATCCAGGCTGGACTTGAACTCCTGGGCTCAGGCGATCCTCCCACCTCAGCCTCCTGAGTAGCTGGGACTACAGGCACGCCCAGCCTAGAGCAAGTTTTAAGGGACTATCTAGAGTTCTGTTTTAGCAATGTTATGTTTGATATACCTGTTAGATGCTTCAATAAAGATGTCAGGTTTGCAGTTGGACAGAAATCTGAAGTGCTGGAGGACTTCAGGGCTAAGATGGAGATTTCAAAGTTATCCACATATGGATCGAGTTTCAAGCCATGGAACTAGAGGATGCCACCTCTGAAGAGAATGACAGATGAAGCAGCGGAACAAGTCCAGGGCAGAGCCCTGGCACACACCAGTGTTTTCGCCATGTGTGTGCTGATGTGAGAACCACCCCCACCTACACTTGGATTCTACTCTGTTTTCTTCCTGCCTTTTGATTTCTGACTTCTCCTTTTACTTTTAATTCTCATCTGTGTATTGTTTATGTGTTGTAAATATATTTTTTCTTAAATTTCTTTTACTGAGAATAAATTCAATCAACATAACATTTGCCATTTAAATTATTTTAAAGAGTACAATTCTGTGGTTTTTAGTATATTTACAATGTTGTGCAGCCATCACCGCTATCTAAATCCAGAAGACTTCCACTGCCTCAAAAAGAAACCTCCCCTCCCCAATTCTCCCTTCTTCCCATTCAGCCAGTAATCTACTCTCTGCCTGTATGGATTTGCCTGTTCTAGACATTTGATATAAATGGAATCAATACAACTTTTGACTTTTTATGTCTGGCTTCTTTTATTTAACATGATGTTTTCGAGGTGCAGCCATGTTATGCTATGTATTAGTGTTTCATTCATTTTTATGGTGGAATAACATTCCTTTGTTTGGACATGCCACATTTTGTTTATCCATCCATCAGTTGGTAGACTTCTGGGTTGTTTCCACTTTCTGGCTGTTCTGAGTAGTACTGTAATGAGCATTCATGTACAAGTTTTTGTATGAATATGTTTTCAATTTTCTGGGGTATGGACCTAGAAGTAGAAATGCTGGGTCATATAAAAACTCTATATTTAACTTTTGAGGAACTGCCGAACTGTCTTTCACAGAGGCTGCCCCATAGTACGTTGCTGCCGGCAATGTATGAGGGTTCTGATTTCTCCACGTTCTTGCTGAGACTTGTTCTTTTTGATTATATTCATCCTACTGTGTGTGAAGTGGTCTCTTGTGGTTTCAGCTTGCGTTTCCCTAATGACTAATGATGTTGAACATCTTTTCATGTGTTTATTGGCCATTTGTATACGTTCTTTGGAGAGTTGTGTATTCATTTCTCTGTGTCATGGCCTTTGCCCATTTAAAAATTGTTGTCTTTTTATTGTTTAGTTGTAAGTTTTCTTTGTATATTCTGAATACTACACCCTTATCAGATATATCATTTGCAAATATGGTTTCTCATTCTGTGGGTTGTCTTTTTTTTTTTTTTTTTTTTTGAGACAGAGTCTTGCTTTGTTGCCCGGGCTAGAGTGAGTGCTGTGGTGTCAGCCTAGCTCACAGCAACCTCAAACTCCTGGGCTCATGCGATCCTCCTGCCTCAGCCTCCTGAGGAGCTGGAACTACAGGTGCATGCCACCACGCCTGGCTAATTTTTTCTATTTTTAGTAGAGACAGGGTCTCACTATCACTCAGGCTGGTCTCAAACTCCTGAGCTCAAGCGATCCTCCTGCCTTGGCCTCCCAAAGTGGTAGGATTACAGGCATGAGCCACTGCACCTGGCCTAAATTATAAATTAATAAAAATAAATGTTTCTAACATAGCTCTTGAGCTGTTTAATGTAGGCAGACTTTTACTCTAGAAGTCTGGGAGTAAGGATTCTGTATTTCTAATCTCAAAGGTATTATTTTAGTATTATTTTGGTTACATTATCTTTGCTTTTATTTATTCATTTATAAAATGGCACCTGCCATCTACTTCTGCACATTTTAATTTTTTAATGATTAATAGTAATACCATGAAAATTAAAACAGTAATATTGATAGCAAACACTTACATGGTACTTCTGTGCCAGGTAACTACTCTAAGTATTTTATATGTATTAACTCATTTAATGAAATTAAGTACTGGGTGGGGTACAGCTTTAAAAGTTAAAGGACTGTGTGATTGTGTGCATGTGTGTGTGTGTGTGCGTGTATATGTGGAGTCTTACCTTTTGAGTGACATTTGAAAAAAACCCATAATTTTAACCTAGAGTTCCCAAAAAATACTTATTCTGAATGTTTGATCTTTAAAAATTAAGATATTAGTAACACTACTAATGAACAAAGGGAGGGAGGTGATATTTGTCAACTCAACTTTTTTGGGCTTTAGTTTTTCATCTCTCAGTTGAGAAGTTTGGATCCAATGATCTCTAATCTTAGAGGGCTCAGCTCGCATAGTCTATGGTATAATGGCCTGGACACGATGCCTCTGAGTCCTGGGTACGGTAGGGCAAGGCTCTTTAAGTCAGCAGCTCAAAACCCCACAGGAGTATAAGCTCCGGGAAAGGCAGAGCTTGTTTTTTCCATGTGCAGTGTTGCACCCTGTCACAGTAGATTATAAATAAAATGTTTGGTTGAAAAAGGAAGAAATAAACATAAGGCTGGAAAGGAATCATTTGGGTTTTGATTTCTTTTTAGCAGCGCAAACAGCATTCTTTCCTTTGGGAATGTGTGTGTGTGTATTTGAGTTGGGAGGAGAGAGGAAGGAGTATTGAAATGGGATATATTTAAATTAATATTAATAGAAGCTGTTTTTGCTACTTGTGCTTCTTCATATTCACCTTGCATTTTGCAATGCTGAGCCCTCACCCTGGGACGTCCCCTTGCCCCACCATCGTCCAAGGGTGACAACTTACTCAGCATTTTAGCCCAGCTTGGGCATCATCTTCAGTGATTGCCTTTCTACCTCCTACCTCCAGGCAAAGTGGAAGCTTGTAACCATCTATGGTCTAGCACTGGTGACATGGTAATGAACATGTTAGCTTCTGTCACGTCTGGCCCTTTTACTAGCTATGGGTACTTTAGTGGCCCTGTTTTAGGTTTTATTTTGATAACATACCTGGCTCTTAGCAGATGCTCAGTTAGCAGCTGTTGAGTGTGTACATGTGAATCAGTTCAGAATAAAGGTGCAGCGATGGCCAGCTGACCAGTTGCTTTCCCGAGTATTTGCTATGAATAAGAAACTTTATGTGCATTTTCTCATTTGCTCCTTAGAGTAATCGTTTAAGGTTGGTTTTATGATCTTCATTTTTCAGATAAGGAAATAGTCTTTAAGGAGTTAAGTAACTTGCATAAAGTTATGCAGGTAATACATGGCAAAGCTAAGATTTAGAGCCGGGTCAAGCAGACTCAACAGTTCAGGTTCCTTTTGCTAAATCAGGATGCTTGGCCAGAAGGTCCAATATAAATATTAATAATTGGTCAAATAAGATACACAAAGGTGACATCAGGAAAAAAAAATCTTTAGGACAATGTTTAAAGAGCCATTGCTTATGTCTACTCCAGCTCTGTCAGGAGACAAATGAAAAATTTGGTCTTTTAATGTATCAAGAGGTATAGGCCACCTTCTTCTAGGAGGTTGAATTTTCCATGTTTAAGACAGTAGTGAAAAGGGAAACAAGTGAGTCTCTAGATTAAGCTACACAGAATAATTGAATTTTAGGGCTAAAGACAGTGTCCGAGATTATCAGCCTCGGTCCATTAATTGTATAAATGATTGTCACAAGGCTCTGGGAGTTTGTGAGTTTGGCCCTCAACTGACTTGTGAGTTAAGGGCACAAAGGGTTCCTATAAAAGTCACACTTTTATATGTTAATGGTAAATTTAGCATAGTGGTGGACAAAGACTGGTCACATCAGAGAGATAAGAGTGTGAGGGCTTGGCTGAAATGTCAGCTTTTCACACATCAGAGAAACGGGAAACCGAGGCCTGGGCCTGTCGCATGAGTAACCTCTGAGCATCCAGCCCCTCGGGAGAAAGAACGTCCTGCCTAGGACAGAATCGGTCCCCGCAGCATCTCAGAGGGAAGGGAAGGATCTTATCCGTTGTTTGTTAATTTGTGGTCCTAAGACCCTGCTGGTTTAAGATGCAAACGGATATACACTAGTCCCCCCTTATCCGCAGCTTTTTTTTTTTTTTTTGAGACAGAGTCTCACTCTGTTGCCCGGGGTAGAGTGAGTGTCGTGGCGTCAGCCTAGCTCACAGCAACTTCAAACTCCTGGGCTTAAGCGATCCTCCTGCCTCAGCCTCCCGAGTAGCTGGGACTATAGGCATGTGCCACCATGCCCGGCTAATTTTTTCTATATCTATTTTTTAGTTGGCCAGATCATTTCTTTCTATTTTTAGTAGAGACGGGGGTCTCGCTCTTGCTCAGGCTGGTCTCGAACTCCTGACCTTGAGCGATCCTCCTGCCTCGGCCTCCCAGAGTGCTAGGATTACAGGCGTGAGCCACCGCGCCCGGCTTATACGCAGCTTTTGAAATAGTTTTCTTTCAAGTCTGTCCAGTGACGACAGGAGAAACTAAAAATGGTGAAGGATCTGAAATAGATGATTCTACTGCCTTTGAGGTTTGGCTTCTAAAGTAGATACCAGCAAGCTTAAAGTGACATCATTAAGTCATGCGATAAACACTTACTGCATACCTAATATGTTTCAGGTGGTGTTCTGGGTGCGAGGTCATGCCAAATATTATATTTTCTTTTGTTTGATTTGTGTAAGACAGAATACTCAGAAGAAAACAAAAGACTTGGAAATATGCCTTTGAGAAATTGGTGTGGAACGGAATGGAGATTTCTGCATATGTATAACATGTACACACACGTTAACTAATTTATTCCGTTGTGGCTGTCTAAATATCAGTATTGCTTATTTAAGCAAATTTGATTTTTAGAGTTTCACACAGCCACTGGAAAAAATTTTAGGCATTGATTTATCTTATCAGTGTAGAAAGACACTGCACTTGCCACTTTTATAGTCCTTAACAGATTGTAATGTCACTATTTGTTTTTAAGGCACTCTTTTCCCATGCCTCTCTAGAGCAAAGATCACGCCTTATTCATCTTTGCAACCATCTCAGTGCCTCATGCACGATTCCTAATAAATCATGGCTGGGCAGTAAATGTCAGAGTGAAAGATTACATGAATGTCTGAAACTATTTCTGTGGATAAATTAGCTCATGAACTGCAAATGGTGCAAACATGGATGAGTGAAGAAGAGGAAGCATTTAAGGGAAGGAGGAAAGTTGACAGGAATTAGAGAGAAGTGCAATGAGAAGGGAGTGGTCAAGAAACTATAGTGTATTATGTCCTAGTGACTATCGTGTAGGAAACCATCCCAAACTTACAAGTACACAGCAACAACCATTTTATCACACTCACGGCTTCTGAAGGTTAAGAATTGGACAGCACACGGTGGGTATGTCTTGTCTCTGCTCCACAGTCTGTACAGAATTTTCTTTTTATCATGTGGTGTGTGCACTTGAAAAGCCAACTTTGGCTTCCATGAAATTTGAACAGAAGAAAAGAAAGGAAACAGAGGAGTTGTAACAAGGACAAATGTTGCATTAGACTGTGGTTTTGTTTTTGGCACTAGAAACCACATATTCCTGTTTGTCAGAGAGGAGGTAGTGTCATATGTTACCACGAGCCTTGGCTGGTTTGCAGGAATCACTGGAACCATCAGAAGGCATTTGTGATGAGGTTGGTAGTGTGGTAATAACGATGCTTGCAGAAGGAGAGCCTGCCCACCTTTTTCTTGTTTTATTTATTTGCCTTGGTTCTTTTTTCTTTCCTTCCCTTCTCTTCCTTCTTTCTACCTTTTTCTATTCTTTCTTAACAATTCCAAAGTGTTAGATGACTGGCACATGGAAAACTATGTTATTCCCTTAAACATGTTTTAAAAACTTTTTATTATGAAAAATGTCAAACATAAATAAAAATAGGATGGTATAAGGAAGCCCTAGTATCCATCACTCAGCTTCAACAGTTCTCAATTTATTTTGTCTGTACTCCCCCATACCTATCCTTCACCGAATTGTGAAGTGAATCACAGATATTATTTTATCTGTAAACTTTTTGGTACATATCTCTGAAAGATAAGAACTCTTAAAAATACAATCACAATAACATTATCACACACATACAGAGACACACATACAAAGCAAATGAACCCCAAACAACCTAACATCATCTTAATATCATTAGATCTTATTATAATTAAACAAATCTTATCAACACACCTTAATATCATCAGTATTGAGTTGGTATTTAAGTTACCATAGTTGTCTAATACATTTCAACTGGTTGAGATGTCTCTTAAGACTTTAAATATCTATCAAATCCTTCTCAATCTCTTTCTTTGTTTTTGTTCTTGAAATTTTTTGTCAAAGAAACTTTCTCATTTGTGAAAAAAATTGGATGCAATAGTCACTTGAATTCTTTATTCCTATTTTAAAAACAATAAGAAAAGAATATATAGACATAGATGAATGTTTCTTATTAAAAACAATTTAGAAAACTCTAGCCGAGGAACAAACATTGATATTTGATTATTTTATGTATAATTTTTAAATTTTCTTTACTTTCATGCTTTCTTCTAGTAAAAGGTGCTGAAAACCACTTTACCCACGGAGAAACTTGTTATTAATGTCTTATTTTCACTTGTTATTGTTTCCCTCTGAAGTAGCAAAAAACAGAAAGAGAAATGGTTGTTTTATACCAGAAATTCCCTCATCAGAGGAGAAATGGTGTCAGAATTTGCCACTTAAAGTGAGTCCACTTAAATTTCACAGTAAATAGTAAAAGAAAAACCTGGTATGTTCAGATTTTATCCTGAAAAATAAAGTGAAAATATATTTATTTTATATCATATTTAGAACTAGTTATATGGTAATAACTAATACTTGGAACAAAGAGTGAATCAAGTATTTTCTTAACATCATTTTTCTGACAAGAATGGATGATAAAAAATTTGACTTCCTTTACATTTGAATTTGTCAGCACAGTTCTAAAGAGGGCCATATTTTTGCAAAAGCATTATCAGCTTTGTCAGTTTTTGCAAGGGTTTTCCTATTAGGCAGAATAAAGATTAAGCCACTATAACAAAGAAACCATGATACGTAATTTCTAAAATAAGATAGAAGTGTATTTCTCTCTCACAGCTAGGTTAGTTGGTCTGGGCTCTGCTCCATGAAGTCATTCAAGGATCGGGTTACATGTTACGAAATGACGGGATATGGATGAGCAGGATGGAGACGGGGGAAGGAGAGGAGGTTGAGTTTCTGCTCCCTGGGCATTCTCACTCCAGGCACAGAGAGTAACATTCAACCACTCCAGCTGGGGTGAGGGTAAACCCTATTTTGGTCATTTGAAATGCCAACATCCTTGGAAAATTGTCACATTTTAACTGTTTATTTTCTCCTTTTAGAATACTAGGATCTTCAATGGCAGGAGAAGGAGTACTTAGAAGACCGCGATGAATTTTAACACTATTTTAGAAGAGATTCTCATTAAAAGGTCACAGCAGAAAAAGAAGACATCACCCTTAAACTACAAAGAGAGGCTTTTTGTACTTACAAAGTCCGTGTTAACCTACTATGAGGGACGAGCAGAGGTAGGAGACGATCACAGTTTTCTTTGCTGTTTTCTGTGTTGATACTATTTTATAATACGGCCGCTCCCCAGTCTTAAGGAATAAGCTTTGGGTTAATGAAGTTAAGGCAATGATTTCTTATCATTTGGACTTGACAGATGAAGTTTAGGGTATGGGTAGAAATAGGTTTATTATAATTAACCTACTGCATTAATCTCTTAGAGAAAATAAATTCCTACATCAATTTTAGTTTTTTTATCCCTAATTCCCCAATTTTACGTTCTTATGGAATTCCTTAGGTATATTGTGTACATGTCTCTTTTCCATAAACCACTGTATTTTGTATTCATCTTCCTTACACATATAAACTGTGCCTTTGTCCATCACTTTTTTTTTTTTTTTGAGACAGAGTCTCGCTCTGTTGCCCAGGCTAGAGTGAGTGCCGTGGCATCAGCCTAGCTCACAGCAACCTCAAACTCCTGGGCTTAAGTGATCTTCCTGCCTCAGCCTCCTGGGTAGCTGGGACTCCAGGCATGCGCCACCATGCCCGGCTAATTTTTTCTCTGTATATTTTTAGTTGGCCAGATAATTTCTTTCTATTTTTAGTAGAGACGGGGTCTTGCTCTTGCTCAGGCTGATCTCGAACTCCTGACCTCAAGCGATCCACCCGCCTCGGCCTCCCAGAGTGCTGGTATTACAGACGTGAGCCACCACGCCCGGCCTGTCCATCACATTATATGAATGTTTCTTCATGATTAAGTGGAAGTTACTTAAAACTGGTTAGTAATTTGGTGGACCCAACACATTATTGAAGTAGACCTAAAGCAGAATTTTTCAACAGTTTTTTGTGACAAGCAGCTCTGCAAAGTTCCTTTGATGGGAGCAGGGAAAACCGCTCACTGAACCCCTGGCCAGTGAGCATGTGGCACAGGGAGGGTGTCTGTGGCCAGCTCCTGGCTTTTCGGTGGCTTTACCTTCTACCGCTAGATGAGGCCCCTGAATGTGCAGTCACCTCTGTCTCACTGTTTTGCTCCTGACATCTTGGGTGTGGCATATTCTAGAATGGCCATGGTCCTCTCTGCTAGAAATCTTCTTGGCTTCCAGGGGCTGCGTTGCCCCTGGTTGACCACATGCTGCTGAACAACTGGGAACAGTGGACTGTTGGTGATCCTGATGTTTGCTTTTAAAATTGGTTAATTTCGTGGAGTGCCTTCCTCAGAAGGTGATTTACTTGTTTTTGTTCTTATTCCCACTGATTTCTCTGTGGTTTGGTTCTCCCCGTTCAGACACCAAGGCATTGTTTCTCACGATGGTCCTCAACTCTGTTAATTTTTGCTGTGGCTTGACATTGTGACCCACAGAATTCTTCAGGTTCATGTAACTTAGGACCAGAGTCCTTTATCCCTAAATCTCCAAAAGACTGAAAACCAAAACTTTAAAAATTCTTTTAGTTGTAAAACCTGATCTGAGATGAGGCTATTTTTAGTCTTCATCCTATTCAGTGCAAATATTTGTTTGTGTGTGTGTGTGTGTGTGTGTGTGTGTGTGTGTGAAGAAATACTAATATGTTTAATTATGTGGGGCTGCTCCAGTCCCTGCTGGGAGTGTTTTGTGATAGATGATCTATGTACTATATTTCATTTGTTAAATCCAAAAAATTCAGAAAGCCAAAAGGGTTTCAGATAAGGATTGTTATCAGAAATATGAATTATTTTAAAATATAAAACATATTTTAGGGGAAACAGTAATACATTTTTGCTATATGGTAATGATTTGTTATAATTTGAATTGAATATAGTAAGTCTAAGAAAAGAGGGATAGCAGTGAAAATGGTAAAATGTGATAATTTTACTAACCAAAAAGCTGCGCAAACCTGTATTATCTGCTTAGACATATGAACTGATACTATTGAAATACATTGCAATTGTTAACTTAGTTCACAGATGATAAATATACAAAGTTACAAGTGCCCTGATTGCTTTAGCTTAAGCAGAATAAAGAGAACAGTGGAATCACTCTTCCTTTAGAACCTGACTGTCTTGCCTTAGCGCAGCCTTGACCACCTGAGAACCAGAGGACGGAATGAGGAGGTTGTCAAAAGACACACAAGCCCAGCCTCCCGCACTTCCCGTCAGAATTCATCTCCTTTCTGGCTGTTGCTGGCTCAGGGAACCCTGTCCTGTTCACTTGACTCCTGCTGTCACTGCTGGACTGACCCTCACTGGCCTACTTGTCACCTACAGCTTGAAATGTCACAGATTTTTTTTGCCACTCACAGTTTAAAAATAAATAGTTGCCAATATTTAAAAAAATTAAGAATTTTGTGATGAGCGTGAGGATTCTTAAAATAACAAGAGAGCTGGCAACACTGGGCTGAACTCTCCGACAACCCCGTGTGGCTCTTGGGCAAACCCAATCACACCTCACTGCCGTGTTTCTTCCTAGTTGGGGCTGATGTGCTCAGTTCCCTCTTGCCAGGGATGAATCTTCTGGTTTCCGTCTCCCCAGCCTTAAAAGCTGTTATTCAAAAAGGGCTGTGACATGAGTAATCCATGAGAATCAACAGTTATTTTAAAAATAATATTTTGTTAAAAATCTGAAACTAGGAGTGGGTTAGAAAAAACATGGAGGCCATTTGAGATTAAAATAAATAGCCCTAGAGATATTTATTTTAATTGTGCATAGTTCTCTTGTTTTCAAGAGAAAAACAGAGGAGGCTACTGATTGATATAGTAGCTATGATTCCTGGTTTCTTCATGGCAAGCAAGTGCCTCTACAACTGTATTAAAACTCTCAGTTAATGATGTCAGGCAGACACCCACCCTCTTCTTATTCTCTGAACCCCAGCTCCTTCAACATGACAGCAACAAGCTTTTGTTGAAATTCTTCCTATTAAGTAAAACTTACTGTGCTTTTTGGAGTATGCCGAGAAACCCTGTTGCAGATGATGAAAAATTCAGTCAAGCCATTTCCTCAAAGTCCGATATTGCAAAACTTGCATTTCACTCTCCGCTTTGGGCCGTTCTTCAGTTTGTCCTCCTTTCTCTTATGGTCGTTAATTCGTTCGTGTTTCTGCATATTGTAAGGAACTGAGAAAAGATCTTCCTGGCAGTTTATATTGTTGGATCTTACTCAGAATAACACAGAGCAGAGGACACTGGAGGTTTCATAAGTGATGTTGTTCTCCATTCCAGGAACTAAATAACACAGGGGACAGACCACCTGGCCTTCCAGTGGAGGCTCCCTGTGATGTTGAGATGGGATCTAGGGAGAAGCAGGGCTGGACTTTAAGCAGGAAAAAGACGTATTAAACAATGGTGAGAAAATGAGGACTAGTGATATTTCTATTATGTTGATACGTTGAATAAAAAATTGAAGTATAGCACTCTGGGGGGGCGAGGTGGAAGGATCGCTCGAGGTCAGGAGTTTGAGACCAGCCCGAGCAAGAGCGAGACCCCGTGTCTACTAAAAAATAGAAAGAAATTAGCCAGACAACTAAAAATATATACAAAAAATTAGCCGGGCCTGGTGGCGCATGCCTGTAGTCCCAGCTACTTGGGAGGCTGAGGAAGAAGGATCGTTTGAGCCCAGGCATTTGAGGTTGCTGTGAGCTAGGCTGACACCACGGCACTCTAGCCTGGGCAACAGAGTGAGACTCTGTCTCAAAAAAAAAAAAAATTGAAGTAGTATGTAAATTTGCAACCATTGTTAGCTAAGAAATCAAGAATTTTATAATTGGACTTTGGTACTCTTGATTCGGTTGGTTTGCTGTCTATAGGATTGCCCCAGTGTGGAAACTGGCCAATAGTTTATAAAGTCAAAGGAGTAGGGAGACTACTTGTGTCAGGGATCCCCAAGGCCACCTCCATGTTCGGTGATTCACCGTGAGGGCTCACAAGACTCAGCATTTAGTCATCCTCATAGCCATGATTTATTATAGTGAGAGGAACATCAGCAAAGGGAAAAGGCACAGGGGGCCAGGAACAAGCTTTCGAGAGTCTTATCCCAGTGGAAACTCAAAGGATGTGCATAATTCCTCCAGCATCGAATTGTGACAATTAGGAAATGTTGTCTACCTGGGAAACATTAGAGACTCAGTGCCCAAGGTTTTTGTTGGGGGTTGGTCGCATAGGCACCCTCTGCCTATCACACCCAAATTCCAGACTCCAGCAGGAAAGCAGCGTAAACTATGTTGTTTGCACAGTGTAGGCGCGGTGATCCACCTTCTCAGTGTCGGGAATGGTGGGGCTCTCCCAAAGTCCAGGTTCCCAGATGCCAGGCACCTGCAACAAGGCCTTGTAAACAGGCCTCTCTCAGGGTGGCAGTCTCAGGCCTGCTCTGGTAACTCCTTTGTGCACGATAGTATTGAAATGACACAACTTATTGAGAACTAACTACATGCCAGCCACTGTGCTAAGGACTTTCAATGCGTTATTCCTTTCATTTCTTCAAACAATTCTGTATTAAGTCTTGCTAGACTTAATGTCAAAATGAAGAACTGAGGCTTAGAAAGGTTAACTCTTGAACAACAGAGACCGTACAAGAAATTGCATGCACCTGCAAGAAATTGCAGCGGTATTTCTTCAGAGCGTATCTTTGAAACAACCCTGATGTTCCAGGGAAAATTAGAAAAAAAATTGATTAAAGGTCTCCATAATACAGATAAAGTTTTATTTAAAAATTTATGAAGATGTTTTTATGTATTATTTTCAGTTATGACTTTTTAAAAAATTTTCTTTTTGGTAGAAGAAAATTAATACTAGACAGGGCTTTTGTTCTGGATTTACCACTATCTAATCGGACTTTAAAAATAACATTTTCAGTCTGTATATATAGTTTAAAAATTATTAATATCTTTGTACTTTCTTAAAATTAATTTTTAAATTTATAATTGACACATAGAATCTTTTTACTTTTTTGTTTGTTTGTTTGTTTTTTGTTTTTTAGAGATAGGGTCTCCCTATGTGGCCCAGGCTGGTCTTGAACTCCTAGGCTCAGGCCATCCTCCTGCCTCAGCCTCCAGAGTAGCTGGGACTACAGGCCTGCACAAGTTGTTTTACACTCCTAACTCCTCCTTTTTCATTAGCCCCTTTTACAGTATACAATAGGTCATTGTATATTGTCTAGGAACAAGGACATTATCTTTTATAACCACAGTATGATGATCAAAATCAAGACATTTAACATTGATATAATACTATTTTCTAATTGAGAGTCTATAGTCACATTTCATTCATCATTTCACCGATATCTTTATTTCTCAACCTTCTTCTTCCTCCAACCCCAAGTCCAGTATCTAATCCATAATCACACATTACATTTAGTTGGTCAAGACATAAAGTTTTAAAATGTCTGTGATGAGCATAAGAGAAATATATGGAAGAAATTCTGTCCTTTGTTATATATTATAAAAAGCTGACTATGTCATGAATACTCAATAATTGTATGCAAAGGTCCACAAACATGAAATCACATGTAAAAATCATTGCAGTCTATTCTCCTTCTCTCATTCTTGTGGTCTTTAGGAGCTGAAGATTTCACCTCCCTGCTAAAAAAATTATTTTAGCGTGGTTCACTAGGATGAGTAAAAATCACCTATTACTATTTTTTTTATTTTTCTCCCTTCTTCCTTTTCTAGTTTTAACTTTTTATTCTCCTGTGCTAAAGCATGTGTTAGGCATGCAGAGCTTTTTATGGAGAGCAGCACATCTCAGTAATTACCAGTAAACGAAGACGGGAGTTCAATCAAAGGTTTGGTCCTCAGGCAACTTAAAAGTAGAAACAAACATATTCCGGATCTTGAAAAACACTGATAGTTGGATCTGGCTGTGATAGTTGTGTTTTATTCACTGATTATTTGTATTTTGATGGGAGAGACAAAGGCTATAAGAAAAGTCAGCATTTTTATTCAGAAATGATACTGCCTACTTTATTTTATTTATAAGACTTGGCTCTCAGAAATTTTTAGTGAAATCAAAAAGTCAAGTTTCCAGAAAAGTTTTATTTAGCTATTTTTCCACTGAATGTATTCAAAAGACTGTGCCGTAGGCACTGAAGGCAATTGTAAAAAGAACAATTCCCAGAATGTTTGGGAAATGGCATTATAGTTGAAATAAACACAGTGTTTCTACCCACCCCTCTTTTCCCACCTGCCTATCTTGAACGAAACTTGCCTTAATCAACTTCTTGACTCTTGTCTTAATCAACTTAATGTAACTTCTTGCATTTTTTTCAAGAACTATAATTGACATCATAATTTATGTAACCTGAGTTTTATTTCTCTCTTTTATACCATGAACTGCTGGGCTGAGGAATTCTTAGAAATCTTTGCGGCTACTTTCTGTAATTAGTAGTTTCTAGTAAGTGTTTTGATGAGAATCGATATGATAGCAATTCCCCTAGGAGACAGTTTAAAAAGAAATCAAATTGCACAAGTGGAGGAAAGTTTGGTGGCAAAGGTATAGACCTGTGTATAGTTTTCTTTGGGGGTGGGGGATGGAGGTTGGGCAAGAGTTGGGGAAGACTTTCACTTGGCCAAGAGTGGGCATGTGAACAATGATGGGCAGAGAGCGCCCACTCAGTACAGAGGGAACAGCATGTGCAAAGGCCCTGGGGTGAAAGGGGGCTTAGCGTCTTTGTGAAACTGTTCTGTTCCTAGACCTGTATAGACTTGTATAGCTGATAATTATGCATACAAGAGGATAATCGACTTGTTAGTGATAAAAAAGAATCATGCAATTTTAGAGCTTGAAGAGACTTGAAAGGATGACCTTCAGATTTTTCGCGTGTGGAAAATGAAGACAAGGAAATGATTTGCTTCAAGTCACCTAGTAATCTGGTTGTTAAGCCTGGACCAAAACTCAGATCAGAGTGTTCCTGGATCATCTCTCTGATTGCACTGCCTTAGTTCCAAGAAGGATGAGTCCGGGTTGCCCAGGAAGACAAGGTCACTATATACGTTCAATAATATGGTCGCTGTTACAATGGATACCATCTAGTGGCCATTCAGACTCTTTTGCTTATAAACACAGATGCTCCCCAACATATGATGGGGTTACGTCCCGGGAAGCCCATTGTGAGTTGAAAACGCATTTAATATACCTAAGCCACTGAACATCATAGCTTAGTCTAGCCTACCTGAAACATGCTCGGAACACTTACGTTAGCCTACAGTTGGGCAAAATCATCTAACATAAAGCCCATTTTAATAATAAATAAAGTGTTGAGTGTCTCATGTAATCTGCTGAATACTGTACTCAAAGTGAAAAACAGAATGGTGGCATGGGCACTCGAAGTGTGGTTTCTACTGAATGCATATTGCTTTTGCACTGTCAGAAAGTGAAAACATCTAGTTGAACCATCTGTACTTGTCACTTTCCTACCTTTGAAGCTTTACTCCTATGCCTAACAGTTCTCCTTTTCTCGTCTGTTTACCCAAGTCCCACCTCAAGTCTGCTTAAGTGGGAGACCTTGTACAGCCCTTGCTTGTAAATGCCTTGCCTTTTCCAAATTTCCTGTTTAAATTTAATTTCCTGTTAAATTTATGTGTGTTTTACTGCCTTTTTTCTCACCAACTACATAATAATCTCCTTGAAGGCAGAAGTTGTTATTTCATAATTTAAACAAATCACACAATGCCTTGCACCTATTAGACTCTCAAGAAAGTTTTTGTTAGTAGTAATTACAATGGTGATGCTCAGTAAGTATTTAAGCAAAAAGAGCTTTAGAGAGAGATTGTGAGAGTTATTTCCCACATAATTTTGTTCCATTTTATTTTTTGAGGAGATGCAGTATTTAAGTTTAGAAATAGCCAAGTGCACTGGCTCACGCCTGTAGTCCCAGCTACGCAGGAGGCTGAGGCAGGAGGATCGCATGAGGTCTGGAGTTTGAGTCCAGCCTGGGCAACACAGTGAGACCTCCATGTGACAGAGGAAGAGAGAGAGAGAGGGAGAGAGAGGGAGAGAGGAAGAGGAAGGGAGAAGGAGAGGGACAGAGAGTGTGCATGAGTGAAAAGAATTTTTATTTAGTATTTATTAGAATTTACCTCTCCTCCAAACTAAATGTGGATGTTATTATAAACTGTCAAAAGAAATCACATGGCAATTTGAGAAAATGTAACCACATTTTGAGTTGTTTCTTTTTTTTTTTTTTTTTATCTTCCCTCCAATCTTAGTTCAAAGTGTAAGTTGTTTCTAAAACTACTTTAGACAGGCTAACTCTTAGCCACAGATTGATGCTTGTCAAATACATGTAGAATATTATATACGGAAGGGGATTTAGAAATACCTGTGTTACTCAGCAATTAATTCTATTACTCTTTTAGGAGAACACATGATGTTATTAACTTTGGGTTTTGTGAATATACTGTATTTCTGAGATAAATATCAAAGTTTGGTGATTACTACATCAGATAAAAACATTTTTATAGTCTTCTTACCAAAGTTCTTCCTTTAACCTTTTTTATTTTTAATTTTTATTTATGTTTATTTTTTATTTTTGAGACAGAGTCTTGCCCTGTCACCCCTGGTAGAGTGCAGTGGCATCATCATAGCTCACGGCAACCTCACACTCCTGGGCTCAAGTGATCCTCCTGCCTCAGCCTCCCAAGTAGCTGGGACTACAGGCGTGCACCACCACACCTGGCTAATTTTTCTATTTTTAGTAGAGACGGGGTCTTGCTCTTGCTCAGGCTGGTCTCGAACTCCTGAGCTCAAGCGATCCTCCCACCTCGGCCTCCCAGAGTGCTAGGATTACAGGTGAGAGCCACCATTCCTGGCCACCTTTTTTATTTTTAATCTTAGAAAACTTTTTCTAAGATTTGCATGATTTCACATTGATAAACACCTTAAAGAGAAAATATTACAAAATATGCACAATATAGTTTATTGGATAAAATTAAATGAGTAAGCAACAGAATTAAATGAAATTACTAATGATTTTTAATAGGTTGTAGGAAATGAATTTTCCCCCATTAGCCAGTTACGTGAAAAAACTTTTCCCATTCTATGTTTATTTCAAGGAATCACAGAGGTATAGCTGTTAATTTTATTTGCAACTACAAAACTAACATAGATAGGTGTAACTCCTTGCACATGAGATTGTAACATGTAAATTTTGCTCTTTTGAGAGGAATATGTATAACATTTCTTGGTAGAAGAGAGCCCATATGTTTTTATTTGTAATGTGGGACTCAGCTCATCTGTTTTAGTTTATTCATCATTTGTACAACAAAGATTTAGTGAGTATGTACTGTATGCCAGGGACGCAGTAATTAAAAGATGAATGATTCCGGCTTCATTAAACTTACAGTCTGATTAAGCTGCAGTTTTACCTTTCTGGGTTCCTAATGACATACTTTCTTATGCTGCCTCCACTCTGTTGTGAAGGGCGTCTCTTGCGACCTGGAGTTCTCATCCTGTGTGCCACCTTTGTTTGCCCACGCATTTCTGGGTTACCTGGGACTCTTCACTGGCCCTCAGGTTTGCAGGTATAATATGTGGCGTTTGCACCTAGAGGATTTTAAAGTTTCCCCCTGTTCTTAAATTTTACATAGTGTAGAGTCCATAGAAGTATAAGGGTTTGTATACGTGCCTACATTGCTCTGTTCTCTTCTGCATCCCCATAAAGTATAACTAAATACCCCACAAATTTGTCTACCATTTATTTTACAAGTAAAGAAACTGGGGGACAGCCAAGTCAGATGCCTTCTCTGCAGTGACGCCCCGTTTGAGGAGGTGAACCAAGATGTGTTATCTTTCTGGCTAGTGTGCTGTTAAACCGCAGTGTGCTACTTCCTACCCAGGGGACTTCCTTAAACACTAACTTCACTGACCAGCCCTGTGTTTTCTTCCTCCTCCTCTTCTTTGGCTTTGTATATCAGACCTTGAAAAGGGTGTTCTTTTACCATTTGTTCGTTTGTGTTTGTTTTTTCCTCATTGTACCCCTGTGAGGTGGTGGGAACCCTGTGCATTTAAGTAAGTTAGAGTTGTACAGAAAAGAGAGACCAACAGGAAGAAAATATTGCTGTGAATGCTTGCATAAAAGAAGCTGAAAAGGGTCATGCTTAGGTGCTCTCAAGGGCGTTAAAGTGGGTTTCGTTAAATGTACATTTTAAGTGATTCTTCACAGAAAAACTCACAAGAAACTTAATTAAAGATGAATTTATTCACATAAATTTTCTAATCCAACAGTAGAGAACAATGTCACTATTGGAAAAGACCCCTGGAAATCTATCGCAATGTATTAGTAAGTTAGTCTACCACTTTAAAAAATAGTAAAGTAAGCTTATTTTTAGGTTCACTCAGTCCTGACTAGGATTGACTGTAGTAAAATATAAAAATAAATGGTAGAGCTATGAATTTTCTTGGAAAAAGATGAGTAGTTTGATGCAAATGGCCAGATATGCAATTCAGAATTGTTTAAACAACAAAAAGTAGCGTCATTCCTTTATTTTTGCACGTCACCGTTGGTCACTTTCTAAGAATAGGTATCATTACTAAAATATCTGTAGGAAACAGAACCAGAACACACTGGATGAGATAGTGTGGTTTCTGAAGTTCTAGAATCAGTTTATCTGCAGTTTTCTGTTCCTTTTCATTGTAGGGAACTTTAGCTGTGGTCTAGGTCTATCTCTGAGTTAACAGAATTTCTGTGCGTTAGAGAGTGAGAGATTAAAGAGTATTGACTCTGGTGCCATGTTAACCTGGGTTCAAGTCCTAAATTAGTTACTTGTTAGCTGTGTGACCTTGAACAAATGACTTAATCTTTCTGTGCCCCATTTTCCTCATCTTTAAACTGGGGAGAGTAATAGTACGTCCCTCATAGGAGTTTGTGAAAAGTAATTGGATCGAGGTAGATAAAGTGGTTAGGGGCTGTTCCTGGCATGGAAGGCCGTGCAAGCGTGTTGTTCTTATCCATATATGAGGTAGCTTGCATTGTCACCCACTTTTGTCTTTTTCATACAACGTGTTTCAAAGTTTCTGATCTTGCATCTGGCTTTTTCCCAGCTATAGACATTTTTGCAGTGAGCATAACTGTATTATTCTGTTAGTAAGTCACTAATCACAGGTGAGTCATTCACTCTTTCAGTTGATCTGTGGTGCTGCTAGTGGGGTTATGTCGGGGAGTTCTGGTAAGTGGTGGAAGTTCGTGCCGCAGGGCAGGGTCACATCTGCAGCATCTATGCACCGCGTTGGTGGAACTCTGTTGGGGGCCGTCTGCTGTGCATGTTTTTCTCTGGATGTTTGCCAGCGTTGAACATGACAGGGTGCTGATTGTCGTAACCATGGTTACTTCGGTTTCACATTTTTATAACACCAGACGTGGGTCCACGGTGAAGTTAAAGAAAAGTAAGCTTTAGGGGCCTTCGATCCCACAGCCCTTTCTAAGGCCCCTGGAAAGGCCCTAGTGATTTTGTATTCATGATTTTGCATTTTTCTTTCTTTCTTTCTTTATTTTTAATTGACAAAGCCTTCTCCCCAGCGTGTTTAAGCTTTAGGCCCCTCTCAAAACTTGGGTCCACTTCTGCAGAGCACGTAAAATTTTATTGGTTCTAATATCTGAGAATATCTAAAAATTCTCCCCGTGAAATACTCACAAATATCTCCACCGTAAAACAGTGGAAATGAGACCACGTGGTTACCAGAATCCCTTTCACGGCCAAATGTTATGTTTCTCAGGGCTTAAAATATTTAGGCAGCGTTCGCGTGTGCTGGCGGTGGCTGTTGGCTGAGTGAGATAGAGGAGACTCGCCGCTGCCCACTCTCTGCTCGGACGTGGGGTCTTCTCTGACCCAGCCCTGAGCCTGCCCGGACCGCAGTGGGGGCCGATGGCTCTGTTCTTATCGGTGTCCTCGTTGGCAGGTGTGGGCACGGGACTAACTGTGCCTGCCTTGGCCTTCACCACACCCCTGCAAGCTTTCTATCTTCCAGACTTTGTTGATGTCTCTCATGCACTTTCCTCTTCTATTTGGAGATTTATACCTTTTTTAAAAAATTCTTTTACTATCATTTTAGTGGCGTGTAATAAAGGAAAAGAGGTAACAGCCTATAATCAATCCATTATGCTTAGTTTAATTTCTAGAAATTCTTCCTTGTGTTTATTTTATAATGGTTGAAAATATTTTCCTTCATTAAAAAAATAAATTTAAAAAATATATAAAAGTTTTTCCTTTAGGATGTGTTTAGGAATGCATCCTACCTTTCAGAAAGAGGAGTGCCAAGAACCTAAAAGGGCATTTGAGAGTGAGACGCCCTGGAGTTATAGTTACGGACCTGAAGGGTTTAAGCATCTGCTGCCTGTGGAATAAATCCGAGCGTCCCTAGTCTGGCATGCCAGGCTCTCTTCTGGGCCTCAGTCTACCTTTTCAGCCTCATCCCGTGTTTTTCCCCATAGGTCTCTGTTGCTCCAGTCAAACCGTCTGATTGCTGTTGAACTCTTATTTTTGTGTTTCTGCCACCAGTCCGTTCTGCTTACCTGGAATGCCCAGCCTTTTTTGCCCACCTAAATCCTACACGTTCTTGAAGACCTCGTTCCAATTTCGCCTTTCCTGGATTCCTGCCCCCTCCAGCAGTGTGGAGGGTCCTTGTCCCCTCCCTCTGAGCTCCTGCTTCCTATGGCCATTTGCCTTTCTTTCCTCTTTGTTTTTAAAATTTGTGCTACTCAGTTGCTTTTTTTTTAAAATAGCTTTATTAAGGTATAATTTACATCCCATGTAATTTACCCACTTAACATTTCAGTGGTTTTTAGTATATTCAGAATTGTGCAACCATCACCACAATTAGTTTGAGAACATTTTCATCACCCCGTAAAGAAGCCGCATGATCAGTCACTCCCCATCTCCCCCTTCCCCCCCAACCCTGGGAACCCCCCAATCTACTTGCTATCTCCATGGATTTGCCTATTCTAGGACATTTCATGGACATGGAGTCATAGGATATGTGGTCTTGCGTGTCTGGCTTTTTTCACTTAGCACAACCTGGTCAAGGTTCAGCCATGTTGTATACATATTAATACATCACCTGTTTTCCTTCTGTTGCCAAATCATATTCTCTTATATGGATATGCAATATTTCGTTTATTTCTTCATCACTTGACGGATATTTGGTTTGTTCCCACTTTGTGGCTCTTGTGAATAATGCCGCCGAGAACATTTGTATACAAATTTTTTTTTTTTACTCTCCCTGGGATAAGCAGTATTGTTCCTTTTTCTTTTACATTTATTGTTGTGAAATATACACACAGATATTATATGAAACACATGTAAAGATTAATAAAAATAAAATTATAAAGAAATACCCATGTAACTGCTAACCAGGTTAAAAAAATAACTGAATGTAGGGGGAGAAGCCCTGATTTTTAGCATTTGCCAGTTTCCATGGTGTAAGCACTCCCACTATGGCAGGTTTCCAGGCTCCAACATGACATCACTGAGCACAGAGCTGGAAAATGGTGTGTGTAATAGGCTCCCAGGAGCTGGCCTGAGTGGACTCCAACACACCAGTGGAAGGGAGGAGAGCGTGACGTGAGCCTCATTGGGGCTGCCTGTTGCTGCACAGGCTGGACAATGAACAACCACAGGCAGGGACATTCACACATTAGTCTAAAGAGAAAAGGATATGATATTTATTCAGTGTCTACCATTTGTTTAATCTTCACCACAAGCTTCTGAAGCAGGTTGTACTGTCTTATTTTCAGAGAAATTCAAGGCTTAGGGAACTCAATTAACTAACAATGCTTCACAGCTAAGTGTCAGAGTTGGGATTTAAACCAGGTCTTTCTTACAGCAGAGCTCATTCCAGTTCACCACTGTGTTAGGGTGAACTTCCCCCCAGGCCCGTTGATTTACTAGGAGGACTCACAGGACTTAGCAGATAGTTGTACTCATGATCACTGTTTATTACAATGAAGAGATACAAAGCAAAATCAGCAAAGGGAAGGGGACATGGGGTGAATTCTGGAGGCCACTAGGTGCAAGCTGCCAAGACTCCTCTCCTTCTGGAGTCACACAGGATGTGCTTAAAACCTCCAGCAATGAGCTGTGACAACGCATGTGAAGTATTGCCTACCAGGAAACTCATTAGAGACTCAGTGTCCAAGGATTTTTATGGCGGCTGGTTACATAGCCACCTTCTGCCTAGCATACCAACATTCCAGACTCTTAGGAAGGCAAATAGACCTTTTTAATAATAGCAACCTCAGGCTTGCTGTGTTAACTGTTTTCTGCACACCGACCAGCAAATACAGGGAAGCAAACTGAGAGGATGGAGACCACGTCTGCTTATCACTGTATCCTCCTTTGCGGCAGCGCCTGCACAGAACTCGATAGGTGGTGGGTTTCTAATAATGGCTCCCTGAGCTGTGCGGATCTTCCCTGGAGCCCAGCTCCTCTGTGTGTTTGTGCCTCTGTGCCGGAAAGTTTCTCTGGGTTCACCCAGAACTGCTGGCCCTCCAAACTGTGATGAATTATAACTGCTTATCCCAGATGTCTCAGTGTTGCTTCAGAGCCCGACTGAATTCTCTGCAACTGTTCTCTTTTGAAAGGCCTGCATTTGAAATTCTGCTGTTTGTGTCTCCAGTGGAAATACTGGTTCTTTTGTTCCAGAGCCCCAGACACCCTGTCTCAGACTCACTCACACATCGGTGAACTTTGACTAAAAGTGGAACGGTTTCCTCCACCTGACTTTCTTGGTGTTTGGGTCACATGGGAACCATGTTGAGGTTACACCTTCCTTTGTTTTCAGGGGCAGAGGCTGACTGAGGTGTCTGTGCAGTATCCACTTGTCACAAGACCATTCCAGGGGTTGGAGGGGGGATGGGGGGACAAAAGACCATTCCAGGGGAGCAGTTCTGGGAAGGAGCAGACCAGTGCTACCATGACCTGTCTGAGACCTGTCTGAGTGCTACCATGACTTTTTCTTCGTTGCTGTGACAGGCTGAGTTAAAGAAAGCAGAAACAACTCACCTCCCTTTTGGCTGGCTGGTTCCTTCAGTTCCCAAGTGAAGCAAAGATTATTTTCCTGCCTGTGGCTTTGCATAATTATTTTTCTGTTACCTACTTTAATGCAATGGCCAGCAGTATTCTTTTTAGAGTGAAGACAAGCAGATTTTCTGGCACATCTCGGGCTCCGTCACTCGCTAGCTGGGCACGTAAACATGACCGCTCTGTTCCTCAGTTCCCTCATCTGTAAAACCGAGGCAATAAATAGCTCCCACTTCACAGGGTTGTTGTGGGGATCGACTCAAATGATGTGTCTATAATCTGCTCTAAGCAAATTTAAAGCAAAATCTGGCATAGAGTGAGCCTTGAAGAGAAGCTCGTAATATTGCTGTTGTTAATTTCAGGATATGAAAATCCATTCTTTCTTTTGGACTGCTCACACTGATTTGAGTATATAAAATTCCTTCCCCTCTGTCTACTCCACACTCCCTCACACGTTGATTTAATTAACAATAGGAAATTTAGGCCGGGCGCGGTGGCTCACGCCTGTAATCCTAGCACTCTGGGAGGCCAAGGCGGGAGGATTGTTTGAGCTCAGGA
Organism: Varecia variegata; assembly: GCA_028533085.1. NCBI lineage: Eukaryota > Metazoa > Chordata > Mammalia > Primates > Lemuridae > Varecia > Varecia variegata. The sequence continues at coordinate 3,219,800 of CM052449.1, read as the reverse complement.
GTTCGAGACCAGCCTGAGCAAGAGCAAGACCCCGTCTCTACTAAGAAAATAGAAAGAAATTATATGGACATCTAAAAATATATATAGAAAAAATTAGCCGGGCATGGTGGCGCATGCCTGTAGTCCCAGCTACCCGGGAGGCTGAGGCAGGAGGATCGCTTAAGCCCAGGAGTTTGAGGTTGCTGTGAGCGAGGCTGATGCCACGGCACTCTAGCCAGGGCAACAGAGTGAGACTCTATCTCAAAAGAAACAAAAAAAAAAAACAAAACAATAGGAAGTTTAACATAATTGTTTGAAAGAAGTTCCAGTGTGGTAGATGGAGGCCTGTCTACCTTTGGAATCAGGCAGCCTGGGGCTCCCTGGTGATTTTCCCTGACTCTGTGAGCTGAGGAACGACCGACCCACCCGGGCACTCCCGACCCACCTGGGCACTCGGTTCTCTGGGGGGAGAGGGAGTGATTTCCCTCCCCCTCCACCTGCATGGAGGTCGCTCCGCAGTCTCTCCCGGTGGGGTGGGAGCACACCTGCGACCTCTCCAGACTCAGAGCCTTCTGCTTCCCTCATTCCTTAGCCTCCTGCCTGTCCGTGAGGTGCATCTTACAACTCCCGCTAGGAGTGACCCCTGCTGCTTTGATGGCCGAAGCCCCTGTTGTTTGAGCAATAAATAATTGGCACGTATCTGCTCATGGGAACTCCATGGTTTTCTGGACAATTCTTCAAGGGCTGTCCTCTCTCTGCCCACCTCTCAAATGTGGATGTTCCTCAAGGTTCTGTTCTAGAGCCTCTTTTCTTACCTGTCCTCGCCTCTGGAGACACCACCTATTCCACTGGCTTCCGTTAGCCTCTTTATGCTGATGACGTCCCCAGTCTCAGTGGCTTCCCAGCCTGGTCACTACTCTGAGGTCTGTGAGTTCTCACAGGCACCTCAAATTCCAACTCAAATGTCTGAACAGGGTCTCGAGATGCTCCCACCCCCACTGTCTCAGTAATTGGTACCACTGTCTACCAGCTGCTTGTGCCAGAAACCTGAGAGTCTGTCTAAACTTACCTCTCTCCTCACTCTCTCATGTCTGGACTCCCAACAGGTCTATTGATTCTTAATATATCCCAGTCCTGCCATATCTACTCCATCGCTATGACCACCATGATCCAAGCTACTACTGTCTCTTCTTGAGTGAATACAGTAGCCTCTGTATCACTTAGGGTTGAGCTAGGCTATATATTACACAGAATCCCTAAATCATGGTAGTTTAACCAAGATAGAGTTTTTTTTCCTTCTCAATGTGGAAAAAACACAGACAAAAATCTGGAGGCAGGCTGTCCACTACAGGTATGGTGGATCCAAACTGGGGATCCTGGATTCTGTCTTTCCCTTCCACCATCCTAGCTGGTATCTTATTTTGGCCCAGCGTGGCTGCTGGAGCTCCAGCCATCTAGTCTGAATTGCAAGCTGGAAGAAAGGCAGAAAAGCAAGAAGGGACTTCTCCCACCTGAGGCTACTCCCTTTAACAGTCTTCCCTTATGTTCCAAACAAGACTTCTGCCTGTATCTCATTGATGAGAACTTAGCCACATGGTCATACTTAGCTGCAAAGGAGGCTGAGAAGTACAGTCTTTTATTCTGGGTACCAGTGTACTCACCTAAAAGTCAGGGTCCTATTGCTAGTGGGAAATGGTTGTTACGAGCAGACAATCAGCAATCTCTGCCGCATCCTAATGGGTTCCTCTTTCCACTCTTGCCCCTCTCTGGTCTGTGGTACCCAATGGCCCAGTGACCTTTTAAACACACAGATTTAATCATGCTCCTCTCCTGCCTAAAACACTTCAGGAACTTCTCATTATCCCCAATTTAAATCTCCAAAGTCCTCAACGTGGCCTATGGGACACCGTGTGGTCTAGCAGCCTGACCACCTGTCCACAGTGATCTGCAATTCCTTCTCTGCCTCTCTCCCCACCCTCTAGCTCCCCAATCTTTCTGTTCCTTGAAGGCACCAGTTACTTTCCACCTGAGAGCGTGTATGTTACCTGCGTCCTCTGACTGGAGTCCATATCTCCCTCCCTTGGCTGGCTAACTTCTCCCATGCTTTCCGGTTTCACCTTAAATATCATTTCCTCGATACACCTGCTCTGATCTTCCAGATTAAATTAGATTTCCCTGTATAATATTATTTTGCACTTTTACTTTGTGCCTCCGATTTCTATTTTAATACATTATTAGTACAGTATTTTTCAGTCCCTCTCCCTCTCTCTCTCTCCCTCTCTAATTTATAAGTTTCACGAAGCAGTTGAAGGCCTCACTTAGCCCAGTGCTCGGCCTATGATAAATATTTAATAAACGGTTGTTGAATCATTGAATGGAATCCAGGTTCAGGGGGAATATGATAGATTTGTTTCGTTAAAAAGATGTACATGAAAGAGGTAAGGAGAGATATCTTGCAAGATAGACAGAGATAACAGAATCAGTAAACAGGGAGAAGTCGTGGTTAGAGAAGTATGTTTGGAATCGTCAGATCTAGTTCATTCAATGCTACTTGTCCTAAAAGGAGGCAGCTTCCCGAGGGGACATGCAGGGGTCTTCGAAGCCAAACAGATCTGCTCTGAATCCTGGGTCTGTCACTTACCAGCTGTGACATTAGGCAGTTGATTAAACTCTCTGAATCTCAGCTTCATCATCTGTAAGTGAAGAAAATACCTATGCTGCATAGACCCTTTTTATATGTAAGCATCTAACAGAATATTACAAACTGTCAGTCTGGCTTACAAGACACTTTAAGAATAAAAATATTTCTACCTTAAAAACAGGGACAATAGAAAACAATATTCTCTTTATCATTTCCTTGTTACCGATGAATGTACATTTTGCACAATGAAAATCAAATTTGGCTTCTGAGCTTAGGAACAGAAGGGTTTTGGGGCCCCTTTTAGTTTAGTTCTGTTTTTTTTTTTTTTTAATTTATAAAATACTTCTATTGTGCACAGAGGAAAAATATCTTTATTTTCCTGCCTATCTTAGTTTTTCCAGCTGCGGCCTTGTAAATGAGACTACCCAAAGGCAGATGAACAGGAATAAAGCGTAAGATTTTTTATTTAGCAATTTTTACATGTGCATGGGAGCCTTCACCAGGAAAACCAAGGCCCAGAGAAGCAGGAAGGGTCCAAAGCTCATATACTAGGTTGGACAAAGTAGTAAATTGTTAAATTGTAAAAATATGACAAGGAAAAGGGGTTGGGGTTGCTTTGAGAGCCCCCAGCTAAACTGGGGTTCCAGCGCCAGGTTGGCTAGCAGCCCTGCTCTAAGGGAGGAGAAAGGGGAGCTGGACGTGGGTGTGTACAGCGTGCCTCTCATGGGACACTTCTTCTCCTGGTGGGTGGCCCAATGCCTAGTTGTCTGACCGCCACCAGGGTGTCCCTCACACAGGGAACTTGTGTGTCCTGGTGGATGCCCGCGTGGCTCTTGTCTGACCCTGTCCAGTTTGTGTCTATCTGACCATGGCCCCGGCAGTGGGAACTTGACCTTGAGTTCCCTGGAAAACGCTGCCTGGGACAGACCCTGGTTCTCCAGATGGAAGGCACAACTTCAGCACACCACCACGGGAGGAAGCAAGTTTAGCAATTTTTACTTACGGATCCTGGGCAGGGAGGGCAGTCCTCCTGCCCGGGTCACCTGGGGCAGGCACGGAGAGAGAGGCAGAGAGAGCACGCACGTGGGAACTAGGAGTGTCTATAAGGGACCGGGTGTGGGTCACTCTGAGTTCGAGGGCAAATGCCTGA
>CM052449.1:3191648-3215530 GCA_028533085.1 Varecia variegata | reverse complement strand
TCTGAGGTCTAAAGCATCTATTTCTTGCTCTTCAGCTTGGAACCTGTTAAGGATTTGACTTTGAGTCTCTCAGCATTGTTTCCAATTTTTTATTTTCTCTGCTTACGTTACTTGTGTCACCATCTCTCCCTTTGTAAAGAGAGATATTTAATACTGGCTTCCAGGGGAATTAAGAATTTTTAAATTCATTCTTACGAAGAGCACTGAGATATTTACAGGAAAAATGCTGTGTGCATTGAAAATGATACTGAGTCAGGAATCAAAGCTTATAGCAAATATGAAAAATGTATGAAATGAAACCCAATCATTAACAAATATATTCTTTAATGACTGTTTTCTTACATGTCCAGGACCTAAAGGAATTGTAAAATCTTGTTTTTCCTTCTGGGAGGACCGTGAGATTTTTCGGGTTGAAATGTCTCGTGTCAGTGTGTGAGGATTTGTGATTGTGGGGAACTGAGTGTGCTTTCTCTAACTAGTCTCATAGCCAGTAATTTGAAGTAGAAAGTTGTGGATGGGAGAAACCAGGGAGCCCTACTGGTAAGTTGCTCTTCTCCAAAGCAGATTTTCCGGGAAAGGATAATACATTGTAAGACTGAGTTCTTGAATCTTCTCCATGGCATTGCTTTAGTAATTGGAGTAAAATAAATTTTCTTAACTTGGATTTTAGGATAAAGAAGGTGGTTTTATGGTAAGGGACTCCAGCCAGCCAGGCTTGTACACAGTCTCCCTTTACACAAAGTTTGGAGGGTGAGTAATCCTGCTCTGTTGCTTTTTTTAAAAAAAAGTAAGAGTTTTTATATGAACTTCCTTGTATGTTTGTATGGATTCCTAATTTTCAAAAAATATGCTACATTTCAGCATTAAGAAAGAACACCTGAACTTGATTTCTAAAGCCTATACTATTTTTTGTATTTATATTTTTAGTAATTTTCCCTGTAGTTTTCCCCATGTATATATGTTGAGAATGGCTCTGGTAACTTCCGTAATGTTCAACAAATACTTACTGTGCACTGTGCTAATCACCAAGCATGCCACTGTGAACAAAGTAGGCACAGATTCTGCCCCCCGATAGCTTGGTGGGGGCTACAGACAAGCAACCAGGCAGTGATGGGAGTGTATGAGGGCAGTGTGTGTGTGTGTGTGTGTGTGTGTGTGTGTGTGTGTGTGGCGCGGGGCTTTTGGGGCTGTGCTGAGGGGTGGCCCACAGCCCAGACTGATCTTGAGTTAGTCTTGAGTGTCCCAAGTGACATCCAAGCTGAAACCTGACAGGTGAGACAGAAAAAGTTGGAGGGAGGGGAAAGAGTGTATCTGACGCAGGAAACTGCCCAGATCCAGAGGTGAGAGAGGATATGGTGAGTTCAAGGCACTGAAAAGTGTGTTGTAGCTGGATTGTAGAATAGGAGGGGCGTAGCGCAGGGAGGAGACGGAAACCTGAGAGGTAAAAGCAGAGGCAAAGTCATGTCAAGGTCAAGGAGTCTGAGCTTTATCCTAGAGCAACAAGAGTCATCTTGAAAGTACTTTTAGCAGGAGATGACTAGAGAAGATCTGTGTTCTAGATAGCTAAAGTTGAACGTATACATTTATACATCAAATTTATTCACTTCTAGAGATGTGAGTGATCTAGACGTTTGCAGGTTTATGCCAACAGCCGGGACAAAAAGCCGTAGCTGCTAATAGCTATTTTAAAACTTTTAACTATTGTTAAATGAAGTTAATAAATGTTCTTTTTCAAAATTTCAAGTACATTACCAGTGACCACTTTAAAAACTTCCACCTGTTCATGTGAAAGGTGAAGCTAAGAAACACATGGGGAGAAATGACATTTGTGCAGGGAGTAGAAGGAGCCACGTGGAGGGACCCTGTTCCCCCTAGAGAAAGTGTCTTAAGAGCGAAGTTACATTGTTTCAACTCAGTTCTAACACATTTTGATTTTTGTTTTAGAGAAGGTTCATCAGGTTTCAGGCATTATCATATAAAGGAAACGACAACATCTCCGAAGAAGTACTACCTAGCAGAAAAACACGCTTTTGGCTCCATTCCCGAGCTCATTGAGTATCATAAGCACAATGCGGCGGGTAAGTGAGCTGCTAAAACACATTTCAAATGTAGGGTAGTAATTAAAACAATCAGACGTTGTGATAAATTCCACCTTGAGCAGCTTTATTTTATAGTTAATTATAGAATGTGATTGATTTAAAATTATTGCATATTAAGGAAGTGACATTATACAAAGAAAAATCAAATAATAGAAGTTTTATAAAAAGCTGTGTCTTGACCTTAGGACATGAATTATTCTAGTGGTATATGGTGAATGTTCACATTTCTGTGGTTTATGTCCTTGGCAAGAGGATACTAAACTAAAACGGAAGGTATTTCTATTTCAGAGTAGTCACAGAAGCTGCCAGATGAGCCAGGGTTAGTGCTGAGCTGTAGGCTCCCAAAGACTGACTAATCAGTCCCCCAGTTTACCGTCTTCTTGAGTCTCTGGTAGAGTCACCCGCGGAGCAGGAACAAACCAAACACCAAAAAATAAAAACAGAAACCACATTCATGCCAATTAAAGTTCCACAGGATAGTATAGAAAGATTTCTATCCTTCGACTTTAAAGATGTAACTGGGCAGGGGATGGCTAAGTGCTTGACCCAATTTAGGGAAAATTAACTTTTGAAATTTTATCGAAGGCACCCTTTGCAAAGCCTGTTATTTTGTGACTGATTTTTTCAGATAATGTTAAGAGCAGTTACTGAGATATAATTTACATACCACACAAAGTTTACCCATTTTAAGTATACTATTCAGCGGTTTTTAGTGTATTTACAGACTTGTGCCTACTGTCACCATAATCTAATTGTAAGAACATTGTCTTCATTCCAAGAAGGAATCTTGTACCCAGTGGCTGCCACCCCCTGTCCCTCCTTACCCGCCCAGCCCCAGGCAGCCATTAACCTACTTTCTATCTTTATAGATTTGCCTGTTCTGGACATTTCACATAAATGGAATCATAGAATATGTGGTCTGTCGTGACTAGCTTCTTTGACTTAGTGTTTTTGTTTTTGACATTCGTCCATGTTGTAGCACGTATAAGTATTCCATGTCCCTTTTATTTTAACCTACATCTCAAGTTTATTGAAATAATCAGATAATATGAACAAAATGCACAGGGCTTGGCACAGTGATTACACAGTAGCTTCTACTTATTTATTACTGGGTCATCACCTAGAGCCTAGCACAGTATTTGTGGAATGGTTAGGTTCTCAGGCCAGCATATGAGTCTGTATTTACTGTTAAGTAAAATAACAGTTCCAACTTCAGTATAATCATGCTAAATGGTGAGACAGGAGATCAACCCCTCTATTCCAAATCTAGGGAGCTATCTTAACATCTACCTATTGTGTCAGAAAGTCATACTTCATCTACTTATGGAAACCAAGGCACAGCCTGGGTATGTACAAACTATAGACATAATGATGTTAAGGAAAATAATTGCTGAATTTATCACTAGAGATTCTAGACAGTGTAAATCCCCAGTAATAGTTTTTGCTGTGATGGACTTCCTGAACACATTATTAGTCATTGGTTTGTGTACTCTGCTTAAATCTAATATATCCCAGGAAAGAAGTCTTGGGAAGATGGAATTTCTAAGTTCAAGAAGTTTTCTGGATAAGATATTCATTCCTTTTTATTGATGAATAATAATCCATTGTATAGATTTTGTTTATCCATTTTGTTTATTGTTCATCAGTTGATGGGCATTTGGGTTGTTTCCACATTTGGGTGCTTATGAGTAATGAGGCCTTGAACATTTGTGTACAAAGTTTTGCGTGGAAATGTGTTTTCATTTCTCTTGGGTATTTACCTAGTTGTGGATATGCCAGGTCAGATGGTGACTCTGTGTTTCGCCTTTGAGGAACTGATTTCACATCAGTTTATTCCCAAAGAACTTTTTCACATCTGCTATTTTGTTATTTTCTTTTTTAGTGTTTACATTAATGTATTTTTTTCTTTTGTGTTCTTGTATAAGTTTTATTCTTCACCACTATCTCAATTCGTTGAACAAACATGATTTAAGTGCCTGCTGCATGCTAGGAACTGAGCCAGGTTTTGGGGAGATTGCAGTGGACTAGGTGTAGTCATTGATCCTGAGTCTCCCAGATTTTACTACTTGGAGGGAGACAGAGAAGTACATAACAATTTTAAATTATTATGAGATATGCTGTCATAGAGGAAATATAGAGTGCTCTGCGTGTTTATAGAAGAGACACCTCCTGTTACTTATTTAGTGCTGTAAACAGGTTAGGTTTAAGGATTTAACTTACCTCATTGATTTCCAGTAGTTGATATTACCAGTTGTTGATATCTTAGAGATTGAGAGGAAAGAGAAAGCTAGCATGGTACCTGATAAACACTGTAGTATTTGAAAGAAAGTGTTGAGGACATTGGTACTTTGAGATGGGGGTCTGCCAATCTCCTCATTTGCCGGCAAATTAATAAACTTCTCTTTCCCTCTTCTCAAACCACTTGTCCTCATTCTTCTGATGTGGCCTTGGAGACAAGTGCCAAACTTTCAGTAACAATTTGGTTTCCCCGGGTGGGCCCATTGGTGCCCCAGTGGAATGGTACCCCACAACTGCTAGAAGAGTCAGGGATCAGCCCTGGGTCAAAGCCATGGGTCTTCACGGGTAGGAGCAACTTCTTTTCGAGGTGAGAGAGCAAGGGATGGTCCCAGCAGCTGCTGGAGCCTGTTTTAGCTCCGGGAAAGTCCGGTCTCTGTCTCCCCGAAGTAGATCCAGCTCCCCACAACCTGAACTGAGTTGAGGAGTAAGAAATGGATCTAGAAATATCCTGAAAGCCTTGGCCATTTGTTTGGTAAGTTCCCCGGCATGCATGCTGAGACCCGGAACCCACTCATTTGGGGAGGGTTTTGGACCTCTGGCCTGAGGCACGGCATTTGTTTAGAGCCCTGTAGGGCATTTGTTTTGAGGCATCTTTTGGGGTTGGAAGTAACGAGGTTGAGGGGAACTAGGGAACGTGGTTTGAATTTGGAGCTCATTTGCAGTTCCCAGGAAACGGGGGAATTAGGGCACCCATTTGGGGAGGGTTTTGAACCTTTCAGCCCTGTGACAGGCATTTGTTGGAGACCCAGGGAACGGGGATTAAGCCACCCATTGGCTTAATCTTCCAGCCACTTGGGGTGGCATTTATCCCCTTTGGATTCCTATTTGTGAACCTTCCAGCCCTGTGGTAGGGCATTTGAGGCACCGCTGAGGTGCCATTTTGGGTGGCATTTTCCTCTTTGGATTCCTATTTGTTTGATAGGCCCTGGCATTTTTGTATCCCCTGTATTGTCTGTTTGTTATTTGTGAGTTTTGTTGCAACATAAGGAAGCGCCATCTCAAAGCCCCTTGGGAAAAACTTTGGCTGAATGGTCACGAACCCATGTGTAAAGAGAATGGTGCTATTGTAATCCACTGTGCCGGAGTGTGAGGGGAAGTGGCTGTTAAATGAAAATTCCCATTTGACTGATAGGCCGTGGCATTTTAGATTCTTTGTGTTGGGAATTCCCTATATTGTTTGTGTTTGATCGTTTGTGAGTTTTTGTCTGGTAAGTTTTTGTACCTGTGTCTAAAGATAATTATGATACCACTTGTCTGGAGTGTGAGGAAAAGTGGTGGTTGATGGTCTGTGGTTTATTCTGAGCTGTTGGTTCTTTTAAAATTCAGAGCTCCAATGGTCAACCTGCCATGATAGAGTTAACATACTGAGTCTCAAACTCTGCTTGAGATAAACGCATTGTTTATGGTGTACAAGATGATCTGGGTTTGTGTGATTTTTGATAAAGGAGGTTCTTCCACCCCGGCTGGAACCCTGCAGTCTGCCTAGGGGAGAGGCAGCCCGGGAGCAGACCAGGTGGGAGGGAGGACCGGTGCATGGGGCCCACCGGCACGTGGCACACTGCAAGGGGGAAGGAACGCCTGTGTGGCTGCCATCTTGGCACCATGGGAGGGGCCGGGGAGGGTGCCGCCTGAACTAATTCCTCAATCTCATGCCCATTAGGTTATGACTCGGGGTGGGGAATGGTCTCTCCTTACCTAGCAGGGAGCTGAATTTGGCCAGAGGGTGCCAGAGCAGGGCAGTTTCCACTGCGGCAGTACCCCACAGGGGGCTCAAATGCTTAAGGGCAGCCAACAGGGTATTATCATTAGACTCACTCCCCACTTTCTACCTTGGATTTACTGAATTGGAAAAACTCAGACCCAGCCTATAGAAAGGACCTCAGAGAATGACAGAGTTGTTTACAACCATCTTTGCAACACACCGTTCCACTTGGGTGGATGTAATATTACTTACTACAATGAGCGTAGGCTAGTGAGGGACAAGGCCAAGGAGGAGGCACATGGTCTCCATGGCAAGCATCCTAATCAGACCCCAGACCCCAGTGCTGCCGTTCAACGGCAGAACCAAATTAGGATCCTAATGCTGACACCGACAGCATGAGAATAAGTCATTACCGAAAGTGTGTTTTGGAGTTTAAACAGAGTCCAAGAGCTCCCTCTGAATTTTTGGAACACATCTATCAGGGATGTCGGAAATGTACAGATGTGGATCCAGAAGCCCCTAAACACGTGTGCACGGTTGATAGAACTTTTATAGGGCAGAGAGCCCCAGATATAAAGAAGCAGCTGCAGCGTGTGGAGGGAGCAATTGGCGTGAATCCCTCACAACTGGCTGATGCCGCCTTTAAAGTAGGTAATGCAAGGGAAGAACAGAAACTGAAACCCACGTGTGTTCTGTGAGCTGCGCCAACCCAGGGTCCTGTGAGACAGCCAACAAAGAGGGCAGGAAGAGCTGCCCGAGGGTGGGGGACAATCAGTGTGCTTTCTGCAGAGAGGAAGGACTTTGGAAAGAGCACTGCCCAAAGCTATAAAGGGCTCCAGGTAAAAACAAGAATAATAATAACAGTAGTAATAATATTCCAGGGGGGCAAATGGTCTTTCGATCCTGGGTCTCAGATGACGAATAAAGGGGCCTGGGGCTCCACGCCTTACTAAGGGCCCCAATTCAAATGTCCCCACAGGAGCTCTGGGTAAGATTGACAGCAGGGACTAGATTAGTGGATTTTTTATATTGACACTATATGAGGGGCTACCTTTTCTGTCCTAAACTCTAAACCAACTTCCCTTAGCGAAGACATGGTGGCAGTGGTTGGGGTGACTGGTCACACCCAGCAACGATCCATGCTCCTACCTCTTGAGTGCCACCTGGGAGAACAAAAGCTGAGACAGTTTCTTGTACATGCCAGAATGTCCAATACCTCTGCCGGGACTTGTTTTGCAAGTTAAATGCACAAATGGCCTTTTCTCCAGAGAGGCTACAGCTCCATCTGCAGGTCCCGCCTGAGAATGCGCCCTGAGTGCATCGTCTGCTTACGGAAAAAGACGCAGCAGCAAACTCTGTGCCCCGAGGGCTACCAAAATATGAGCCGACAGGGCCTTCGCCGAGTTCCTGCGCATGCATAGGAACAGGCCTCAGAGGACAACGACGGGATGACGGACGTCAACAGTCCAGGGAGAGGCCAAGCAAATGAAAAATGGGGGCCGTGGACAGACAACTACAGAGACGGCTCAGCAGCTCCTCCTGCAGCCAGGACATCAACAGACACCCCATCAACAGGACCCAGGAGCACACTCCATGGAGTGAGCCCTGGGCATCTTGCAAGAATGATAATGATCTTCCTTTGTGGCAGAGGATGGACAGACAACTCCATAGTGGGGTTTCTCTGGGCTGTCACCTCTTGTGTTAATCTGTCTTGCTGCTGGGTTCGTCATCCTAAACCTGGTTCAGTGCTGTATATGACTTCAGAATTTGCAGAAGCTGGTCTCTTGGATCACCCACAGGGCGCAACTAGTAAATCTACACTCAGAGGTCCCATGTGTCTTTTCTAACCTAGCCCTGTATCGGATATTGTGTGCAAAGTGACAGTCTATTTTTGCCTTGTCAGTCCTCACTGTTATAATTATTGCTTATGACATTTTTTCCGCCTGGTAATCTGTTGTTGTAAATATACTGCCAAAGTGTTGCAATGGCATACATAAGTATAAACCTTCCATCTAAAACATTGCCCCAATTAAGCAGAAAGTAGCTTGATGACTGCATTGCCCCTCCTCCCATAGATACGGAAGGGTGATATTGACAGGGGGGAGTATGTAACAGAAGAAATGACTTGAAAAAATGGCAAAAATGTTTTATGTCTCTCTAAAACATCTTCCACTACTTTTGGAGAACTAGGACCTGCATCGCTGCCTCAGGCCAGCCATCAGGATGGGGACAGGAGTGTCCTTTGTTCTTTGTGCTGCAGGAGATGGGATAATCCGGGAGGAGGTCATGAGATTGTTTTAGCCAAAGATGGGATTGATCAGAACCTTTAAAAACTCTGTAGTTCTGCTCAGAAGCAGGATGTTGGTACTTTGAGACGGGAGTCTGCCAACCTCCTCATTTGCCCGCAAATTAATAAACTTCTCTTTCCTTCTCTCAAAAAAAAAAAAGAGAGAAAAGAAAAGAAAATCTTGAATGGATAAAAGCATATAGCACAGTGCTGTATGTACACACAGAGGAAGAGTAGTAAATGAATAAGTGAATGAATCTTACAAGCGAGTTTCTAGTTTAGCATTTGACCATAGCATGATTACGAATGAATTTGACTGCGATGCTTTCTTTGATTACTAGGACTCGTCACAAGGCTGAGGTACCCAGTGAGTGTGAAGGGGAAGAACGCACCGACCACTGCAGGCTTCAGCTATGGTAACTCTCGTTTTGTGGTTGCTCTAGCTCATTTTCCTTGAAAAGCATCCACTGTCACAAGACAAATTGGGGCATGTAGAATTCCACATAGTAGAGCTGTTTCTGTGAAGTTTATACTATGGGTTTTTAGATGATAATATTTATAGCTGTAGTAATTCTAGGTTTTCTCTTTTCATCGTTATTCATAATTCAGTAGACAACTTTCTGTCAATGAAAAATCTGCATTATTATGTTACATCTGAAATTAATCAGAGCCCCCCCTGGTCCTCACCAGCTGTGCTGGTTACTCCGGGAATGTGGTACTTTGTTGGTACACAGAAGACCTCCGACTTGATTGCCTCTGTTGCTTCTGGAAGAAGCCCTTAAAACAGCAGGTTAAATTCTTTCCAGCTTGATGGAGTTGGGGAACAAAACACCCAAGGCGAACGAGTGGTAAAGGAAGAAGCATTTGTTTTCAGAAAGTACATTTAGCTTTCAGGCTTTATCATTCTCAGCCTGTCTTGCAGCGTCTTCTTCTTGTCTTCAGTTCACCTTGCTTAGAAGAGGTACATCCTTCCCAGAGGGTGGAAAGCCACCTTTTGCAGTTTCGACGCAGGTTTCAAGTCTGTTCTGTATTTTACTGGTAATTGTGACAGTGTTATCCTGTAGCTTTGAGGTTGACCTGGTTCAAGTTTCCTTTTTCCCCCACTGATGCATACAGTGCTCCAGATTACATGGTAACGCTTCCCCTTTCGGTCTTGCAGAGAAATGGGAGATTAACCCTTCGGAGCTGACCTTTATGAGGGAGCTGGGCAGTGGCCTGTTCGGGGTGGTGAGGCTCGGCAAGTGGCGGGCCCAGTACAAAGTCGCCATCAAAGCCATCCGGGAAGGCGCCATGTGCGAGGAGGACTTTATAGAAGAAGCGAAGGTGATGATGTAAGTTGCTGGCTTCTCTCCGGCTCACCTGTTTGTTTTATGAAAGTGGTCCCTCACCAAAAACCTGGTAGAGTCTCTTCCTGTAGCCACCGTAAGTATGTGTGTCTCCCGCCCCAGGAAACTGACGCACCCGAAGCTAGTGCAGCTGTATGGCGTGTGCACCCAGCAGAAGCCGATCTACATCGTGACTGAGTTTATGGAGAGGGGCTGCCTTCTGAACTTCCTGCGACAGCGACAAGGTCATTTCAGCAGGGACGTGCTGCTGAGCATGTGTCAGGACGTGTGCGAAGGGATGGAGTACCTGGAGAGGAACAGCTTCATCCACAGAGACCTGGTAACCGCAGCTCACCCGTCTTCCCGTGCATTGGCCGAATTCCTTTGTAACACGGGGTCAGCAAATGAGCGGTGATGTATTAATGCCCAGTTTTTGTTCTTAGCAATGTTTCACCATTACTGTTAAACTTGGTGAATTTAACTTGCCCATAACTTTGAAGGAAAGATCTTTATTTAATCTAATAATTTACACAGTTAATATCTCCAAGCATGCTTCCCTGCGTTAATTATTTGCTCTCCGTAGGAATCCCATGAGCTAGCTACTTATAACAGATTTTATGACCGTCACTGGTTCCTAGGTAAGACAATTAGCTTCAGAGAAGTGAAACTGCTTATCTACTATGATAATTAGGGAAGTTAGGGTTGGCCTTGACCTTACTAAATCCCAAGCTGTTTTCCAACTCACACATCATAAACAGAAACTGTAAGAGAAATCCTTTGGTTCATTTTCTTTATCTCCAAATCACTGGGAAAACATGGAAGCTCATGTTAACTTTTTTTTTTTTTTTTTTTTGAGACAGAGTTTTGCTCTGTCATCCGGGCTAGAGTGCCATGGCATCATCATAGCTCACTGCAACCTCAAATTCCTGAGATCAAGCAATCCTCCTGCCTCAGCCTCCCAAGTAGCTGGGACTACAGGCGTGTGCCACCATGCCTGGCTAATTTTTCTACTTTTCGTACAGATGGGGGGTGGAGGGATCTTGCACTTGCTCAGGCTGGTCTCAAACTCCTAACCTCAAGTGATCCTCCTCCTGTAATCCCAAAGTGCTAGAATTACAGGTGTGAGCCACCGTGCCCAGCCATCTTAACTTCTGAAAATATGAGAAAAAGAAATCTGTTACTGGTTCTAAATGATTGTGATGAAGACACTTCTTCATTTTTCTTCTCTTACTCTTTCTCCCTCTCTCCTCCATTCTTCTTTTCCTTCTGTTTTTCTTCTCTGCCTATTCTTTACAAATGTGTCTATTTTCAGCATATCGGCAGCACTCTCACTCCCTGTAAGCCCTGAAGATGATTCTTTCACCAAGAAGAATGTAATTCTCGTTTGGGGCTTTGCTCCGTATTTTAGAGTTAGCTTTCTTGTGATACAGTGTGGACACATTTCTTCTAGAGTAGCAGCAAAGCATTTTTCAAAGTGAACGATTACCTTAAACAGGCCTTGTGCTAGTAAGTATTTTAAAAATATAAACTTATTTTATAATCATAACAATTCTAGGAAGTAGGTACTATTATTAATCCCTTTTTTACAGATGAGGAAACTGAGGCAAAAATAGGCTAAAATAACTTACTAATGGTCAAGTACGTTGTAGAGTTAGGATTTGAACTCCGGGAGTTTGGTTATAGAGTCCTAACTTCACTACTGTGCTATGCTGTCTTCAGATTTAACGCCTGATAGAGAGGTGAAGATTTAGAGATGGAAGACTTGATTTCCTAACTGTGTTTTGGGATAGTTACCTAATCTCTCTTAGACTCTGTTTCCACATCTGTAAATTGTTGGCTATAATATTGTTTTGCTCATAAGACTGTTTTAAAGATCATATTATATGATTGGGGCAAAAGGCCTTATAAAATAGACGCACTATATATAACATTAGTTATTGTTACCATTATCTTGGTGATGACAAAGAACATCTGTCATACTGAAACCCGTGAACTAAGCACCTTCCTCTTTTTTGTACTTACAAAACTAATAAAAATTGAATGTGCACATGAGTGTGGCAAACCGTACCTATACACACAGATGATATCTTAGTGAAAGCCATGCTTTATACTTCTGTGCCTGTGATACTGATATTACTACGGTAGGTTTGGTCTTGCCTTCAGGGAGCATTCTAATGCTTCTGTCTCCTGGGTGAAGAATCCTTTTTACTGTGAGGTTCGGGCATTGTGGAGTATCTTTTGGGAAGATGGAGACAGTTTAGGGAGTAGGCCTTAGCTCTCATTTTAGAAGAGACTCTTAAAATGCATTCAACAGGAAAGAACCTTGTATAAGTGGAATTGCCACATAGATAAAATAAAATTCTAAATAGTCAGGAAGAAAAATACATCTTGGCCCATGAGTTATGGTATTAAAAATATCATGTCCTCCCTCTAAGAAATACCGTGCCTCCCTACCAAACTATTTTCTTGAACCTTGTAATCTTGAAGAATGAATGGGCAAGAAACTAGAAATCAAATAATCCACAATTGCATCTGACCAATTTAGTATACCATGTTATGAGATACTATTAATAGAAATAGCTATCCTTTGACTGTTTCAGGTGGAAACGGCCAATCATTGAGCAGGGCCGTTGGGTAAGAGTTTGGTCACCCATCACTCTGAGTGTTGTGTGGTGTTAAGCTTGCCCAGTGAGAACCTGGATTAAGGACTTCAAAAGATGTTGTCACTATCAATAAGAAAATGAGACAGTTTAATAAGAACAGGCTTGTGAGGGAGAAAAATAGGTTGACCCTTATATTAGTTCTTATTTAGGTTTGACAATTGGCAGAGATTATGTATCAATGCCTTATTGCAAAAATGACTTTCTGACCTGTCTTTCTGTCCATTCTTTCAAATATGTGACAGAGACACTTCCATAGGGGTAAAAACAACTTGTAAGGAAACATTTCTACCCTCTGCAAATGTTGACTGGGTTATACTAAATTTAATATAAATGACTTATATTTTTCTACTAATATTGTGGAACTTTTAAACTAATAATGCACCATCATAATGTTTTCCAGGCTGCCAGAAATTGTCTAGTAAATGAGGCAGGAGTTGTGAAGGTATCTGATTTTGGAATGGCCAGGTATGTCTGAGTATATGTGGTTTTAGGTGGCATTCGCGTTATTGTGTAGGATTAATAACTGTGGGAATAATCTGCACTGATGAGCAGATAGGAAATCTTGTTAACTGTTCTGAGATAAATGTATTATTAATAAAATAATCAAGTATAGATTCCGATGTTAGTAATTCTCTCCACTAGGTGGCAGTATAGCTTGTTAAATACACTATTTTTCTCTTTCCTCCCCTGTGTGGATTAAATTTCTAGAATCTTTTGTTTTTGCAGAAATGTGTTTGGTAATAAGGTTATTGGTATATTCATGTCTGCAGTGTTTTTATTCTCTTAATTTTTGTAATTTTAGCTTCTGAGATCAGACGAGATCAGGCACCTTGAGGGTGGCATGACAATTTTTGTAATTTTAGTAGAGTGTCAGAAAATACCTTTAAAAAACATTTAGTTTGCCCCTCTTTCTCTCCTCTCCATCCCTCTGTCCATTCATTCATCCATCCATAAAAAATTAGGTGCCTGCCATGTAC
Organism: Varecia variegata; assembly: GCA_028533085.1. Lineage (NCBI taxonomy): Eukaryota > Metazoa > Chordata > Mammalia > Primates > Lemuridae > Varecia > Varecia variegata. The sequence goes on along the minus strand of CM052449.1, from coordinate 3,202,179 downwards.
CAAGCACAATGTTGGGCAGAAGCAAATCAGAGAATGAGACCTATGAGTTCTTATATATGCAGCTTATGGTCAGGAGGCGTGAGAAACGTTAACACCTGAGAATAAAGTTGTCTGCTAGAGTAGGGGTCAGTAAACTGTGGTCTGTCTGTCTGACTGACACCTCTTTTTGTGTGGTCTGTGAGCTGACAATGGGTTTTGCATTTTTAAATGGTTGAAAAAAATGAAAAGAACATTATGACACATGAAAATTATGTGAAATTCAATTGTCGACGGCCATTAAAATAGTGTCATTGAGAAGCAGCCTCACTCATTGATTTGTATGTTGTCTGTGACTGCTTTCATGCCACACAGGCAGAGTTGAGTAGTTGTCATAGGGACTGTACAGCCTGTGAAATCCACAGTGTGAATTATCTGGCCCTTTGTAGAAAAGGTTTGCCGACCCCTGCGATAGAGATGACTTGGGCCGGGCAGGGTGATGGTAGCCACTGTAGATCCCCTCTTCGAGATGGGGATATTTGCATGGAGACCAGAAGGCAGGGAGTGTAGCCTGCTAAGTGAAAATCTGGGGTAAGATATTCCAGGTGGAAGAAACCACAAGTGCCAAAGCTTGAAGTCTGGGACAAGTTGGGCCTGCTCAAGGAACGAAAAGAGGGCCAGGGTAGCTGTCTGGGAGGCAGGACTAGGAGCACCTATAGAGACAGGCAAAGACCAGGCTATAAGGGCCAAGGTTAGCTCCTAAGGAAACCCAGGCCCCCAGGGAGGCTGGAAAGCTGTTGCTGTCAGAAATGGGACCAGAACTTCTGACTTTCAGGGCATTAATTACCCTGTGTTCTTTATTTGCTTTACGTAAAGATGTTCTGCATCTGACAGGCAGTCCTCTACTTGCAGTTGCTCAAACTTCGTATGTTTGGCTTTCGGAAAATCTGTGCTTTTGTATCAATCCCTCTCAAGCACTGTTTATATACTAAATGCAGACTCCCCTGGCTAACAACAGTTGGATTCAGCCCATGGTGGCATTGTGTGCCAGCCAGCAGCTGGCATTCATGCTGTGTCACATCTTTGTCTATACAGCAAAGGAAGTTTGCACAATTATTTGAATATTTTCTCAGGGCAGCTTTTAGAAATTAACTTTATATGTCCATATGATACATAAATACATTCCTCTTGTAAATACGTCCTGAGCACATTACAGAAAGGGCTGAAGTCCTTATATCCACTAGCCCTAGTCAAGGGTTCTCCCACAAGGGGAGCCACTGTTACCAGTGGAAGGACATAAGCACTTCCACATAGAAAAGTTGCATGGTGTTGTTTCGAGTGTGCAGAGATGGGGTGTTGTAGTATAGAAATATATACTCTACCACAGACATATGTCACTTTGCTTTTCTTTTTGCATTTGCTTTTTTCATATGCTGTAGTTTTCAATTGTGCTCTGTGGAATCGGAGGGACTAAAAGCACATGTGTCTCTAGATACTTTATACCACTTCCTTTAGAGCAGTTCTGCTTTAGATTTTTTACATATGGTGGTTTGGGGTAAAATTTTGTTTAAAGGGCAAAATTGCTTACAAAAAAGTTTACGCACTATTTTATTATATTCTGCCTCTTACTGTCTTACAAAAAAGAAAGAGGAACAGAAAAACGAAAGTGCAGATACTAATGTGACGATGCCTTCATCTCATGCACTTAAATTAAGCTGAGAAGTTGGAAATCACCAGGTGTGGCCACTGAGGTGAATGTTTAGCTTCACCCAGATGCGGGTTCGGTCAACCGCGTTTTTGATTGTGAGGGGAGAAGATGGAAGAACATACACAAAATGCAGATGGTACTTCCGAGGTGTAAACACACGGCGTCTCACTCTAGGTACGTCCTGGACGACCAGTACACAAGTTCTTCCGGTGCTAAATTTCCTGTGAAGTGGTGTCCACCCGAGGTGTTTAACTACAGCCGCTTTAGCAGCAAATCAGACGTCTGGTCGTTTGGTAAGACCCGTGAGCCACGTTTCCTCGAGTCTGCCCTGAGTAGGAAGTGGGTACATCCATTTGATAATCCTGATTTTTTTCCCAGGTGTTTTAATGTGGGAAGTATTTACCGAAGGCCGAATGCCCTTTGAAAAATACACCAATTATGAAGTGGTAACCATGGTTACTCGAGGCCACCGGCTCTACCAGCCGAAGTTGGCATCCACATACGTATATGAGGTGATGCTGCGATGTTGGCAGGAGGTATAGACATTTTTTTGTGCTTTATTTTTGACTCTCTAAAGCATTTAGGGATTGGGCGTGGTAGAGGGATGATGTGCAGTGTTTATAACCTCTTGAGTTGTAAACATTTTGTAGTGATTTCAAGCTCTCAACTCGGTTCTGAATCATGGGAAGAAGCATGGGAAGTAGTGGGAAATGCTAATATTGATTTAAATAAATTGAAGCCGCTGCCTCTCTCCCAGGCGGGCGTCCTTCCACGGTTGCCTGAGCGAGGTTGTCAGGGAATAAACTGGGAGAAGAGGCTCTTCTCCTTGCAGGGGATCGCTTGTGGGGTTGAAGTACCTATTCCTCTTTTACCAGAGAGCGTTTCTTCCCCTAAACATCAACTTGTCAAGGTCTTTTTACTCATAGTCTTCGGAAGTATTGAAGTGGCACGTCCTAGAAGAGATCGGACACCAAAATGACTTTTGAAAGACGATAACATTAGCTCACATGTATTGGGTACTAGGCATAGTACTTTTAGCACTTTGGATTTAGTTGTCAAAATAGCCCTTTGAGGTGCAGATACTTTTACGACGGCTTCTCCATAGATGAGAAGATAAAGGCTCATGCAGCTGATGGTCACCCCCCACGGCCATTAGCTACAGGCAGCGCAGCCCGCCTGGCTCCAAAGCCCGGGCTCTCGGTGGCTGGCTGGGACACCTCCCAAGAGCCCTGCACGGGGTGGGCAGGAAGTGGTGCCGGGGGAGAGAGAACAGCCCGAGCCAAGGCAGGGAGGTGGTTGTAAACATGCACACGAGGGCGGAGGTTGGTCTGACTTCACAGAGAGCCCCTGTGAGGGTTTTGTGGGAAATGAAATTGGGTAACGGGGGTGGGGGAGGGGCAGGTCACAGAGGGCCCTGCAGATTCTCAGGACCTGGTCTCCCGGGCAGCGAGGAGCTCCGCGAGGTGCTTGGACAGGGGCGTGAAAGCAGCGTCTTGGAAAGGTCAGTCTAGCCTCAGTTTCTGCAGGGTAGACTAGGGTAGAGATAGACCCCCTAAGAGATGCCCGTGTATTCCAGCCCCAGGCAGTGAAGCCTTCTGTAGTGTGCTGCGTTATATGAATCTGAGCAGTGAGAACTTTTTCTGGAACTCACAGCTTCTCTTTGCCGTTCGATCGTAGAAACCGGAGGGAAGGCCTTCCTTTGGAGACTTGCTGCGCACGATAGATGAACTGGTTGAATGTGAAGAAACCTTTGGAAGATAAAGTGGTGCTGTGAGCAGTGGCTCCCGGATTCCAAAGCACGGGGAAGGAGTGGCACTCGGTGGCTAACTGTTAATTTATTTAGCACCTGGGTGTGTCGATTGTTTTACTTATAAAGTGGAAACACCTAAAGGATTTGCTTCTAGACCGACCTTCCCTCTGCAACTGAATCTTCCAGGTTGTGGAAATGCTGCCTCGGAGAGGGTGATTACAGGCACTCACTTCCATTCGTCCCTCAGGCACTTGGGTGCCCACTGTGTGCCAGGTCCCCGGCCGTGGCCACTGCAGGGCTCGCGCTGGACCATGTTTGCTGGCGCCAGCAGAAGGCCAGGGTGCCGGGGAAGGGAGGGGATCAGAGCTGTGTTCCAGCAACCTGCCCTTTCCCTTTGACCTCCCCAGAAATCCAGGCCTGGGGAACTGTCCAGAACTGGGTTCTAGATGAATCCGGAACCCACCTTGGATAAGTACCCATCTTTTGTTTTGAAAACACCTCTATTTTCAAGACTGCACATAGTGTTACATTTAAAAATATTTGCATGCTGTATATATTGTAAATATATATAATATATAAACTTATATTTATAAGAAACATGAATTGTCTTTTAGTTGAAATGTTTAATCCTGTAGTATATGCACTCACCTTCTTAGGACTAGAGACTGCACCTCACAGCTATCAGTTCCTTTCTCCCTGGGGACCGAGTCTGCCTTGCTGGACAGCAGAAAGTCTGGGCTCTGTCACTAATGCCCCTTCTCGCTCGGGCACACGTGTCTGGGGGTGTCTGTTCCAGCCCTAGCGGGGCCTGTGCTTGGGCCAGGTGACGCTGCCTGCCGTTCCACAGCTGGTCACAATCGGGTGGAAAGTTGACCTGGAGAATCAGTGTCCAAGTCTTAAGAATCTGCCCAGGACGCAGATACCGTGCCCGGAGGTGCCGGGCTCTGGAGCAGAAGCATCAGGTGACGTTCCAACACAGTCTGCCCTGACCTCAGGCAGGACGCAGGTGGCTCAGGCTGTGGCAGAGGGTCCGGAAGCTGCCAAGAGCAGTGGAGAGCGTGCTTCCCAGCTGCCTCCCGATGTTTTCCAGGAGGCCTGGTCGGATTTGGGTGCCTGGGTCAGCGAGACTGTCCTGGCGCCTCACGACAGACCCTGCTGTCATGGCTGAGGCCTTTATAAGCTCTAAGGCGTCACCTGAGTCAGAGCCTTCCCTTTTCCTCGTGAGCCCCAGGGAACAGAAACAGTGGCAGTCACCAGCAGCAGAGACCGTCTAGTGCCCAACACATTATTCTGGTATTTGTGGGGGTAGAACGGGGGGAAGACGTGGGGCTTTGGGAGTTCCACCCCCTGGGGGAAGCTGTGGTCCCTCCCGCACCGTGGAGCGGGGGTGAACACGCAGGCCGGGCGGCCGCTCTGAGCAGCACAGTCCTCCACCGCGACCCCGGGGAACCGTCTCTGTCCACCCTGGCAGTCCCCGCACGGACGGCTGTGCTTATTCCCCTCTGGTGCCCCTTATGATGGAAAAAAAGTAAAATGTTTACCCTAAGTCTTTTTTTTTTTTTTTTTAGATTATGGAATATATTCTTTTTTTTTTAATTTCAGGATATTATGGAGGTATAAACATTTTGGTTACATGTTATGACTTTGCCTCACTCAAGCCAGGATTGGAGGTGAGCCCTTCCCCCACACCATGCTCACTGCGTCCACTGGGGGTGAGTCTACCTCCCCCACCCCCGCCCCCGGCCCCGCAGTGAGGATTACCACCGCGTGAGCACCTTGGTGTTGATCAGCCAGTGCCAGTTTGATGGCGAGTACATGTGGAGCCTATTCTTCCATTCTTTCGATGCCTCACTGCGGAGGACGGGCTCAAGCTCTATCCAGGATGATCTCAGAGGTGCTAGGTCACCTATGCTAAGTCTTATCACAGTGTATCAAATTCCTTCTCATCTTCTCTTTTTTTTTTTTTTTTTGAGATAGCATCTCGCTCTGTTGCCTGGGCTAGAGTGCCGTGGTGTCAGCCTTGCTCACAGCAATCTCAAACTCCTGGGCTTAAGCAATCCTCCTGCCTCAGCCTCCCGAGTAGCTGGGACTACAGGCATGCGCCACCATGCCCGGCTAATTTTTTCTGTGTATATTTTTAGTTGTCCCGCTAATTTCTTTCTATTTTTAGTAGAGATGGGGTCTCGCTCTTGCTCAGGCTGGTCTCGAACTCCTGAGCTCAAACGATCCTCCTGCCTCGGCCTCCCAGAGTGCTAGGATTACAGGCGTGAGCCACCGCGCCCGGCCTCATCTTCTCTTTTAACTCTGCTCCCTGCACAAAAACATGCGTGGGTGGCCAAAGTGTGGTCACACTCACGCTGCCCCTCACTGTCATGGTCACATTTTCTCCTCCGTCCAGATCCCCTCCCCTCCCATCCTGCCCTCTTTGATGGGAAAACAAGACAGGTAACACCCGGCAGCATTTGGGAACCTTTTCTTCGACAATCTTCAAATAATTTTCACTCAAAGTTAAAAAGAAGTTTGTATATGAAAGCCTAGCTAAGGCCAAAGGTGCAGTAAAAATATTCACCCAGAATGCTAAAGAGATCTTCATCTAGCCAGGAAATGGGAAGGGCAATGTGAATATGCTGCATCTTCATTCAAGTTGTTCCTTTAATAATCTTTGGTTGTGTTTTCCTTATGGGATGAAGCGAAGCTCCCAAGTGGGTTGCATATTGCTGTTGTTTTTGTATTTCTTGGCCATGCTCCAATCACCTTTTAGGTGTATTCTTAGATGGGCCTTCCCTAAATAAGGTCCCCGAAGTGTCACTACTGAGGGGGAGGATGGAACATTCTAGACTTGATATTCCAAAGCCTAGAATCTAATTCTGTTGCTGCCACTCGCTGTGTGGCCTTGGGCAAGTCCCTTATTCTATCTGTGCCTTCCTTTCCTTTCCTGTCCGGAGAGGGCCGTTTGACTTGATGGTTTTTAAGGTCCCTTTTACCAAAATGTTGTGATTTCTTGAAAACGTTGTTTGCAAGTCGCCCACGCGTTTGGGAATGAGGAACTCATAGTCCACCCCCTCAGAGATTTGGATGCAGATTGTCTCGATTTCTTATGTAGGCTACTGGTTGTCACTTACACACTCCTCTGAGGTTTTTAGAACAGGAAAATAGGTGGGGTTAACTTTGCCTGTGATGAGAAACATCTTGGGCAAACTACGATTGCAGTTGAAAGGTGTGTTTTGCGAGCACCGCGGAAGAACAGGGCTGTTTTGCGCTCCCTGCAGCAGTGTGGCCATGATTCTTTCCTCCCGTAAGTAACACGGGCTTTGCCATTTATTTCCAGGGCTCGTTCTGGGCATGTTACTTATCCTTGAGCACCCGAGGAAGTTTTTTCCTAAGGCATAGAGCTTGTGAAAATTTGAAGATAATTTCCCCAGCTGTTGTGACAGGGTTTTGTTTCTTATTTAAATAACCACCGTGGTGATGTAATTCTAGTAAACGTTCAGCATTGAGGACACAAATGAAAGCAAAACAAAAATAGTGTCTTTAAATCTGTGTGTGTGTGTGTGTGTGTGTGTGTGTGTGTGTAGAAGTGGAATCAGTGTGAAGGGTTTGTTTTTAAAATGATATTTCATATAAAGAACTCCGGGCTGAAGGCCAGGAGCCCAAGTTCAAGTTCTGGATTTGCTACAGCCTTGGTGGATCTCGATCAGCAACTTCTTCCGATCGGGTCCCTGTTTGTAAAACGGGGAGTCCCTTTTTGCCCACCTTTCAACAAGATGTCATAAAGAAGCAGGAGATGGAAGTGAGAGGCGCTTCCTGAACTTCATTTTGGAGTTGCTTTGGAAGTCTCTGCAGTGCCACGCGCAGTTTTGGAAGCGTTTATGATTAGCTCTAAGACCCAGAGAGCCTTATCGTGCAGACAGTTAAAAAATGAGGAAGAAAAATACTGTTTTTCATTTTAATTCTGGGTGACGGTGGAACCAGACTTCAAAGCTCAGTCAGATCAGATTAAAGCCATCAAAGGCCAGCTAACAAAGTCAAACTTTTGCATTTCTGATTTTTAGGTGGTGTTAGGAAAAATTGATTGTCATTTTTAAATGTCAACTGTTTAAGCCAAATCACTTCACAGCAACACTTGCTGCTAGAATTTGCAAAAAATAAACGAGGCCCTTCCAGTTCTGTTGACCTGAATATATCTTATGGTCTTAATCCACTCAGATAAAGGCAAGCCTGCCTGTTATCTGCAATATAGGCCAAGTGGAGCGAGCAGAAAAAGCTAAAAAGCAGCAACTTGTGTCCCTGCCTGCCCCAATGGCGGGACAAAGCTGAGCCTATATTAAATAGAATAAAAATATTTAAATATTAAAAGCTGTGTGAGCATCTGTTCTTCATTTCCCCTGAGGTTGGAGCTGGAGAAAAGGCTATAAGTTATAACAGCAAGGATTTGGTTACATATGAAATAAATAATCGTGAGGGTTGAGACAAGGATTAGATTGCCCGAGGGATCAGAGGATAGACCACCTTTCAGCAGGGTATTTTAAGGATCATTCTCTCTGGCATGGATTTGATGAAATCTCACTGTCCCTTCCAGCTTTTAGTAATTTGATTTGAGAGTTAGAATCACCTGTTCTCTTCGGCCATAAGCTATGGCTGGACATGGCTCCATTTTCTTCTGGGTAAAACAATGAGTAGTTACTGTTGACAAGGAGAGAGCTAAGCAATGCCTCCAGGTATATTGCTGTCAATAAAGAAAAAAAAAGTTTAAATGTGTTTGCCAGAGTCATTTGCCAAACACATTTGTTGTGTTAAGGGCCATCCTGGAAGTCTGTCTTCAAAGGCTGCTGTAGGGAAGAAGGAGATAATTCTGGAAGGTGGGATACTGACCATACTAAGGGGAGAGTCTGAGTTCAGTTTGTGAAGTTCAGTTGGCATTTCTACCAACTCACGGTGGCCCCGAACACACAGCCAGCCCAGCAGAGTTATTTCAAAGACGTAGCCTAGGGAGAGCCACTGAGCGTTTCCAAAGTTCACCCCTGATTTCCCTTGCACCCCATTTTTGCCTGATTTCTCTGCCTTTCTTTTCTTCCCAGCTCATAAAGTAGAAAGAAAAGTACTGATGCTCTGGGTGGTTCTTAAGTCTGAGTGTGCGTGAGGCGCGGCGGGGAAGCTCCTAAGGCAGGTGTCTGGGCTCAGCTCCGTAACTTGACCTGAGGGTAGGGGAGGGACCCTGTGACCACACTGCCTTTCTTGGGCCTCTCTTTTCAAGGGATGTCGTACTCCTTTTTGTATTTGATTCTCACACTAGCTCTGTTAGGTCACCATGTTCTATTATTGCAGCTATTCTACTCTGCTGTGTGAAGATAGAGAGGGAGGTTGTGGTAGGCGGCTTCCTAGACGGCCCCGACGGTGTCCACCTCCGTTCATGCCCTTGTGCAGTCCTTCTTCTAGAGCATGAATCGGACCCAGTACCTCGCTTCTCGAGAACAGAATATGATAAAAACGATGACTGTCACCTCTGAGGCTAGGTTGCGGACAGGCTGTGGCTCCCGTCTTGGTGCCCTCTGGCTTTGTGTCTCCTGCCTCTCCAGCTGCTGTGTCGGGGGCACCCTCAGCCGCCCAAGGAGAGTCCCCGTCACGGGGAACGGGGCACCAAGGCCCCCGGCAGCTCCGAGAGTGAGCTCAGAAGCGGATCCTCCGCTCCACTCAAGCCCAGTTTGGCCGCGACTCCATGAGCGACCCGGGCCCAGAGGCACCCAGCTAGGGGCTCCCGAACGACTCCTGGCCCACAGAAATTGTGAGATAATAAATGGTTTAAGTCACTAGGCTTGGGGATAACTGGTTTCCACCAATAGATAACTCGTTCGGTGGCAAAAGCAGGGAGAGCCACAGATGGAAAAACAGACGTGGCGACTTTCACCACTGTCTTGCCTGCGGCTGGAGGCGATGTCCTTTCTCAGAAAGAGACTTCCTGTTAAAACGGACACTAGCGTATGTGTCTTCTTCTGTCTTTAAACCATTTCAGCTTTCCCCTCCTGTAACTGTCATAGTAGCTGCAGCCACCTTTTGCGATCCCCTCTGGGGGCCTCCCTGCCCTCCCTGCCCTCCCGCGTGCGACCTGCAGAGTCTCCCACCCGGCCGCGCCCTCTGCCCTCCTGCCCACAGAGGGTCGGCGAGCGCCGCTTCCACCCGGCGCCACGAGCTGGCCAGATGTCTCGGGTGTGATATCTGTGACCTTGTTATGAATTTCGCACTCACAGAACACGGGGTTCTAGGAAACACCGTTCTGAGATGTCGGGGAGGGCAGAGGTTGTGTGCAAGGTGCCTGCAACGTGCAACTCACATCATCAGCCTGTTACAGGGGAGAAATCAAAATTCCCACCTAGAGCGAATGGGGCTTCCGGGTGTTGGCGATCTGGGGCCTGGGGGTTGCCCTGGCGGAAGCTGGGAAACAGACGAGCCATCTTCAGGGCGACGTTGTCTTTCCTTGCAGCAGGAACTCTGTCATCTCCCCATCCAGCTGCTCCATCCGGCTTCCCAGGCTTCTAGAACCTCCTCGGCCCTTCCGCTGCCACAGTGCCTCCTCAGGCCCCAGACAGGCCAAGCACCGTTCTTAGCTTCCACGGGAACGTATCACTTTACCGCCCGTTCGCTGGGTGTCTGTTTTCTCTTAGTCACCAAGGAATCCCTGAATGTGGTGGTTCTCCCTTCTGGAAGGTTTCACCGACAGTATGGCGTCCAAGACCAAAACCAAAGGAAACAAAACCAAAAAAACAAGACGGTTTGGGGTCTAACACAGGGCTGCTCACTTATTTTACCAACGCTACCGATTTTAGAAAAACTAACATCTCTGGTGACCATCACTTCTTAGAAGAATGGACAGTTTAGTATCAAAAGGAGAAAGGTGTGTGCAGGATAATTTAACACCCCAAATGTATAAATGGCATAAACTCAAAGGGTAACTTTCCAAATTGAATGAACATTTCTATGAAAAACTTAATGTATGACCTTTCCTTTCTCTCTTTTTTCCCCTGTCATTGGGGGGGTTCTTGGTTTGGTGTCTGGGAAGCCTTTTCTAACTCCTTCTCTTTTTTCTTTTTCTTTTCTTCTCT
>CM052449.1:3141860-3191148 GCA_028533085.1 Varecia variegata | reverse complement strand
AAAAAAAAAAAAAAAAAAAAAAAAAAGAAAGGTGAATTGAAATATGACAGAATAAACTAGAAATTGACTTGAAATTAATAAAATTATATTAAACTTAACTAATTGACCCATAAATAGTATATCATTGTTTATCTGAATTAAAAAAAAAAACTCAGCTATCTAAAATCAGTTCTGAAGCACGTTCTTAAAAATGAAGGAAATGAAGCAGGTTTTTTTTTTTTTCTGAAAAAAAATTGAGTATAAATTGATTATAAATTATTTTTATTGCCTTTACAGGTGGTACCATAGAAATATTACCAGAAATCAGGCAGAACATCTCTTGAGACAAGAGGTAATTCAGTGTATTTATAAACAAATCTGTGAATATTTTCAAAATTTCTCTGAGAGATAATTTATAAAGGCACTAACCAGCTAAAAAGATGTATTGTTTCTTGTTCTTTCTAGTTCTAAAATATTATTACAACTTATTCCCACTACACATTTTCTGATAAGTTATAAAGCAGATGTATTTGTATCAGATCATGTTTTCCATTGACTTTCATCATACTTTCAGAAATATGTTTCTCCTGAAATGATTTTAACTCCAACATACTCCTGCGTTCATTCCAAGTGCCTTCTGCCAGTAGATCTACATCTGAATTGCCCATATAACCTTTCACCAAAGGCAGTCAGATATACACTGGATCCTCACGAACTTAGGTTAGACTTACTAAAAACACGAATATAGAAACCTACCTGGTGCTGCAGTTGTTTCTTTGTTCTTTGGAAACAAAGGGAAGAGTAGGGTAGCCGAAATATCAAACTCGGATCAAAACTGCTCATTTAGGTCAAACCAAAACAAAACTGCACAGAGTTTAAATTTCCAACTGTCAGTAAATATTGACTGCGGGTAAATGTAGAATCAAACGCAGACACCGGGTAAGAGGTGTGTGTGTCATTATGCACTGCTGTTGGATGTTGAGGAAATCTAGAAATGTGAATGAGAAAGAAGCAGTTCTGTAACTAAAAAGACCCCGATGCCAGTAATGGCTCAGGGCACAGGGAAGACCCACTAAATAGACGGGGATGGGCAGAGGGTGAGGGACACAGACCCAGCCGCAGGTGACGGTGAGGACGGAGTTGGACCGGTTTGGCCTCACCTGCTGGGAGGAAATTAAGTGTGGCAGCACATACACCATCTGCCTGGCACGGCCTCAGCGGGTGGCCCTTTGTAAGGTGATTATGAGTAGGTCCGACATGGAGAAATAAGACGTTATGACAGGTGGGCAGAACCAGAGAAGGAAAGTTCAGGAGAAGGCCCATGGTAAGCAAGTTGGTCACAGGTAATGTGGCCCAAATCACTAGGCCGTGCAGATTCAGAATAAGAGGTTCTGTATCTGAAAGGAAGTCGGGCAAGACAAGGGTCCCTCTCCCTACTGTAACAGAGACTGTAACAGAGAATTATACTCACATGCCCACAACCCAGATATAACAAATATTAAAATTTGGCCGTTAGATTTTTTTAAAGAAATAAAACATTACGGCTACATTTGAAGCCCTCCGCCTCATCTTTTTTACCTTCCCCCACTCCCAAGAGAAAATCACAGTAGAAAGATGTGTTCCCATTTTGTCCACGCCTTTATATTTTTATCATATATGTATGTGCATAAACAATCTATAATGTTTTTTTTTGTTTTGTTTTGTTTTTTTGAGACAGAGTCTCACTCTGTTGCCTGGGCTAGAGTGCTGTGGCGTCAGCCTAGCTCACAGCAACCTCAAACACCTGGTCTTAAGTGACCCTCCTGCCTCAGCCTCCTGAGTAGCTGGGACTACAGGCATGTGCCACCATGCCCGGCTGATTTTTTCTATATATTTTTAGTTGTCCGATTAATTTCTTTCTATTTTTAGTAGAGACGGGGGTCTCTCTCTTGCTCAGGCTGGTCTCGAACTCCTGACCTTGAGCGATCCTCCTGCCTCAGCCTCCCAGAGTGCTAGGATTACAGGCGTGAGCCACCGCGCCCAGCCACAACTTGACTTTTTACATGTTTGTCTTTTATATCTTATATCCTCTATGTACATGATGCAACCTTTGCACACTGTAGGAATTCAATAAAAGCTAAATTTTATCATTTCAATGTAAAAACTGTAAGAGTTAAAAAAAAAATTTGACCAGGGAATAAGGCTTATATCTTGGTGACTCTCTGGAAGGAGAAAGAGAAGACTCTGCTTAATGTATTATGTTTACCTTGAAGGTCAGACTATGCTGTTTGGGTTGTGCAGTTTTCAAGCACCGTATAAATATTGTCAGCACTTCATAAGTGTAAATTTTTATGACTTTAACAAGATTCTGAGATTTTTTCCCCTTTTCATAAGCATAAGTGCACTTGGTAAAGCTGCAACTTCTTTATAATATCAAACAAACAAATCAAAAGAGTCCAACATTCAAGGTTATTTGAAAGCAATTCACAGTTTTATTGGAATCTCCCAAAGAATAGCAACAGGGATCCAATTCATAACCTCACTTCAAGCTTCTCATCTTCTTCCTTTGCCATTTCTCTTTTTATTTCTCCCATACCCTTCTACCAACTCAAATGGCTCCCCTTGCTCTTCCCTTCAGACTCCCCCAAATTTATTCTTGCTCCATCCTTATCATGAACTCTGATCTCTTTTCCCCGTCCCCTCATTTCCATATGTTTCTCCCTGCCACGTTGTTGCTCTTCCTTCAGAGTCTAATCTCGTCAGTCAGTCTCAGTTCTTCCTGTTCATCAGCTATTTTTATCTATTGTCCCGATCAATACAACAAAAAAACTAAGTGGTAAGGTACAACGTTATCAAAGCCAGAATTTTTCTTAGAAAAATCAGGAACAATATTTTTAAATACTCATACATTATAAATTCATGTTAAAATTACATTTTATTTTGTAGGTATGACTTTCAAATCTGTAAGGTAGATAAGATTGTGTGTACTTGGAAAAACAATCTCATTCTTTATCGTAAGAATATAGTAAGTCACTGACTTATACGAAGTCAGTATACCTTTGGTTTTCGTTACTGAGATGTAGGTTTGTCTTTCTTTCCAAGAAGGAATAAACTTGTACAATAAATGAATTGTTTTGCAGTCTAAAGAAGGTGCATTTATTGTCAGAGATTCAAGACATTTGGGATCCTACACAATTTCCGTGTTTATAAGAGCTAGAAGGTAAGCAAGTGTGGTTTTGGTTACTTTAAAAATAAGTCCTGGGACCATCTTTTTTATGGAGATATCATCACACGGAAAATATAAGTGAGAGACTAGCGTAGAAAGAAGATTGCTGGCCTGGAAGTCAGAAAAACTAGCCAGTCCACGATGTGTTCCTAACATGCTGTGTGTGACATTGGATACGTTACTTTAAGCTCTCTTTGTCTTTCTCTTCTCAAGCATCAAGCAAGGGGGTAGATTACTTGTAGTAGACACTCTGCGGGCTTTCCTCATATCCCTTGGTTTTTTTGGAGTTGACTGCAGAGAATTCTCCTGCACTCGGAAAACTTCCTGTGTTTTTCTAGCTGAAGATGTTCTCTGGCTGTGGGAACTTGTGGGCGCCATGTCTAGGCTGGAAGCACCTAAGAAGTGACATCCCAGGAGCAATCCTATGTCAGTGAGAATGGGAGTTGGTGGAGAGACACCTCAGCTTCTTTGTACTTTAGTGGGACAATTGTAAGGAGTGTTGCCCAGTCTCTCCCAGGTTCCTAGAGGGACTGAGCGGCAGTTGCCCACAGCAATAACCTGCTCAGGAGCGCACCCAGTGTTGTTTTCGTCCCTCCCTGGTCTCGCATCTCCTCACAGTACATTTGTTCATTCTTGTAGCCAATACTTGAGAGTCGATATATAGTTACAAGTGTCCATTATGAGCTCGACTTTTCTGGACACTGGCCTTATCACTCAGACAACTTTGGCTAAAGTTGTGTTTGATTCTGTGGCCTCAGTAATTTAGTTGAGGATTTTTCCTGGGACGATGAGGCACCTAATGAATTTGGGGCAATCTGTCCTTCAGTGCAGCGTTGCTGGGATGAGAGCTGTAGAATTGGAGTCCCGTTGCCTAATGAGTTGGCTTAGTTCCAAAGTGAGCTTTCACTTGTCTACTAATTCACATTTTATTGATTGTAGAAGTACGGAGGCCACCATAAAACATTATCAGATAAAAAGGAATGACTCAGGACAGTGGTATGTGGCTGAAAGACACCTCTTTCAATCAGTCCCCGAGCTGATCTGGTATCACCAGCACAACGCGGCAGGTAAGTGGGGAACGGCAAGCTGGGAGGGTCAGGGAGCCACGCCCTTGACAGCCAACGCACCTTTGGTATCATACAGACACAGGAGCAAATCTCTCTGCAGCAAATGGCTTAGGAGCTTGAAATACAGCCTGTCTTGAACAATTCTCCTCCTCATCTATGCTAGGGATCTACCCAGAAGAGTGTCTTGCACTCAACACAGACTTTTTCCTATTCTCATACTGGCCAAGCTTGTTTCTGTCTTCCAGCCTTTGTACATGCTGTTCCATCTGCCTGGAAGGTTCTTCCTCCTGGTCTTTGCGAGATGGTCCCTTGTCAGTCAACACCAGCATAGCTGTCACCTTGTCTGAAAGGCCTTCCCTGGGCACCTACTCTAAAGTGACTGTATGTTGTCTGCTCTGCCTTGCACTTGTCATCATCTACTCCCTCTTGTGTGCGCATGCACTTGTTTGTTTTCTCTTCCTTTCACTGGAATGCAAGCTCCAGGACAGCAGGGACCATCAACGTCTTATTCACTACTGTCCCCCAACATCTAGATAGTGCCTGGCACGTTCCAGGCTCTCAATAAATATCGGTTGAAGAAATACATAATAAATGCTTATTGAACTCAATTGAAATTGAATGTGTAGGATTATCAAATGAAGTCTCATTTACTCTGCCATGCTGTCTTAGTTCATTTTCTGTTGCTTATAAGAAAATACCTATAAAGAAAATAAATTTATTTCTTATCGTTATGGAGGCTGAGAAGTCCACGATTAGGGTCTGCATCCTGTGAAGGCCTTCTCATTGGCAGGGACTCAGTGCTGAGGTGGTGCAGGGGCATCACACGGCGAGGGGGCTGAGTGTGCTAGCTCAGGTCTCTCTCCCTCTTCTTATGAAGCCACCAGTCCTTCTCCCATGATAACCCATTAATTCATCAATCCATGAATAGATTAATCCATTCATGAGGGCAGAGCCCTCTTGAACCAATCACCTCCCAAAGACCCCACCTATCAAGACTGCCACATGGGGGATTAAGTTTCAACAAGAGTCTTGGAGGAAACATTCACACAATAGCACATGCTTTTTATTTTTTCTTTTAAATTATTCTGAAAGGGTGGTGGTGGGAAAATGGGTACACTTAAACACTGTTGGTGGTTGAATGAATTAGTACAGCCTTCCTGGAAACCCTTTGACCTGGAAATCACATTTTATAAGGTGATAATTTGAGAGGTACATACACTAGAGAAATCTTGGAAATAACGTTAAGGTCTGTTTATAGTCATTGACATATATCAATTACATGCTTGGTGCCTAAAGTTTATAACAAAGCATTTACATTGTTGTAAAACACATTGGATGTGTATATGTTTTCAATCATGGATATAGAGATTTTTGCAAAGATGTTCAGCAAAATGCTAGCTATGTATCTCTGCATACTAAGATTTTATAAGAGATTTTTTTTTTGGTCATCTTTATGCTTTTTTAGCTTCTTTAAATTGTGTGCAAGGAGCATATATTATTTTATGAAAAATATTTTTCAAGTGGGAAAAATAAACAGACTAACCTGTAAAACAAATTTTTTTTCCTAAATATTTAAAGAATGTTATTATCTTCTAGTCCATTTAGTTTTTTCTTCTATGTTAGCAACTAGGCTTGAAATGCTGGTTTCTCTTTCTCCTTAGGTCTCCTGACCCGTCTCCGATACCCAGTTGGGCTGATGGGCAGCTGTTTACCAGCCACGGCTGGTTTTAGCTATGGTAAAGTATGCATACGTGCTGAAGTACAATATCAAACCAAACAGAGAATTTATTCCAAGTTCCCTATAGGTTTTTTAAATCCTCAGCTCTTTTGAAATGTGTATCTAGAAACATTTCTCCCCCAAGTTTAAATCTCCCTCCTGAGATGTTTAAATATATGCATCTCATAAGGGCAATTTAAACTTTGGGGAGAAATGTTTCAGTTTTACTTCCGATTTCATTACACATTATTAGGAGCTTTCATCTTCACCCTTTTTTATAAGTTACAGTTCTTTTTATTTGAATGTTTTGGCTCTTGCTCTCTGGTTACGAGTGGCTTGGAAATGGCTGCTCCCCAAGAGAACCTACTGAAGAGAGCTGCTAAAACTGTTTTCTTCACTTTTTTTTTCAAATAAAACTTGCACAAAGTTTGATTTGAATCACTTTCTAGCAAATATGGTATTTGTAAATCTGTGAGAATAAATAAGTACCAGGGAATCCTGTTGTCTAATTTGGAGACATTTTATTCCTTAAATATCTCTCATTAGTGAGGCTCAGAATATACTGAGGAAAAAACCCAATAACACAATTATATTGTGTAACAAGTAACTGGAATTCAGGGTCTCATTAGATTAATTGGGATGGAAGGATGATTTCAGGCTGTTATTGGTTCCTGGATGATTCCTCTGCCCCACAGACACTATATATAATAAAAAGTTCCACAATTAGCAATTTATTTAAGTTAAACTCGGTCATTTTTAATTTCTTAAAAATAAACTTTTCAAATTTTTAAACATATAGAACAGTGCACAGTTCATAAGTGTATAGCTTGATTTGTTCTGCCCAGTTTTAACTACTTTACATAAATGGAATCAGACACGGGTCACTCTTTTGTGTCTAGCTTCTTCCTCTCATTACATCTGTGAATTTCATCCATGGTGTTGGGTACGGCAGGTGTATTTCGTCATTCTGCTACGTTGCATGACTATACCACAATTGACTTACCCACGCTTCTGTGGATGGCCATTTGGGTTGTTACCAATTTTTTGCTCTTACAAATTATATTGTTATGAACATTCCTGTATGTCTTTTGATGATGTTGAGTGGGCATTTATGCTCCAACATATGCTGAATATATGCTTAAGTGAAGACTTGCTGGCCTTCGGGTATGCACATACTCAGATTTAGTAGATACAGTCGATTGTCCGAAGAGTTTATGCCAAATTACACTTCTGTCAACAAAGTATAAGAGTTCCAGTTGCTCCATACCTTTGCCCTTGCCAATGTTTAGTATTCTAGTTCTTGTTGGTTTTTTTTTTATTGTTGTTTTTCATTTTTTTTTTTTTTTTTTTACATTTTAGCCAGTTTGGAGAGTGTGTAGTAGTATCTCATTATGGTCTAAATTTGCATTTCTCTGATGACTAACTTCTATTTTGATTCACTTGGTTTAGTGGCCATTGGAATAGTCTCTTTATGAGAGAATACTCCATTCAAACTTTTTACCCTTAAAAAGTTGGGTTATATGTCTTTTCTAATTTATTTATTTATATTCAGAATAGGGATTTTTGTTGGTTATGTTTTAGAAATACCTTCTCCCAGTTTGTGCCTTAACTGTTTACTGTCTCAATGGGGTATTTTTGATGAACAGTTTTATGAAGTGTAACTTATCAATATTTTCCTATATGGTTATATTCTGTTGAATAAATCTACACCAGTTCCAAGGTCATGAATATATCCTCTCATGTTACCTTTCAAACTCACCTGCTACAGGGAGGGGGAATGCTTTGCACAGTTGGTACAAGGGGCTGTTGGCCTTTGCAATTCTTTTGGGTGCATGATTCTAAAGGTCCAGCAGATGGTGGTGTTGCTATATAAAAAGTAGGTGCTAAAAAGTAGCTTTGATACTTTTCAAAGAGGGCTATTTTAAAAAGTTATTTTTTTGGCCGGGCGCGGTGGCTCATGCCTGTAATCCTAGCACTCTGGGAGGCCGAGGCAGGAGGATGGCTCAAGGTCAGGAGTTCGAGACCAGCCTGAGCAAGAGTGAGACCCCCGTCTCTACTAAAAATAGAAAGAAATTATCTGGCCAACTAAAAATATAGAAAAAATTAGCCGGGCATGGTGGCGCATGCCTGTAGTCCCAGCTACTCGGGAGGCTGAGGCAGTAGGATCGCTTAAGCCCAGGAGTTTGAGGTTGCTGTGAGCTAGGCTGACGCCACGGCACTCACTCTAGCCCGGGCAACAGAGCGAGACTCTGTCTCAAAAAAAAAAAGTTATTTTTTTTCTTGAGTAGTATGAGAAATGTAGAGTAAAAAAATTAGCTTCAAATATACTCTTAGATGTATGTGGGTTAGAATTCTAACATTGAACATGTTTGTTAGACAAATTGATCAGACTTTTCCCTAAAGAGAAGAGGCATCAAGGAAGAAAAGCCCTTTTGGGGTGGACTGAGAACAGTAAAAGGAACTGAAATAGGGGAAAGAGGGTATCACAAGTGTTATTTGCTTTACAAGTTTACTCACCAGGACAAAAACAGACTGGGACATAAACATTTTAGGTCCCAGGTCTAGTTTTGGTAGGTTTAGATTTAAAAAGTGCAGAAATGTGCTCCATCATGGCTGTCTTTGGGAAGAAAGAGTGTGTATCGATATCCACAATTCGTTGTATTTTCATTCCTCTCCAAGTAAGTCAAGTTTATATTTTAAAACTTGAATTCTTGAATTACATGTTTAAGCCACAATCTGAGTATTAAAAGTGGTTTCAGATCCTCTCTGCTCATTAATTAAATTTTTTAACCTCTGTGTGAAATAGGATCTAGATAATTCCTAAATTTTTCTAGCTCTAAAATTTTAACATTATTTTCCCTCCTTGTAACATGGATGTTTTACTTTTCCAGAAAAGTGGGAGATAGATCCGTCTGAGTTGGCTTTTATAAAGGAGATTGGAAGTGGTCAGTTTGGGGTGGTCCACTTGGGTGAATGGCGAGCACATGTCCAGGTAGCTATCAAGGCCATCAACGAAGGCTCCATGTCTGAAGAGGACTTCATTGAAGAAGCTAAAGTGATGATGTAAGTGTAAACAACACCCAGATAAGTATCACACGGTGTCCTGGTGTCAGAAAGAACGTGGGCTTTGGAGTCAGACGTACCTGGATTTGGGCTCCAACTCTGCCCAAGCTAGTTCTATAACCTGGGCACATTATCTGACCTCTGCGTGACCTGGGTGAGTTCTCGCACATTTCCAAGCCTTGATTTCCACATCTGTAAAATGGGGAAACAGTATTTGCCTCATTGGATCAATAAGTGAATTAAATGAGATAATCTGTGAAAGTGACAAGCGTGTCCTTTTCAGCTCAATAATAGGTGCTTCATAAGTGCTCCTTTTTTTTCTTTCCTTTTTCCAGAAACAAAAATGTTGGTTTTGTGTTGGTACTGTTATACCACTCATCTTTTGAAAGGGCATCTCCCAGTGGCCAAACATATTTAATGTTTTTGTAGGGATAAAGTTTTCGTTTTCAGAGAATTTAAGAATCCTGAGCTTTAAAAGAAGTGGCTCTTTGTAGACCACTGGACGATGCCCTTAACGTCCATGATTTCGTGGAACATTTTGACACAGTCCAAATGAACACGTGGAAGATGATGGTGACAGAGAGGAGGAGATGGAAAGAAGAGGATGTTGCAGGATAGATTTTTGAGATAAGGCTATCAAGACTTGATGATAAATTGAATGGGGCAGGTAGTGGGAGGACACCAGAGGAACCAAGGTGACTCCAAGGTTTTGTGTGCACTATTAGGCAGAGGGTGGCACCATTTTCTCAGCTGGGAGAAGACTAAATAGGTTTGGGGGAAAAAAAATCAAGAACTCTACTTTGAACATGTTGGATTTGAGAGGCCTGTTATTAGATAGCCAGGTGTGACCACGTGGTCAGGTAAATGTATGAGTCTGGTGTTCAGGAGAAAGGTCAGTGTGGAGGGTATTAATTTGAGAGTGATCATCAGAGATGATATTTAAAACCCTGAAACTTGATGCAATCCTTTAGGAAAGAGAGTAATTAGGAAAGGAGAATTGGAGAAGCCTGCAAAGGAGTCTGAGAATTCGTTTAAAAATTCATATTTAAAATTCATTTAAATAACAAATTTAAATAACAAATTTAAATGAATACAACATATTTCCCTTTAATGCATCCTATATACTTCTCTAAGCTGAGCAATAATGTATATTAAGAGACACTAAAGTTACAGCAAACAAAAATGTAGTTTTTGTGTTTGCATCTTTCCATGCCTGTGAGAGATATTTGTCTCGTTTGTTAGACTAAACCACACACGAGGGTTGGTTTGTTTTTGCCTTATTTCTGATAGATTTTTTTCTAATGATCTTGCTAAGCAAATGCAGTAATGTTTCAATTCTCAAATGCTCCATGTGGGTTTCAACTCGGTGGATTTCTCATGGCAAATTAATATTCCATTGCAAGACTTGCTTTCCTGCTGCTACTCTGCACGCTTGGATAGTGCATCCCTTAGCTAAAAGTACACTTTGTGAATTTGAAACGTAAATCAGACAAAATATATATGAATATATATATATATTCAAATTAAAATCATGTTTAGGTTTTTGAATGTCTCTCTTCTCCCATGAACTGGAGTGTTTTCAAAAACCAGTTTTATGGAAATGTGTCAATAATCACTCATATACATTAAGGTATTATAAATAAACTTCCTGAGTCTCTCATTTTATTTTACCTTTAAGAATGAAAAGAAGACGAGGTAACTTTTCAAGATACTTTGAAAAGTTTGACTAACAGAGAATTGGCTTATTATACATCTTCTAAAATTACAACCCTTAATTTGAATATTATTTTTCATGATGAATAGTTGGCATAAAAGGCCTTTAGAGATTGCATATTACATTCCGCAGAGGAAACAATAAGCTTTTGAAGTCCAGATGACTGCAAAGTTCTGGGTATGTTTTAGTAGGCATCATTCAGGACTTTGTGTGCGCGCAGGTGTGCATGATTACTAAATACAAAGCCAGGTGTCACGTTGGCAAGTGCTTTTTAGTCTCCAACTTAATGTAAAAGTTTCTTTTTAAATGGCTTCATTCTTTAGAATTTAATTTTCTTTTTTTATGTGCATCAATCACTCTTTTCTCCTCCTGTCTGTCTGGAATTTTTCGTCTGCACAGCTGCAGGTAGGAAAGTTGGGATTCATGGAACATGAAGGAACTGTGAGACCTGGGCAGGGAGAAACAGCAATGAGCAAGCCAAAGGCTTGCAAAGTGAAGAGGAGAAAAATAGAATTCTGACAAGTAGAATACGGGGCGCGTAATGTTCTGTATCCACCTTGACTTTGGAAGTACTGCTTAAATTCTTTTTTAAAATTTCAGAGTATTATGGGAGTACAAATGTTTTGGTTACGTGAATTGCCCCTGTGCCATTTGAGTCAAAGTTACAAGTGTGCCCATCACCAAGATAGGGTGCCCTGTATCTGTTAGGTGTGAATTTACCCAGCCCCTCCTCTCCCCTCCCCGCAGCTTGGTTTCCGCTGAGTTTTACTATCATATGTGCTCATGAGTGTTGATTGATTAGTTCCAGTTTAATAGTGAGTACATGTGGTGTTTGTTTTTCCATTCTTGTGATACTTCACTTAATAGAATGGTTTCTAGCTCCATCCAGGATAATACAGGAGGTGCTAGATCACCATTTTTTTATGGCTCAGTAGTACTCCCTCGTATACATGTACCACAATTTATTAATCCACTGATATATTGATGGGCACTTGGGTTGTTGCCACACCTTTGCAATTGTGAATTGTGCTGCTGTAAACATTCGAGTGCAAGTGTCTTTTTTTTTATAAATTCTTAACCCCACTTCTCAGTGCATAAAGTGGCAAGGAAATGGCTCTACTTTCTCTGTGGTTGGGTTGATTTTTATCTTAATCTGATAATGAAAATGATGTATAGACGGTAAATAGGACCAGTTGTGTTCGAATATTAATAGTAAGATGCAAAAACGATTCTGATCACTGGCATTTGTTTTTCTTCAACAGGAAATTATCTCATTCAAAGCTAGTGCAGCTTTATGGGGTGTGTACACAGCGGAAGCCCCTTTACATCGTGACGGAGTTTATGGAAAATGGCTGCCTGCTTCACTATCTCAGGGAGAGAAAAGGGAAGCTTAGGAAGGAGATGCTACTGAGTGTGTGTCAGGATATATGTGAAGGAATGGAATTTCTGGAGAGAAACTGCTATATTCATAGAGATTTAGTAAGTATGGTACAAATTCACTTATTTTATGGATTATACCTCTATCCAGAAGGATATGATGATTGCTTTCAATATTTTGCATAACATATCCTTTGGCTTAATTTTTAAACATGTTCCTATTCATGCAATTTGTTGTGGAATGTAACTTTTATTTTTAATGGCCCATGAATGCTGTAGCCAAGTGAGGTTTTATTCTAAAAGTGCCTTGAGCTAATTAACCAGCTAACCTATCAACTAACTGAAACTGATTTACTTTCTTTTCCCCTCTCCCGCCCTCCCTTCTTCCTTCTCTTCCTTCTTTCTTTCCTTCTTCCTTTCATGTCCTGAGGGCCTGGTATATGCCGAGCTCTCTGCTAGGCACTGGGACTGACAGTGAGGAACAAGTCCCAGTGGTTCTCACTGGGGGGTGAAACTGCCCCTGGGTGGAAGTGGTTGGGTCTCAACAGTATTGCCAGAGCATTACCGGCATTATTGAGGAGACTACAAGTGCTAAATTATTCTTTTCTGTAATGCTCCGAACATTCCTATTTAAAATCATGATTATCTTGCCCCAAACCAAATGCTAATCGCGCTTCTTCCCTGTGCTGCTACTGCTCCTTGAGTAATGCTTTCTGTCCATTCCACATTTATTCACGATATTCTTACTATTCCTTTCATGTCCTTCCATGTCTCATTTCTAAATCTAAAAACTAACTCAAATGAGAATCTGAGAATTCTATGAGAAGTCCCTGATACTGTCATCTAGAAGTAACCCTGGGCTTCCAGCACACGTGACCAAAGTGATCAGATTATTAATCATTCAGGCTAGAATATTTTGGGGAGAGAAAGGAGGCATGGTTACATTGGCCCGACACTCATGGCATTTATTATTTACTGTTTCGTGTAATGTTTAATAGTTAATTGTTATACTGTTTACACAAATGCTGGAGTCTAAACTCTTTGAGATCAAGGCCTAGACTTCTGAGATGCAGCACAGTGATGAGAACACAGGTTGCAGAGCAGTGATTCTCAAACTTCAAACTTCGGTATGTGTTAGAATTACCTGGGACCTTTCAGAAAAATCATAATACTCAGACCGTACCCCAGACTGATTAAATCAGAATCTCTGGGGGTGGAATCCAGGCACCAATATTGAAAAAAAATTCCTCTGGTGAGACCCAGAGGTAGTCAAGGTTGAGAACCGCTGCTCTAGCACCAGACTACCTGGGTTGAAATCTTACTAGCTGGGTGACCTTGGGCAAGCTAGTTAACCAGTAAAGTGGTATTAATTATAGCACTTCCCCATATGGGTTTGTTGGAGGATGGCATGAATTAGTAAACAGTGCCTGGCACAGAGGAGAGCTCAGCAATGCTAACCATCTATTGCCATTACCGAGGTAGGTCATTGTTTTGCATCCCTCCTGGTGTATTCTCCGGAATCTAGCACCTAGGAGCTGTGAGCACGTCTTTGAATGGGTGCACAAGGTGTCAGTTCCACCCAGCTCACTTTCCTCATCGCTGCAGGTTTGTCTTTCCTGATAAGGATCGGGTGACAGGTCTGGCCATTCTATTTGCTCAAGGTGGCTTTCACACATCCTCCTATCCTTGGTTTCTTCCTTGATCACTCATTTTCTTTGTGTTCCATTTTTATCTGCCTACATGCCACTTAAAATATATCAGCTAACAATGAGTCTTTTTCCTGCCAAGGACTTTTCTTGTAATTTGGCTTTGAGATCATTGCTGGTACTTGCTGGCATCTTCCAAACTGGCTCTTTCTGGCTTACCATTGCTAGTTCCTCGCTCTTGTTACTAGACTAATTGAACAGCAAATTAGCTGAAAAGACAAAAGTTCTATTAAATAGTTCACCTACATGAAGCTAAATAAGCAAATCAATGATTTTCTTGACTAAGTTGCTGAAAATGGATTATTATGGCATCAGATATATTGTCTCTGCATTAGATAGTACTATATTTAGTTCACTGCAGTAATTTTAAGAAATATGAAATTATCACTGTGACTAGTTATAGTCAATGAAATGTAAGTTTTAAAATATAATTTATCAACTTTATTACTATTAGAGATCTCAAAGCTACAAAACGACTATGCCTTATCTCTCATGTATTTTGGGCTTTCCTCTTTTATTTATTGAGATAAGTAAAAAATATACAATAATTTTGTGTGCTAAGAGTCATAGTTTATCACCTCTTAGATTGAATTAATCTTCATATCTATCAAGGATAATTCTTGAAGAAGATTAAACATTTTAAAAAGTACAAGTGTTAACATTGCTTTTTAATTTTTTTTTTTTACTTTGAAGAACCATTAATTAAAATCTGTAATGTGAGGGCAGACTACTGAATCATATATGCCATTGATAGATATATCACCATAAAAACAACCTGCCTGCCCACAAAAAGAGAGAATGTGGGGCCCAAATAAACTAGAGAAAAGGAGAGTAGAAACTCTTGAAAGAAAAACTTGTATTCAAACTTGGATTCTTTTCTTCTTTCTGTAGGCGGCAAGGAACTGTTTGGTCAGTTCTACATGCATAGTAAAAATCTCGGACTTTGGAATGACAAGGTACATGATATGTATGTGTATATATAAATTTTGTTTGCTCCTAAAGGGAACCTTACCTTTGTCTACTGACAAACCGAAGATGCTGCTGGCTTTGCTCTTTACTCCTGAGGGAAGTGCTGGTGTGGTCGCATGACCTGCTGACCCACTTTGAATTTTAAGACATATACCAATTTTAGGTGCGAGTAAAATTTATTGTGGGCCATGCTCATCTTCTTTCAGGTCACCATTACCTAAGGTCCCATTTACCTAGGCACATCACAGCCACTTGTTCTCTGGAATCTTTCTGCCCTTCCTGGAACTCTACCTGGCAAAGAGGGCACAGGTTCTGTTTTGCTTTTGAATCCCTCCAAACTAACGTGGGAGTGGGAGCTTCTTTCCCTGCTCTGTGACCTGGCAGCCCTTATGGGGGACAAGGTACAGGACCCTAACTCAGCGACTCACTAATGCCCAGCACTTTTTCCCTTTCCTTCTATTTCCCCCCTCCACCTAGCTCAAGGGATCTTTTTCTAGATGGATGGATGGATGGATGGATGGTGGTGGTAGTGATGATCCATGATCCATTTTCCCAGATATTTTGTTAATAACTCAGTCCTTCTCTGAAGAACCTAGACTTTAGAAACAAAAAACCTATAGAAAATGGCTTTTCCCCTTTTGTTTTCTATTATTCCTTCTTTACCTAAGTAGAATGACCTCTCACTCAATAAAAGACTTAAAGGTGGAGTGAGATGTAGTTTGTGAAAAAAAAAAAAAGTGGGAGTGTGGGGGCTATGTTAATAAATAACTCAAAAATATTGTATTGTGTACCTAAGGGGCAATAAGCACAAGTTAGTTGTGGTCTCTTCTTTCCAGATTCCCACATTTGGACATTCTTGCATACAATTCAAAAAAGAGAAAGGGTTCAATCTTTTTTGTTTTGTTTTGTTTTTTTTTTAAAGGAAATTGTAGTTATTCCTAATTTCTTTCCATTTAGGGCCATTCTAATGCATTAGAGAATTTTCACATCAAAAGTATTATGTTCTGGCTGGGTGTGGTGGCTCACACCTGTAATCCCAGCACTTTGGGAGGCCAAGGTGGGAGGATTGCTTGATCCCAGGAGTTCAAGGCTGCAGTGAGCTGTGATCGTGCCACTGCACTCCAGCCTGGGCAACAGAGTGAGACCCCATCTCTTAAAATGAAAAGTATTATGTTTATATACTTTTATTTTCCACCCTTCTCTATGCCCCACCAAAAAATATGTACATGGAAGAAAATATGGCATCCAACTTTGAATTCATTTTTTTTCTATCATAAGAAGAGTGGTCATTTGTTTATCTTTTATTTCCTTTTTATAACCTTGGTTGTTAGAGCATTCAGCATGCTTCTTTAACAGCGTTAAGAGTTTATCATAACCAATATAAATAGTGAGCCATGTTTGGGACTGAAAAATTGTCATGAGTTTTGGAGACCCAAATAAAATAAACATAACTAAGACTTGGTTTGGGGAGGAAACACTATAATTTCACACTATGCTGATAAGAAGAGAAGGGGTACAGAACATTTCTGGGGTAAAATATTTTGTCTTCTAGCAACTCAGAATTAACTAGAGGGATTTGAAGTAAATAGAAATGGGAGGTAATTAACACAACGTGCTTTGAATGTAATGACTCAGGTACGTTCTGGATGACGAATATATCAGTTCTTCCGGAGCCAAGTTCCCAATCAAGTGGTCCCCTCCGGAAGTTTTTCATTTCAACAAGTACAGCAGTAAGTCTGACGTCTGGTCATTTGGTGAGTGCATTTGCTGCTCATTTGGTGGAGCTTGACTTAATAAAATGGGCAGTATTTTAAACTTTGATTTCCTAATATGATGTAGCATTTTTAGAAAGCCTTTTTGTAACTGTGCTTCTTTCTTATGTGCTCTAACCACATCCAGACTGTCCTTGGCAACTGGTGTCTTACATCTTCTTACCTAAGTCTCTGTTTCGGATCTTTTCCTTCCCCAGTGAGCACTCGCTGTAAATCCACAACAAAGAGTCTACTGATCTGGAAAACAAACCTAGCCAACTTTTCCACGCCATAGAGGCTTGAAGGATAAATGATCTTACAGTGTCTTTGCCTTTAGGGTGTAATTAATAAACTTCATTGTCTAACTACTAAGCAGCCTGACCACTTTACAGTTGTGTAGTTGATAACTTAAAACCTGGGTTAAAAATGGTACCACCTCATTTACTTCGTTAGCTTCCAATTTTGTGGAATTTAGACATAAGCTTCCTTGGGATATGTCAATTGATATTTCTATTGGATAATGTTCTATATTGAGAAAGAGCCACCGTAGACCCATGTCCAATGGAGTTTGTTTTTTGGGTTGATTTTTCCAAAAAATGGCAATAAATGTGCAAATTGTATTGTCTACAATAAGGTTAAGCTTGTATCATTGGTCTCATTAGCTCTCCTTGGACATGCGATAATTTCAGTAGCTCACATTTGAAGCTCTACTAGAGAGCAGTTAAGTTGTAAGACTCCTTCTTAGAGACCATTGGATAGAAATACAGGACTTCTAATCCTAGCACTCTGGGAGGCCAAGGCTGAACGATCGCTTGAGCTCAGGAGTTCAGGATCAGCCTGAGCAAGAGCAAGAACCCATCTCTACTAAAAATAGAAAAAATTAGCCGGGCATGGTGGCACATGCCTGTAGTCCCAGATACTCGGGAGGCTGAGGCAGGAAGATTGCTTGAGCCCAGGAGTTTGAGGTTGCTGTGAGCTATGATGATGCCACTGCACTCTACCCGGGGTGACAGAGACTCTGTCTATAAATAAACCAACCAACAAACAAGGATCTCATCCAGTGGTTGCAGAACAATTAGAACTCCCTGAGTGTTACCCGACTACTTGTGTCTCTTTGTTACTGGACAGGGAGTTTACTGGGCATGTGGACGGTCTTGTTATATACAGAATCCTCTGGCCTTAGCATAGGCCTAGTGCCTCTAATTAATACTTAATAAGTATTTGTAGAATAAGTGAATAATTAAATAAATGCAATTTGGAAGTTCCTGAAGGAGTTTCACTAGTCAATCAATCCATCAATGATTATTGAACACCTATTTAATATATAGGACCCACTAGATAGATACTCTGGGGCTCCACCCAGCAGTCTAGTCTTTTAGTGGAACAAAGGGGACATATGCCACCTACTGGCTGGAAAACTCTTAGCCGTAGCAGGCAGCAGGGACTCACACAATTCTGCCATTTTCTATGGAATGGCAGAAAGGTTCATTGATTTCAGGGTGTGGGGACATGAGCCGTACTTAGAAATGAAAATGTTACCCGCATTTTATTTTAATAAGGAGGCAATCAAGACTAATGGAAAAGGAAAGACATTGTTTTCACTTGGATTATTTTCAAGTTACAGACCTCTTCAAAAATCAAGGTGCATAAGACCAAACCGGCCATTAAAAAAAATAATAATAAATTAAAAATAAATGAAAAAAACCAAGGTGCACATGGTCTGCTTCCTAGAAATAACTTCTCTCATTCTGGGTGTTTCTGACTCAAAGGCTACAGCAGGAAAATAATTCGGTTTGAAACAGTTTTCGCAATTCCAAGTCACTATTTCTCTCTAATCCCTTGTTTTGTGCACTTTATTTGCAGGAGTTTTAATGTGGGAGGTTTTTACAGAAGGAAAAATGCCTTTTGAAAATAAGTCAAATTTGGAAGTCGTGGAAGCCATTTCTAAGGGCTTCAGGCTGTATCGCCCTCACCTGGCACCGATGTGCATCTATGAAGTCATGTACAGCTGCTGGCACGAGGTAGGTGCCCCTACTTGCCTGAGAAGCCTGGCAGTCCCGGCATCTGAGAGCAGACCTGATTATCACAAACGTCACCCCAGGACTCCACCTTGGCACAGAAAGGTGGCTGCATTTGGTAATGATTCTGAGAGCCAGAAGTACTATTTCTATCTGAAACTCAGACTACAAAGCCATTAATCCATTTTATTTTGAACAATGGCCTTTTATCTGAGGAATTCAGTGCCTTTCCCAGTTCTTATCTGTCTTAGATTGGTTCTTGAAGAAACTCTTGATGTTACTAAAACCTCAGCGATTAGATGTTTTATTACCTTTAAGAACTGGTGGGTGGAAACCAAGGGTATAGCCAGGTTTGTTAAACTTCCACAGTGAAAAAGAAGGATGGGGTTTCTATTTAGTTCACTCTACTTTCATTAGCCTTGTTTTTCCGAAGGCTAAAAGTATGGATTTCATCTCTCTGGTGGCACTCAAGACTGCTGCTGGAGAGATTAGACCAGAGTAGGCATGAAGGCAGAAAGTGTGCCAGGAACTTCCACTCAGGAAATGATCTCTCTGTAGCCCAGTTCTTGTTGAAATGCCAAGCTTAAAAATAACGCCAGAGGGGTTTCTGTTCCCACCTCTGCCTTTTCTGGGCTCTGACTCAATACACCCCTGCCCTTCTTATCACACTCCCCTGTGATTTTTGAGAGCTTTGCTCTCTTTCCAGCTGACAGTTTCAGCCCAGAAAAATTGAAGCCTGATGAGGATTTCCTCCTGGCTGAAAAAAGAAATCACTTGATTTCCAATCCACAAACACTGGAAAATCCAATATTTCAAGAGCAATGTGGTTGTTCAGATTCCAGAGAAGCATTACATTTATAAAGATCCCCAGTGCATGAAAAATAATTTACATATGATTAACTGTTCCACAGGGAATCTTGAAAGACACAGAAAAATGTTAAGTAAGCTGTTAACAGCAAACAGGCTGTCGTAAGAGCATCTTTGCAATAACCATGTAGATAGCTCAGAAGCAGACATTGCATATGAAACAATGTACATGTGTATAAATTCTTGTTGAGATTTTATATATCTGTGGAGATGGGACAGGGAAGAGGAGGGGTACATAGGATGCTGCCAGAAGGACCAAGTAAATGACATTAGTCTCAAATTGCAGTGGAAACATTGATTAATGTTTTGGTTATGTTGATTTGTCTGCAAAAGTTGCTTTTGCTATGGCTTTGCCCACGTGCTCAGGTGCCTGTAGATTCAAACCTGCTTATGTTACCGTGGATAAACACGTTTCGTGGGCTTTACCCGCACAACCTCAGCCCCCTGAGAAAGCTCCGCAATTTATTCTTGGAGTCTCAATGAGGACTCCCGCGTGTGCTCACGTTGCCTTCTGCTCTGTCCTTTTCATTGATGTCCTCTGTTTATAAGCACCAAGAGGGACTAACCTTGCTGTCAGCGAGCCCTGTGAGAATGCGGCAACTGTGAGTAGTTCTATCTCCCATGGATTTCAAAGACGCCAACAGTGCCATCTCTTCGGCCTCATGGAGCCAGAGCCAAACCATGTCCCTTGGTGAAATAGGAAAAATGCTCCAATCCTTGGCTCGATAGCCAGGGACTCTGTTGACTGAGCCTTAAGACAGCACAGCCTGTGCCCAGGATCTGCAAAGTCCTTCAGGAAAACGTGCCTTCTGCTTTCTGGCTGAAATTCTTCTTTCTGTAGAGAGTCAGGTGTAGTAAACACCTGGGGCTGAGCTTGGGAGCCCAGCATTCTAGATCCCCTTCTCTCCCAGCTCCTCCTTTGCCTCATGCATGACAAGCCATCCAAATAGATGTCTAGGGAGGTCGGGCCTAGGGAACCTTTTGCTATGATGGAAATGTTCTATATCTGCTCTGTCCAACATGGCAGCCACCTCTGGCTATTGAGGACTTGCAAAGTGGCTAGCATGACGGAAGAACTGAATTTAAACATTTATTTAATTTTAATTAAGTTAAATAGCCATCTGTGGCTAGGGTCTGCAGCTCTAGCCGTTTTATTTTTGCAGTGCTCTTGACATTTTCACATTCATGCCTTGCTCAACTGCCAATCATGCCGCGGTACGTCAACCAAGATATCTTTCTCTTCTTTTTTTGGAGAACCAGCCTGGATCCAGGTCCCTGCCAGCAGGTTCCAGAGCTGGCATCTGAGGGAGTGTTAAGTCAAGCTGACCACCTCCATTTCCCTTTTCCAGAAACCTAAAGGCCGCCCTCCGTTTGCTGAGCTGCTGCGGACTCTGACCGAGATTGCAGAAACCTGGTGACCTGGAATGGAATGCCAACCCAGAGGGTCATCTCCCAAAATTGTCACAAAAGGAAATCCTGTGTGGGGTCACTGATGGGGAATAACTTCCTTTAGAGTTGCTGACTCCTGAAAACAGTGCAAAGATCATAGGCTTTTAAAACTTTTTAGAATTTAAGAATATTCCGACAAGGGTTTTTCTACATGTGTGAGAGCGACTTCCAAACTCTTATTTTTCTGTAATATATTTCACATCCCATATGTGAAGAAGGGAAAGGATCCACGGTAGCTTTCACAGTGGCTGTTCTTTATGAGAATAGCCCCGAAAACATGAAAGCCTGGTCCTTCACGAGGCTGAGGAAGTCTCTTTGTTGAAGAGAAGTGACATTCATCACTTACATGGTCCAGGCATAGAAGATGGAAATAAATTTTGCCAACTCATAGAGTAAAGAAGCCTCCCCTGAAGAATTTCATGCTTTTGAGCTGTACAGACCTTTATAGAAAATGAAGCTTTGTAAATGACATGAATGTGAGCATTCTGGAAATGTCTTTTGTAGTCTTCCTGTGTGTTATTTAACAAATTGTTTTTGTACATACTTGATTGTTTTGGAAATGGTTTCTTGCATTCCGGTTTTAAACACTTATAGGGGAGAACCAAAAGTTCCTCTTTGAACAGACGTTGGTGACATTTCTATTTCTAGCGATACCCACTATCAGGAAAATTCAGAACCTGATTTCAGTTCTGAGCTTTTAATAATTCATACATATGAGATAGGACAATTGAAGAGTCCTTCTTTTGTCACAGTGGTGCCTCCTGTACTTGTCAGGAAGATGACTTGTTCTTTCTAAAAGAGGAGGCAAAACCAAGGTATCCAAATGCAACATCAACTCCATTATTTCTGAAGTCCGAGATTTTGAATTCAAGGTGGAACAACCATCAATCATAGTTAAATCTTAATTTTGCACACACTGTTTGTAGGGATGATTGGAAACTGATCTTTAACGTTCTGAGTGCTTCAGAAATACCACAGGAAGAAAGGAATTGCAGAAAGCACGCATGTCATTTCCATAAGGGTGAACAACAGGAGCCTGTTATGTGTGTACTGTCCCAGCTGCCTCATGGCTCTGGGGGAACATGCATTATCATCCTCATTAGAGTCTAAGTTGCTGGTTGTCAGTAATCGTGACTTTCAAATCATATTTTTCCCACCCTAAGAATGAAATCTTTCAATATCGATGATAATAAATGTTCATTATTTCTAATGAGCCCTGGTCCTCTACTTCTGTCGGGAGTAGAGATCCCCTCACGGGAGTCCTCCCTGCTGGCAGGAGTGGCCTCTCTACACGGCCATTTCCCTTAGCGCTCAGCCTTGTTAGGCAGGGACCAAAGCTGCAGGTGGCAGATACAGGCCAGGAAGGTGCTTCCTAGGAGTGGGGAAGCCGGGCACCAATTAGGGGAAGGACTGCAGGAAAATGCAGAGCACCTGATGTATGTCAATCACCTGGTAACATCCCTCGCCCCCGGACCAGGCCAATAAAAGGAAACCACCTGGGAGTCCTTAACGTCTTTCTCCACTCGTGAAGACTGACCCGTTCCTCTCTTTGGAACATGCTATCGCTTTGTAGAGCTCCCTTCTTTCCTGCAATAAGAGCCGCTTGTGTGGAACCGCTTCCTGACTGCGATCACTCCCTCGCACCGGCCTGCGTGTGACTCTTCCAAGCAAGGAGGCAAAGAAGCAGAACAACAGTCTGCCAAGGGGGCGACCTGACAGCCTCCCACATAGCCTGGGGCCACCGCCCCATCCTCAGCGCTGCAGAGCACGGGGCTGGACTGTTAAAGAAAAATGATTTTGAACTTGTTAAGATGGTAAGGAAGGCTTTCTTCAAGACTATTGCAATAGGTGTCCCGATGGCTGCAGCTGTGGATTTACAGCCAGCGTGAGGGGCCGGGAGATGTGGAGTTAGTAAGAGGAGATAACAAGGGCAGGGGGACTCTCGTTTAACTGGCTTCCCAGGATTCTGACTAAAGGCGGGACAAGGGCTTGGATATTAAGGCTGGAGGATGAGGAATTTGATCGGATATCAAGGCTGGGGGAATTCTCACTAAACCGACATAGTGGGATTCTTGCTAAAATCCAGGCCAAAGATGGGTCTGAGATGAGACCTGGTCACGAAGAAGCTCGGAGGAGGCCAACTGAAATTTGGTCAAGGAGGGAGTCTCTGTCACCACCCATCACGTTAGCCGCCAGTCTCAGGGAGGCCAGCCTCTGCCCCCAGATCAGGAAATTCCTGTATTTCATCTCTAAGCACCAACTGCCACCCACGCTCCAGGTTAATTGTCCTCATTGGATCTAAATCTCACGCACTATTTATTTCCATCCTGGGAAGTTTGCATGCTGCAAGGAGCACAGACCTTGAGAATCACAATCCTGCTTCTTTCTCCTGGGAAGAGAGTGGAGAAGGAGACACTTTATTATTTCCTGATGAAGTTCCAAACTTCCAAAAACCAAAACAAAATGCCTTTTACCAGTTAGTTGCTTTTCCTTTAATAACTCAGCTGGTTCCTTTGCCCTTATTGTACTTGCACTCTTTGCTTGTGTCTGTCTTTAACTGTGTTACCATGAAAACATCTTCTAGAGTATCTAGACACTAGCAACCCTTAGGGTAAAGGTAGGGGTGAAATGCTTTTCAGGCTTCCTAAGAAGGGGTCTGTGGGTTGGACAAGAGACAGGTTTCCCAACTCCCTTTGAAGAATCTTCATTCTGACTCTAGTTTCTCCAGACCCAAGGGTTCTTCCTCTAGCTCAAGATCTGTCAGTCTTGGCAGTGTTCACATTTGGGACTAGCTCTTTGCTGTGGGAGGATGTGCTGTGCGTTGTAGGATATTTAGCAGCATCTGTGGCCTTTACCTGCTAGATTCCGACACCTCTCCCTCAGCACTGACAACCAAAAATGTCTCTAGAATATTGCCAAATGTCTCTCCTGGGTGTCACAATAAAATCACCCCTGGTTGAGAACTACTGATTTATTAAGAGCCACAAAAGGTTTTTGACCTGGGTTTAAGGAGGTCGATGAACTTGGGGAAAAAAATATACATCTTTATTTTTACTAACTTCTAAATAAACTTTAGCATTTCCTATAACTCTAAATGTAGGGAAAAACAAACCAAAACCAAAAAAAAAAAAAAAACCCCACTAGTATTTTATATAAGCAGTTTCTGCAACCGTATCAAAATGTGAAAAACTATTTTTCATATCATGTGGGAGTTTCAGCTTTCTCAAAATTGAATTTACATTCATCACTACTTCAAAGTCACAGTAGTTTTTATTCATAGAAATGCTACTTGATATTATCATTTAACACAATGAAAAAGACATACCACGAAAGCACACACTTGTTTTTAAATATTTTGGTAACTTTGTTTCACTATAATTGGTATCCTTTTTAGTTCTATGTATTTCTGTTTTCTGCATTTAAAAACATTCTTCTGAGGAGTATAAGGTCTTCACCAGACTTCCAAAGGGCTCTGTAGCATAGAAAAGTTTAAGAACCCCTGTATCGAACAGGATTTCTGAATCCGGAGGGGTGTGTGCCGGGCCACACACGACCCATCAGCTACTTACCACTGGCTTAAAAGCAGCCGTAAGGATTTGATGTGGGCCATTCCTGCAGGCTGATGTCCGAAGTGCATGTCCAGCCGAGCACTTTTCACCGTCAGAACCATCCGTTTCCCCTCCCCGGGCAGTGTGGGGACTGGTCCTTGGTTCTGGTTTGTGCACCTTTCTCCACCTGCACCCCATGGTGGGATGCAAGATGTGAGTGAAGAGCCTCCGCTGGCAGCAGGGAGAGAGGCCGGATACCACCCGCCAGCCGGCCTGCGGCCCGTCTCATCGGGCATCTCAGCCTCTCTTCTCCGGAGCCCCCAACCAGGCTAGTTGGAGAGAGAGAAAGTGGGTGAATCATCTCTCTCTGGAGGCCAGGGTGGCTCCGTGCCACTTTCAAAACAAGCGAAACGAAACAAGACAAAACAAAAACCCAGTGGGGGACTGGCATTTTTGGTTGTCACCACCAAGGGGCTGCTACGGGCATCTGGTGGGTAGAAAGCAGTGAAGCTGCTAAACATTCTGCAGCCCACGGCACGTCGCCCGCACCAACAAGGAATTATCCAGCTCAAAGTGTCAATAGTGCTGAAGCTGACAAGGGTCCCACTAGACCCTGTCACCGTGAAGTCCCGGGGTGCAGACATCGTCCTGTTACCACAGTTCCAGCTGCATTTCTCAGTTCTCAGGCTGCCTCCTCTTCACCCCTCCCAGGTGAAAAGTGGATGTTGTAGTCACGTCCCTTGCCTTGCTGACTACGCCAGCGGAGGGAGAGGACATCTCTGTCCCAGCATTCCCGCCAGTCCTGGACTCCTCTGACGGGACCAGACCCACTCGCTCTCCTGGAACAAGTGTCCGTAGCCAGGGCATGGAGTGCTCTGATTGGCCTATTCTCAGTCACGTGTTCCCTCAGGAGCCAGGATGGAGTCCAACCTAGAAATCCATTTACCTTGAAAATGTTTAACAGAAACGGAAGCTGTCAGGAGGGCCGAGGAGGGGCAGTGACAGACGTTGGGATGATAACCAACAAACATCCCGCTCCTCCCTCCCCAGCTACTCTCTCGGTTTCTGGCCATTTCACGTGTGGTCCACCAGTTTCTCCAGCAATAAGCTGGAGCCGTTCAGTTGTGACGGCTTCCCTAACGCACGTTAGCGCAAACGTGCCGGGTAAGTTGGGTTTGTCCTGTCGACGTTAAATGCCACTCAGCCAGGTTCAGTTTTCGCCAGCACTGTTATGTTTTGAAGTGATCTGGGGTAAACTTCCTCATAATTGGAGAGCCTTCTCAAAACATGTGAAGATCTTAAGAGAAAGCTGAACGTCCTGTGCAGGTGTCTTCCTTGAGTGCAAGCAGTGGTGGCTTTGGTGGCTTCCGCCACATTCAGCTGTCTGGGGAAGCTGAAAGTGCAGTTGAAGAATCTGCTTGGATCGGAGCAGTGTGCTCTGTTTCTTTCCTGCACCTGGATCTCTAACCTCACTGACCGCATCTCCTGATACTCCCCCATCCACTGGTGCCGCCCCGGCCTCCTTGCTAACCCCTGCACATCCCAGGCCCTTCTCACCCCAGGGCCTTTGCACGTGCTGTTTCCTTTGCCGGCAGTGCTTCTCTGGGCTATCTGCATGGCTTGCTTCCTCATCTCCTCCAGGTTGGTGCTCATATGTCACCCTCTCCTTGAGGCTTTCCCCACTGTGGACATTCCCTGTCTCCTTTTTCTGTATAATCTGTCTCCATAACTCTTAACACTGTGTAACAAAGCATATATTTTTACCTATTTGTGTGGCCTATCGTCTGTCATCCCCCCCACCCCCGTAGTTGTAACATTTGGGAAGGCAGGTGTTTTTGTCTGTTTTGTTCACTGCTGTTTCCTTGGGTCCTACAACAGGGCCTGGCATAGAGATGAATTAAATAAACATTCACGGAATGACCTGATGAAATCAAAGTAGTGGGATTATCCAGACACTTCACCTCCCAGAGATGGGGGGTCCAGTCTGGTAAGCAGCATCCCTCCTGGTGTTCTGGGATATTCTACACAGCAGTGGGCTGTTTTTTCTATCTGGTTTCCCCTGACAACCTCAGGCGGTCATCAGTCCTTTTTTTTTTGGTATAGATCTTACTTTTTCCAGAACAACTGGGCTTATACACAATTTTCTCTCTCTCTTTCCCTGTTTAAATAGATAAAGAAAAATGCATTATGTTAGGGACTGACATCAGAGTAATAGAAACAAGACAGCTGAATGCATCTATAGAGAGCATGAATCCATATTTTGTAGACAGATAAATACTTAACAGAGGAAGCAAATTATCCTTATGTCTACAGCAGGGATGGAAATTTCCTCAAATTATTTTTTCTTAGATGTGCAGACAACCTGTAGTTCCTTTTTTTTTTTTTTTTGAAACAGGGTCTCACTCTGTTGCCCGGGCTACAGTGAGTGCCGTGGCGTCAGCCTCCCTCACAGCAGCCTCAAACTCCTGGGCTCAGGCGATCCTCCTGCCTCTGCCTCCCGAGCAGCTGGGACTACAGGCATGTGCCACCATGCCCAGCTAATTTTTTCTATATATTTTTAGTTGTCCAGCTAATTTCTTTCTATTTTTAGTAGAGACGGGGTCTGGCTCTTGCTCAGGCTGGTCTCGAACCCCTGAGCTCAAGCCATCCTCCCTCCTCAGCCTCCCAGAGTGTTAGACTTGTTCCTTTATTTTGCCTACAACCGCTCTGACTTTCCTCAAGCACCCCTCCTGGCTGGGAAG
This sequence comes from Varecia variegata, assembly GCA_028533085.1. NCBI lineage: Eukaryota > Metazoa > Chordata > Mammalia > Primates > Lemuridae > Varecia > Varecia variegata. The sequence goes on along the minus strand of CM052449.1, from coordinate 3,163,977 downwards.
GGTGGGGGAAAATTCAGTGTAACCCTGTGACTTTAGTCCAGTGGGATAATGGCAATAGTGTCCTTAGGGACGGTGGGCAGTGTCCCACATGTTGCCTCCCCCTCCCGCTGGTTCTGCCCAACAGAGCGTCTGGGTGTAGAAGGGAGAGCGGTGGCCTTATCCAGGGTGACATTCAAAATATTCAGCAGCTGATTCGGCTCAGGCCAGACCAAGCGGAGTGGCTGCTGCCTGCCAACTCCGGCGCAGCCCTCTGATGCAGACTGTCACTGCCAGCGCGGCAAGGTGACCTGGCGGTGGCGGAGTGGGGGGGAAGGCCGTTTGTACTGGAGCAGTGGCCCCTGGCACCTCTGGGCTCCACAGCATTTCTTATCACGGCTGCTGCCGGCCCTGCTGGCGTTTGCGGGTGGAGCTGGCGTCTGCTGCGTGGCCGGGCACAGACGCTCTCCCTGCTCTACTCGTCCTTGTCCCCGCTCTCCCCGGCGCCGTGGGCCCGGCTCGGGCTCTGCCGCGCCTGCACGGGCCCCCCAGCCTCGCTGTCTGGGGGCTGCAGGTGGCCTGCCCTTGCGCGGTGGGCGCCGTGACAGTGCGTGTGACACTTGACTCGGCTGCTGCCTCCGTCCCTCTGGAGCACAGGCGGGGACACGGGGACTGAGAATAGCCCAGAAGGCAAAGCTGTGCCCTGCCACACTCCTACCCCTGTGCTCACCCCTGCCCATTAGTGCTGTGCTGCAGAATTCATCTCACCTGGCTGCTGTCCGGGCCGGGCAATGCCTGTGCGTCAGGTAATTCCCTCCAGGAACCCAAATACGAGTCAGAGCAAACCCCCCTGCCCTGGCCTGCACCCTTGCCCGGCCCTGCTGCCTCCGCGAACCTTCCGCCCACCTGAGGCCACTCTCCCTCTCCCAGCCACAAACCCCGGGCTGCAGGATGTGAGCGTTTCACTTCCTCTTCCTGGCGTGGTTTTCTTTGCACACGCTATGATGATCCGAGAGCTTCCAAAATACTGTTGCCCGTGTCCCTCCTTCTCACGCCCCCTCCCCAATCTGATTTAACTGCTCGGAGGGGGACCCAGGTGTTGGTGGTTTTCCAACCAGGCACCCTAAGTGTCCGCGATGGGCAGCCGGGGTTGAGAGCCACTGTTCTAGGCCAGCTGCCCTCAAACTTCACTGCTTGTTAGAATCATCTGGAGCTTTAAAAAATCCAGATGCCCAGGCTGCACCCCAGGCCAATGAAGTCAAAATCTCTAGGTCGGGCATTATTGGTATTTTTTAAGGCTCCCTGTTATTCCAATGGCAGCCACGTGTGAGAACCAGGGTTCTTCTGGGCTAGCTCTTCTCAAACTTTAATGTTCCTACAGCCACCTGGGGACCTTGTTAAGCTGCGGATTCTGATTCCGAAGGTCTGGGGTGGGGCCTCAGAGTCTGCATTTCTCTAACAAGCTCCCAGGCAATGACAGAGGTGCTGGTGTTCGGACCATATCGTTCTTCCCAGGGCTGCATTTGTCCCCTCACCCCTTGAACTACCAGGATTCCAGGAGAGAGAAGCTAGCTCATGGCTAAGTGGAAGTATTACAAAAATATTGTAGCTACTGCATATGGCAGCAGACAGCGTCCTAGGGGACACTAGGCTACGTTCCCAAAGTCAGCCACAGCCCTCATTCTTCCTGTTAGGGAAGGCTAAACTACGCGATGTTCTAAGCTCCCTGGCAGCGGGCACACCCATGTGAGACGTTTCCGCAGAACGGGATGACAGCCAGCAGCGCCTGCCGAAACCTTCTCTCCTCTACCAGAAAGCCCAAGTGTCAGCAACAGGAAAAATTGTTTGCCTCTTCCTGTTGAGACCTGGAAGTGACAGCACCCATCCGTGACTCTGAGGAGACAGGCGTGAGGATGAAGGCCCGTATAGCCAGGATTGCCAAATAAAACATGAGAATTTCACATCAACCACTAGTAGCGTTTTAGTGTAAGTGTCGTGGTCGCCCTCCATGTTATGGTCACTCCCAGAGATGGATAACCCCCCCACCCCAAACTCGGTTCAGATGTTGAGACTGCTGATGCCATGTGCAACCAAAGGCTTGTGACTCAAATCGTGAAGCTCTCCGGGGACTGCAGGGCGGGCTCCCACGCAGGTCTAAAACTCACCAGAGAGGGCAGGGCGGGCGGACTGGGGCGGTTCGAAGGGGCCGAGGCTTGCATGCTTTGAACTTCCAGCTGGCTCTGGAGGAGGGAGCGGCCCGGCTTTCTTGGTGTCTTGCCCAGGTGTGGGGCAAAAGGGAAAGCGGAGTGTTGAGCTCGAAAGCTCTCGGCATATCAGAGATGGAGTCGGACTCTATTACCGCAGGTATGTTACAGAGATGGCACGGGACATGCTTACACTAAAATCGATTCGTTGTTTATCTGAAATTCAAATTTAACTGGGTATCCTATGTTTTTATTTGCTAAATCTGGCAACCCTATCTACGAAGGATTATAGAAAGCTAGAAAGAGCCTGGGTCCCTCCTAGCGTCGTTGAGCCACTGCACGGATTCTGAACTGCCCACTTCCAGACTTGTTATATGGGATCAATAAATTCCTGTTTCTTTAAGCCATCATCAGTCGGATGTTCAATTACCTAGAGCCAAGCCCATCCCTAAATGACATAGCTCTGCTGACTCCTATGATGGCAGCTATTGTTCATTACACCTCTCCTTAAAAATCTCACCAAACGCTTCATTATACTGTTGGTGCTAGTCGCGACAGTTATTGCCAATGCCAACGACGGCAGCATCCAAATCCGGCTTTGCTGCTTCCTAAGTTCTTCACCAACTCATGCCTCCTCAGTAAAATGGGGATGGTAACCCCTGTCTCACAGAGATGTTAGAATTCAATAAGATTGCATATATGAAATATATACAGTGTCATAGTACTCAGTAAGTCGTAGTTAATATTTACTTATTTATTCAAATTAGTCAAATTGCTCATAGTAAAATTGTATGGACTGAATGTTTGTGTCCTCGTCCTACCAAATTGATATGTTGAAGCCCTAACACTCAAAGTGACGGTATTTGAGATGGGGCCTTTGGGAGGTGATTAGGATTATATAAGGTCCTGAGGGTGGAGCCCTCATGATGGGATTAGTGTCCTCTAAGAGACCAGAAAGCGTGCTCACTCCCTGTCTCGCTCTCTCCCCCCATGTGAGAGCAAGAAGGTGGCCATCTGCAAGCCAGGAAGGGAGCCCTCACCAGAACCTGACCTTGCCGACACCCCCATGTTGCACTTCCAGCCTCCAGTACTGTGAGAAATAAATTTCTACTGTTTAAGACACCCAGCCTATGGCACTGTGTTATGGCAGCTCATGCTAATATGAAAATATTCTATTTCAATTGTCATGCAAACATTTCAGATGTATTAACAATAACGTTGTTAAATTACCTATGTTTTTCAAGGAAGTGTAGCGATGATCATTGTCGGGGGAAAGAGGAGTAGATTATATACCTTACTTCAAAGATCGTTGAACTCTAAGAAATTGAGAACAACCACAACCACAGAATGTGTATACTATATTTCAGCACTTTTCTTTTTAACAACTCTGAAATTGGGATGTGACCTATCGTAGGTGATTTCTTAGATTAGATCTGTGGTTTTCAACCCTAGCTGCGTATTCAAATCATCTGGGGAGATTTTAACAAATATTGCTGCCTTGACCCCACCTCAGGTGTTCTAGTTAATCGGTCTGGGTGAATTACGAGGCGTGGTAGTTTTTAAAACCCTCTGCAAGTGAAGGGAACGTGCGGCCAGAGCCAGAAATCATTGCGATAGAAACATACTTTATGTACGTATAGATAACGTTTATTCTGGGTCGAGGCTTCTTGTGAGGTTTATTAGAAAGTGGAACACAGGCAGACAGATATTCCGTCAATGCTTGATGACAAAGGGCTTTTCAACAGGCTATCCCTAGTTAACTGGTCACATGCACTAGCTAGGCTCCCTGCTAGTTCGCTAGCACACACAGGTTAAAAGCGGTCGTGTCAGCCACTGGGATAACTAGGGAGTCCAGGCTAAGGACGGCAGAGGAAATGCAGTGCTGTGGTGCACAGAGCCAGAGGGCAAGCGGGGAGCTTGCAACTTCTCCTCACTTGATTTCAGCAATACCGGGTCTCTGGAACAAAATATTAAAGGTGCTGACAAACTGGTAGAATCCCACACTGTATATCTCACCAGGGGGCCATGCTGCATGCAGAATTCCGTGCAACCTCAGGAAAGAGCCAGAGCTTCAAATATTTTACAAGGGGACTTGTTATCTTGTGGAGTCCGCTGGTTGAGGACAGAAACGAAAGTCAGGTGAGTTTAATTCTGCCTGAAATCAGCCTTATTTTCTTGTCTGTTTGGTAACAAAATTGAATATGTTTCTGTTTAGCTACATATTTTGCATCTCACCCTTTATGTTCTCATTTGTGATTTTAAGTTGTCACCTTTCGAGGCACTAGACACACAGACGTGTTCGATGGAAGTGGCTACTCTTCACTCTGTTGGACTGTGAGTTGTTCAGACACTGTGAAAGTAGATCGTGTGTTCACACTGTGGGTACCTGCTTCCCCCAGCCCCCGCCACTCCACACTGCACAGCAAAACAAATATTAATAGTATAACACTTGATCTCGTTTGACCAGTTCCTCCACACTTTTTATTTTTCCTTTTAGCTGCAGGCTAATCTTCAATCAGAGGTGCCTCTCTGTAAGAAGTGGGCCTGTTGTGTGTAACCTGAATTGCATTGAGTTCCTTAAGTCTGTCTGATTCTAAACCAGTTTGGTTCCCACAGTGAGGCATCATTATCAATCCAGCAGCCTCTCTCTGCTGAGTGTCTGCTTCAGTATTTGCTGAAAAGACCAAATCACTGTGTTACCTAAATGTATATCCTGTGATCCTAAAAGCACATTCTCAACACTGGCAGAAAGCCTTGCCTTTTTTGTGTGCATGCAAGACTACTCAGAAGGAATTAAGTTCAAGCAAGGTACCAATGGTAAATAAAGCCACATTGAATTCTGCCCATAGGAATTTATTTTCTGTTTCTTCCAAGCCATGCCCATTCTAACCCAGCTTTATAGTTCCATGGGTTAAGGAGAAGGGAGGCCTCTTTTATTGAAGTACAATTTTATTTAAAACTCTTTTGGTGATACGATGCAATATTAGTCGTGACAAAAAAGGCAAACACTAACAGAGTGACAGAGAGGCCTTCTGAGTGGGAGAGGCTGTTTTTGAGCATTCCTGGTCTACGAAACAATCTGTTTTATTGGGTTGAAGCTATGGGACGTCCTTGAGTTTGTTTTTTGGATGTTTAACTCGGGAAATAGCCACATAGCATTACCCAGGATCCATTCTAGGGGTGATCTAGAGCCTTTCTCCATAGAGACTAAACAACCAGGGCCCCGTACCTGGTTTCTGTGGTGGGTGGGCACTGTCGGAGGCATTCACAAAGCAGTCCACAAGCTCTGCAGCCGGGATGAGTCCCTGCTGTTCACCAACAGTCAGGAGTTACCGGCTGGATCCCGGTCACCAGAACGTGCCAGGGAATTCTGGGAAGAAGGTGATCAGAGTGCACGTCCCTTATCTCCAAAACCAGCCTTGTCTAAGTGCTTCCCCCAGATAGCCGAGGAGCCGCTGGGGCCTCCACGTGGCTGGGTGTGAAGACCTCACTGTGCTCCAGTGAGCCTCCCCTGGAGAACACTGGTGCGAGACCCCTCTCCCGAGGGCTGACCAGCAGCCTGTGGCTGGTGGGAACTGGACGTTCCAGAGCAGACGGTAACACGGCAGCTCCTGGGAAGGGCTTGTCCTGCAGAGATTTGGGGACATGCCCTTCCCACCCCCGCCACTCCCACAGAAGTTCTCCATCTAAAAACTAAACTGCCTTCTAAGTCAGTTTCCTCCTAAACTAATGGCATTTATAGAGGTTCAGTTTTCCCTCGGGAAGAAAGGTTTCTCATGATTCGTAACTGAAGGGGGAAAAGAGTGGTTCAGGTAGTCAGTGCTCTCAAAAGTTTTGTGTTTTTGCAACCAATCAAAGCTTTTAATGGGAAAATGTTGCTCATTTGTTCAGGTAAAATTTAAGAATCTTTGTAACGTAAGCTTACTTCTTAGAGGTTTCTTTTAAGCCACAGCAGTGTGCTGAAATGTTAGGTACACACAAGCACGGCTTGCTGAAGAAAACTGTAGTTTGTCTAAGTCAGCTGTGGGTGTGTTGTTCTTCTGCACAGCAAACTCCACCAAGCCCCCCGAAGTATGTCTACATTCCATGCATTGAGCAGTTTGGGGTGTTGGGAGGCTTGGAGGTTGGGCCTCATTCTGGCCCTAACTGATAAGAAATAGCATGTTTCTTCATTTATAAAATGGTGGGAGTCGGCACAGGTAAGGGACAGGTCTCTTGTACCCTACACGATTCATTTCTATGAATTGGAAACAACTGAGGGAGTTGTTCTCAAACACAAGTTCAAATCAAAACAGGGAAAGCTGTAGTCCACGGGGCTAGAAGGAAATTCACTGAGGGTTCGTAAAGCACGGTACCAAATATTTTTATAATACTTTTTAAAATTACTGAACTAAGAGGAGATACTATTATACCGACTGCTTTGAGTTCCTATCTTGTTGAATAAAATTACTAGAGGATGAGATAGTTTCTTTTGTTCTGGTGCCAAATCAGTTACATGGGAGACGGTTTGTGGAGAGCTGCCTTCTAAAGACAAATTTCAGGGGAAATGAAACAGCAAAATTAATGTCATATTTTGTAGATTTTTTTCAGACTTTGAATCTTTTAAATCTCAAAACAAAATGGGAATATTTTTGTGAGTACATGTGCTTAACTTCTATAAACTAAAAATTGAACTCAAAAGCATAAACTGTTTTATTGCAAATGAAAAATATACAGAAACATTAAAATTTGTCAGCTTTCTAATATGAACAGTATTTGTAAACATTTGAAAAATATAAAATTTTGTGAACAGTTTATCCAAAATATTTGAGAACATTTCACATACATTCATAAATTATTTTTCCACAAAGTTTTGTTGGAAGGTGAAAATTAGCATTTGGTTTTTTCTAGTTTTATTAAGAAAAATATTTTTGTTGGAATAATTTTGTATTGGTGTTGAGATAGTATAACGATGGAATTCACTTTCACCTGGATTACTGAAAAGGAGCTAATATGACAGAAATTGAGAAAAGGTGAAGAATGAATGAAAACTGGCAGTCAATGATCCTTATTTGTCTAGTAATAAGATTGTAAGAACTCAAATGTTGATTCAAAGAGACCTACATTTTATTAAGTACCTATTAGATATCAGACATAATATAAGGTGCTTTCCATGTATTTGATTCAATACTTTTCAAAACAGGTGTTTATTTCATGCTGCTAAATATAAACAGTTTTATAAACATTCTCCAATCTGAACTATAAAATCATTCACTATTGACCTAAGAATAAAATTGTAAGTCAAAAAATCAAACGAAATTGTTATCTTTACAGAAGAAAAGCTTTCCATTTGTCCTGTGTAAGCACAACTTTGTTATCACATAGATATCTTAAGATTTATTATGTGAATATCTGCACGTGTCTTCAAGGATTACAAAGTACCTAAAAAAATACCTATACACACACACACAAAAACGACTGCTTAAGACTAACATAACTAGTCTGAATATAAGGATCCAGCATTTTATTCTTCCTTAGACAATACCTTCCTGTTTGGGAAAAATAATTTTTAGTGTTAGATTTGTAATGACAATTTGTTTTTTTAATGCATGTGCCCACCAGTAATTTTTATATAGAGAATTTTTCAAATATTGTTTATCAATGTACTTCAACTCCTTAAATCTTTCTCAGTCTTCCTCCTGGGCATATATGTCAACACTAGTTCATTTTCCAGTCCAGGGTACACATTTATCCTTGTGTTCCAGGACCCTCCCTCCTGGGCACAATATACCAAGGGCAAAGCTTTGTAACAGGTGACACTTAAGAAATGTCTGAAACTTAAATTCATTAGAGCAGAAAACCACCACAGCCTTAGGTTGGATGTCAAAAAAAATGCCATTAATTCCCCACCAGGAAGGTGTTCTAGAGAAACTAATAGAGTTCTCAATACTAAAAAGAAAAACATTAAAAGAATTTCTACAATTTTCAAACGTTACCTTTTCAGAAGATACTTTTCCTATAAACTTGTGTTCATAGCTTATATATCTGATATACAAGTAAAGTGAGACAGCAATCAATGGAGTAAACATGTATTAGACCTGAGGTATAAACCCATGGATCTCCCATGCATTATTAATTTTCAAAAATTTACAATGAACTGAATTGCACTCAACACTAAACTATGCTAGGCTGTGCACAGAAGCTCATGCCCATAATCCCAGCACTTTAAGAGGCTGAAGCGGGAGGAAGGCTTCAGGCCAGGAGCTTGAGACGAGCCTGGGCAATGTAGCAAGACCCCATCTCTACAAAAAAATTTTAAACAATTAGCTGGGCATGGTGGTGTGTGCCTGTAGTCCTAGTTACTTGAGAGGCTGAGGCAGTAGGATTGTTCGAGCCCACAAGTTTGGGCTGTAGTGACCAGTAATCACGCTGCCCAGCATGGGTGACAGAGTGAAACCCTGTATTAAAAAACAAAACCAACCCAGTAAAATATTCTGAAAGAGACTACAAAGGCACTGTAGGGCTTTGCAGCCATCTCAGGTTGTCACTGTGGACATCAGTTATAGTTCAGTAGAACTGGGGAAATGCTGACGTCAGTTTAATAGAATTCTGAATAATAGAGTTTACTGTTATTACCCTGCGTAGTCCTGAGCTAGCTTAGAAACTAAAAACTAAAAACATCTGATGTTACAGCAGAAAAAAATCTAGTCAACCTGAAAGTTTTGTGTTTTTTTTTTTTTATAAATGACAACTTTTTCATTAGGATTTTTGGTTTTTGGAAATATAAATTTAGTCTAGAAATAAGATAGCCAATTTATTTTCTATAAAATCAATAAGTGATCAGAAATCTGCCTATAAACATTAAAGACCACCAAAAATGTTATTCCTGCTATGCATTTGAAATGAGATTGGAAAATTTTATGAAAGTTTTAATGTGCCAAAGGTATTTTCCTATTGTAGCCCCTGGTCCTAATATTTGGTTTTCCAGGAAGTTAACTCTCTATTTTCCTAAAACACTTATCAATAAAGCTGTATGAAAAACAAGAGGAAATTTAACAGAAAAAGACAATCTACCACTGTGGTAGGATATACCTATTTTTAAAGGTAACTAAAGGTTAATAAGTAATTTTCTTAATAAGGGTGAAAATACCAAATTTTTAGAGAACTATAATTTTATTCAGATTTTTCACAAAGATTTTTCTCATTTCCAGTCTGTAGAAAACCTATGCTTTAGTGGGTTTAAAAACTCCCTTTAAAACACTTGAGAAAAATTAATATAATCCTGAAATAATATAGCAATTATTTTATAAAAATCTCTACATCGACAAGAAAAATAACCTTTGGGATAATAGTAAAAGAATATAAGAACCTCCAAAGCTGAATTCATTTGTACTTCTCCAGAAACTCCATTTTGTCTTATGTCATCCAGGTCTGAGTTAAAGGAACCTGAGAACACAATCATTTGTGTGTTTGTGAACAGGAAAAAAAAAATTGTTTCCTTGACCTGAGGTCCAAAGCGTTTTTCTCCTTCCTCCATTCTCCCTTCTTTAATTGGTAATAAACTCCTATGGTATGTCAATAAATTGCAATTCGTAAGCTCTTCACGGGTAGGTGTGTCTTGTGTATTCTAGCCTACTAAGGAATAGATTTCCAGAGCAGGCCTGTTTTTTTCTTCAACACTTTACCCCTTAGCTATCTAGTTTTAAAAGAAGGAAGCTGTGGAAGGGAGGACAAAGCACCAGTGATCTCACTTCTCTGTTCTAATAATTTGAAATTATGACTCAGAGAATGGTGACTGATAGTCTGCTTATCAGAACACTGTTGACCTTATCCATGTCTATGAATTACCATGAGTCTAAGAACAGCCACCAAAGAAATGAAGAGCCACGTGGCAGAGTCAAATAGATTGTGGCCAGAAGAAAGATTATTCTGAGACACACATAACACTTTGACTTTTGGGGGGTTTAGGGAATATTTCAAAGTTGTCATTTCTGCAAAGAAGCAGATGTCTTCTAGAGGACAATCAAAACTCGATTTGCAAATTTGATGGCCACAATGAAGGCATTGTTACTTGGCCTCACATCTAAATTATTAGCCAGAACTTTAAAAATGCTAACTTCCCTAGCAGTTCTTCCATAAAGCAAGCATTCCTTCTCCTCTCCGAGTGTCTCATATTGGTTAAAGTTCAGGATTTCTAGAGACTTTGATCATCAGTTCTGCTAAACAAAGTAACATCATCATTGTATCCGGGGGTTGGACACTCCATGTTCTCTAGTAAAACGTAACTGTTCTCATTGCCATTCAGAGAGAGGACTTCTTTCTTAGCTGTGGATGTCAGCTCGTTCCAGGTAATGTCAGTATTTTTGAAAGCATGTAGAAGGAAGATGCCATTGATAATAGTGAAGAACCCACTCAGGGTTCCAATGATGTCTCCAGCGTCCATACTGTACCACTCTTGGAACAAGATGGCGGAGCAGGTCACGACCATGGACGTGAAGAACACGTAGTAGATGGGGGTCACGAGAGACGTATTGAAGGTGTCCAGTGCCTTGTTGAGATAGTTAATCTGCGTAGTCACTGACAGCACAAGCACAGCCAGCAAAACAAAGACCAGGGGATGCTTGTAAACCGGCTTCCATTCCAACAGTTCCCTAATGGCAATCCCCAGGCCTTTGACAGAAGAAACTGAAAATGCGCCAATCAAAGAACAGATTGAAATGTAGACCAATATATTGGTCTCTCCTTTCTTGGGAGCCACAATCAAAATCAGCACCAAGGAGATCACAATTACGATCACAGCAAAGGAAATAAATCCTGTTAGGGAGAGAAAAGAATCAGACTTCAGAAAATGCTAACAGGATCATGCCTTTCTGAAATCTTGTTAGTCATGAGTTTAAGAGCAGACGTGTTTTAGAAATAGAAGTGAGATTAAATTAAAAGCAACCACATTCTATTGTATAGTTCTCAATATTTTACTTCCACAATCATTTGAATCTCACCAATAACATTACGAGGTAGGGCAAGTGTTGTTGGATTAACTTTTTATTTTCAGAGGGAGAGAGTAGCAAAGACTTGGGTTTGAATATAACTCTTTTCCCTCTACAATCCCCATCTTTCTCTTTCATTATGTAGAGGGGAAGCATGAACATAAAAATAAGCTCTGTCATCTTTTTAGGAGACTTATAATATTCTATCAAACCTTACTGTGTCTCACGACCCACAGCTAGGCTTGTAGGAAGCCTATTACTATATTATTACAAATATCATTTGATAAGGAGAGAAAGTAGAACAGAATTTGAGTGTTTCTTTAAGTTCAGTCACAGACCTGGGTCTCTCAATTTCATTTCCATTTCATGCAAAGACGTGACTTCCTCTTCCTGCGGGGCATGGATGACCATCACAGTTGACCCCAATATACTTAATATGCAGCCAATTTTCCCATGAATGTTCAAGTGCTCATTTAAAAAATAAGAAGACAGTATTGCACTGTTGGGAGAGAAAAAAATAAAATCACTATGGTTCAATTACCTTTTGACCCCATGGCAGCTCAGAAGTCCCACTGTGGCACGTGACACCTTGTATCCCAATGAGCTGACTCGAATATGCTATGTGACACCAAAACACCTGGATTAGTCTGAAACTCAGCACTGACTGTCACTCAAATCTGCTTCATTGCTTTTATGTCTGAAGAGCTATGCTAGACATTCTATGTCCCTGTAATCTTCCCACGACCTTCCAAGAGGTCTCTCTCAATCCATTTTCAATTCCCCCACCTTCTCCTGTAAAGCTAAGCAAAATGGAAGATCTTTCATATCTTATGGGCATGATACATTTAGAATATGTGCGCCCATGGAAGTTTCAAAGGAAGATACCTTCCTAAAAAGGAATTTCTCTGCTAAGGGCTAATATTCAGCTAGTTCACACCACTACAACCATATAGATGGTCAAAGTATCGAAATACTTCCTTAGTACCTGCTACTGGCCTGATATTTCCACCTATCCTATGTTCCTAATGCTTCTACTGCCGTGGCCTCAGGAAGCTACAGGTTGGCACTGCCATGGAGGCCAGAGTATACCATCCTGCTGCTCCGCCAGTAGGCCGGCTCTGGCTCCCACGCACCAGCCTCCTTCCTCCAATGCCCTGGTATTCCCAGGAGCACAATATCAGTGCCCGTCTGCTCCCAAGACTATGATCGATTACCAGGTGATTTCCTAGAGTTGCCCTCATGTGGCCGCTTGTAGGACTGCAGCCTCGGTGAAAATACTACTACTGTTCATTGCATAGACAAGTGTTTGAGTGCTTAATGTGTATTACTCATTTAGTTCTCACAATAATCCTACAACGAAAATAAAGAGAAATGGGTAGGCCCAATCATAAGCTTTCTACTAGAGGTTGATAATGAATGGACAAGAAAAAGACAAAAAAAACAAAATGGCAGCTTAGCATAAAAGAGTTCATGGGCTCATTGAACACATTTGTTTGGGATCATAATAAAGACTGACTCAGAAAAAATCCATATTATATGAAATAGGAAAATTATTCCTGTGTCCAGAACTAAAAGAAACTACTGGGTCTCCAGACAGAAGTATCCAGCAGACAATGTAAGAATTTTAATGAGAGTTGAAATTTAACCTAAGCACTATGCTTTTTAAAGTCTGATAACTATGGTCATTAAACACCGTGACAAAAGAATTAAAAGGACTCTGGAAATTTGTTCAGGTGAGAGATAAAAATCTGCTAGGTGACATTGAATCGTCCCAAATATAACACACAATACTTTATGTTAGCAGGAAACCAAGCTCACTCTGTCATAGGTTTTCTAAATAATAATAATATGACAATCTAGTTCCCATTTCTACTGCTATTGATTTTGTAGTCTTCTCAAGTTAGTTTTGTGATTTGTTTTTTAGACAAGAAAAAAATATTGTTCCCATATTACAAGTGAGGAAACTGAGGTTAAGTGACTTGTCCAAAGCTTCTCAGGAGTCTCAGAAATGATTTGGGGTCTTCTCAGAGCCCAGGCTGGTCTAGATATTTGTTGTTGTTGTTTTGAGATATACTTAGCAGTATGTTTCTTATGGTTTAAGTTTACTTTGGTATTAAAACACCTACAGAATCTACGTGTATTATTTCACACGTACCTTATGAGAACACTCAGTGCACCCAGGGGGGTGACCAAGGTGGCGGGTGCAAAGGCATACGCAGCAAAATTCACAGCCTCTCCTGCCCCCACTAGAAAGCAAGCAGAAGTATTGATATAAAAGTTGGACTTATCTGTAAGAAGAGAAAAACAAATGACCCTTGCAAAGCAGTGGACTTTTATCCAAAAGACATTGAAATGTCTAGCTAAAAGGAATGCTGTAACTTATTTTATGGAGGGTAGGAGAGAATTGGTATTAAGGGATGCAGATGAACTGTAATTCCTGGTGAGACAAACTCAACTAATACGAGCAGTGGTGACAGATGAATATACATTTTAAATGACTTTCAATAGAGATTTCAGTTATTTCAGTACTGAAAACATATTTGGTCACACGGATGAAATCTAGCAGAGGTAGCTTTGTAGTAAGCACAGAATTATTCCATTTGCTCAAGAATACCTACTGTTTTGCAAATTAGCATCGACAACCAAAACCAACTTGTAAAATTAGAATACTTTGTAGAGATCTGGTGTCTAGGTAGGGGACAGCCAGAAATGCCTACTACGGGCCCACGAAGTCAGGCATCTCTGAATTGCAGGTGATCTACAGGCGAGGAACAGTATTTCAGTAGCTTAAGGAGATCCCAGCAGCTGTTTTAAAGTCATAATGATGCGCTGCTCCTGAATGTAGTCTTTTTCTTATCTGAGGAACTCTAGCCTTCCATGAGATAGAGTGGATGCAGATAACTTCTAGAGTGAGGGAAATCCTTCCAAGAGCTGTGCTCTTGTACTGGGAACAAATTATTCTCACAGATCACAACTGGACACTTAGCCACAGAGTGTAGTATTTTCATACTGGCAAACCACACCGAGCAAACGCTTATTGTAGGCAGATAAAGGAACCCCAGTATACTTTCTCCTTTTCTCTGGCTGCTACCCTACATCCCCCCAGATCTGCAGGAGTCACCGGCATTATGAAAACATCATAAAACAAATCTAAACTTACAGAACAATTTGGAAACTGCTCTCATAAAAAGAGCCATGGTGGTTTTCTTAGAATATTATGCTTTCCTTGAACACTTTATATGATTTATATTTTTATCTTCATAGATATCTTTCCAGGAAAACACTGACTTCATGATTAAAGTACCATTTGATTGTTACTTACCTAATCTCTAATGTATGCTTGAAAAATTCCCCATAATCTATTTATCATTTTCCAAGCAAACACTACTGTCAGCATTAAGAACTTACTTGACAGTAATCCTGCCCACCAGAGCCATTCCTTCAGATAAGAATGTCCACCATGTCCTAGGAAAATATCAAAAATAAAAATTAAGTTCTAAACTGGAGGAAGCATGTTTGAAGAATTGACTTCGAGGAAAGATACTGGATTATAGTTGGAAAAATCAAGTCAGTATATCTAAAGTCTTTTAGCTTATTGACTTGGTCATTTCCAAAGATCTTCTAAAGCTTTTTATTATGTCACTAGGTTCACCTTTGATTTCTACAGAAAGTTTTTTTTTATTTGTAGGAAATTTAATCATCAGCTTCGCTGTGCTTATGTCAGTCAGAGATATGGAAATAGACTATTATAAACTCTAAATACATTTTTTTCAGTCATGCTTAAAATTAAAGACAGAAAATCATAAATCACATTGGTACCTAATGAGGATCATAAAGGGAAGAAGACAGTTGACATAAGAGATTTTGAGATTTTTGGATTTGTCAATTAGAGAATAAGGAGCATCCGGCAGATGGACTCTACCTTTACCTTGGCATGATGAAACCAAGTTTCTATCTAGTCTACTGAAAAGGACAAAAAGCTCTCCTAAGGTATTCAAGGAGTTACATTCCCACTACTGTAATCTGTGACTTTAAGTCATTGCTATATGTTTGCTATAGAAAATCAAATTTTCTCATCAATTTTAATATACTTAATCCCCTGAATTCCACCCAGATGATTTTGCTATAATTAAACTAGACAGGATATATAAGCTGTGAAGTTTATTTTGCAAAGTAGTTAACTATGTTTATTTAGGATTTTTTCCTTACAAAATTTGCAAATAACTAAATTGGATTCATACTACAATACTTGACTTTATTACTGTATAGTGGGTATCTCTTTGGGTAATAGCAAAAAAATATTTACCTACATATGTTTATTGGCTATTTGCATCTCCTATTTTGTCAGTTTCTTGTTTCCATGCTTTGTCTATTTTCTGTTGGGATACTAATCTTTTTCTTATTGACTGCAGTCACTCTTTACATATTATGGAACTTTAATTATCCTTTATCATATATTTCATCATTTTCCGCCAATGTATCATTTATTTTTTAGTTTCAGTTGTTTCCATATAGGATTTTTTTTTTGGTCAATCCAATCTCTTCCTTTATATAAAATAGATTCTTCCTTTACCTTTATGCTTAGAAAAGTCTTCTTTTAGGTTTTTATAAAAATTATTTTATTTTAAATTTAACTCTATCTGGAATTTATTTTGCTGAATGGTATTAAGTAGAACTTTCACATTTTTCTTCTTCAATTTTTTTCCAGTTGTCTCAATACTTTCAATAGAATAACTCATCCTCTCCCCACTGGTTTGAAATGTCACTTTTAAAAATCATATATTAAATTGTTATATGTACTTGGGTCCACTTAATTAATATAAGCTTTAAATTATCTTTTGTCTGCTTTAATGCCAGTATCAAATTGCCTTAATTAACATAGCAATATGGTATGTTTTATTTTATGATAGTGCAAATCATCCCTCCCTCAATAATACTCTTTTATAAAATTTTTTGCACAATTTATAGTCACTTATTTTTCCATGTGGACCTTAGAAAAATATTTAGGTCTTATGATATTATACTTGATAAAAATAGAAAATTCATGGTTGATGAAGGATAGTCAAAGAGAGCTACTCAGCATCTGAAATGTCACTATAAATGGTGGCCTAATTCTATTGTTTTCCATTTATTGATTTCACAAATATTTATTGGGTGTCAAACACTGTGCTAGGGAAGGTTCCTGTTCTTGTGAATCTACTATCAATAAACAACTAAACCTGTTGGCAACAAGTAAATATAATAAAAAATGAACAAATACAAGTTATTCTAGATTCAGTGAAGAAAACTGTGAATGTAATGATAGGAAGTAACAGGGGATGGGGTCAGGAGACCTGCCCAGAGAGGATGGGCCTTTCTGGGACGACGATACTCAAACTGAAGTCAGAAGGATGAGTCGGCTGAACGAAGGGCAGGGAGAAGAGAGTTCCAGGCAAAGGGAAAAGACCTTGGGGTAGGAAAGAACTAGGCCTATTCCAGGAATGAGAGAAAAGTAGGTGAATGGAGGAAAGTACAAGAGGAAGCTGGAGAGGTAGCAGGGGACAGTCTACGCAGGAGGTCTGAGACTGTGGGAGAAGCAGCTGGCTCCGTCAAGGAGACTGAGGCGAAGTAGAGACAGTAAATTACTATTAGTGTAGCATTATGGACTTTCATTACGATTGCTTCTGCCGTTAGAAACTTGAATTCACTAGCTGCATGTGTTACTTACCAGCTCTAGTAAAGCCCTTTTCGGCCAGTTGCAAGAGGCCCTTCTTTTTCAGTATGAAGCTGGAGCCAATAAAAATACTGGAACTTACTGCCAGCACTAAGCCCACATAAAGACTGTATTTGTTTTCTACATTTGTTGAAATGCTCAAGTTGGTTGTGCTGGAATCCAGGCCAGTGTAGAGGACAGGAGAAGCCAGCAGCTGGGACACATTTGTGATCTCACACCATGCCTGGGAGGAGTTTGGACAGACCAGAGACAGCACGTAGCCTGGAAAAAAGGAAAGAGGGAAATGTCAAGAATGAACGGGAGAGGTATTCGTGCTTACACACTTTCTGCTGGAAACAGAGCCTCGAGTGGACGGTGCTGAAACACTGTATTATTGTGTGCAGAGAAGTGCCTAACAGGTGGGCCACAGGCCTGTAAGACATTTTCGGTTTGGCTTGCACAGGTTCCTGAAAACGATTTTAAATCGTTTAGTTGTCATCATTTAAAAATGAGAGATTTCACATGAAGGCCTGAATTCCTCTTCTAAGTTGGAAGATCTAGCAATAGTTGGGTCTGTGTTCCAGCAAAACAGCAACCTGCTAGAGCAGCAAGGAACTCTAGACCTGGCTTGTGCTCAGCAATGCATCACAGTTGCACACAACCACTTCACTCCTTCGCATTATCAGCCTGTCTCCTGGAAAGCAGGGTCCAGGAGGCCTGAGTGTAGAAGAAGGCAAAGCAACCTCGTAGGTCTAGAAATCACCAGAGTACGGGAAACCCAGCCAACCTACTGGTGGGGTATGAATTGTGCATTTCAGAAAATATCTTTTAAAGTGAGTTTAATTTTCTGTATCACTTTCCCTGAAGAAAATTATTTTTCAGGTCTATTAATCTACCTTTTCCTAAATAAAACAGAAACTGATAGAAAAATGAATTAAATATCCATAGGCTTCAAAGAGTAAGATTCAAATATAAGCATGTAAACCACTGAACCAGACCCATTATTGTAAGTGCTTTGGAATTTTGAGGCTAAACACAAAAACCACTTTATGCTACATAAGAAATTTTTATAATTTGTTCTCCACTTGAAAAGCTACCAACACGGTGACATTATGACAAGATGTTCTGTCTTTTCATCTTTTCCATTTTAAAAAGGCAAATATGAATTACCCTAAACAAAAACAGTAAAGGAAAATTAATCAGATACAATTGGAGAATTCAATTAAAAAATGGGTTTCACATTTTAAAAATCTTAAGGCATATGAGCAAAGAGCAGTTTGACTAAATGATGTCTTAGCAACAAAACGTCCATAAGTGGATCTATATGTATCTGACAAAGCATTATGAAGCCACCTGAATTTTACCACAAAGTTAAGAAACAACCACAAAGTTCATATCTGGAAAATAATAAAATAACTGAATTCAAGGTTTTCATGACTATTTCATTTATCTCTGTAATTTGAAAATGAACCAACTTTGTTTCAGAGATACAGAATAAATTTTGAGTCAAACGTCTAAATATTCCAAGGAGAATTCTATTACTTCAGGGATTTCCTATTATACAGGGGAATTTTCAGGCAGGCTGTTTTAATAAGAACTACTCCAACTTTTTAAGCAAGCCAGTCCTTAGCAATCTTGTTCCAAACATCGTTCATCTCATCTAGGCCCCAAGGATGGAAAGTGATTGTGTATATTTCTGTTAGTAAGAATTTTGATTACATTCACTCCTGAGAAAACATCTGACCTGACTTTCCAGTGAATTCCGTGGCTGCATTTATGTCATTTACTACGTAGTTAACATAACCATTCCAAAACTTCATCTCTGAAATCAGCGTGGGTGGCTCTCATTCCAGTGAAACAATATTCCTTCTAAGCTGTTGACATAGCAAAATGCTTCCGAGGTTTTAGGGGGTTTGGGGGCAGAGGGTGAAAAGGGAGTGCAAATAATCTCCCTTGCATTTTGCAGGTTCTCATTGTAGGTGGGGGGCATGAATGCTGTAAGTTTTATGGCAGGAAAATAATAAAAGTCTTATATGGCTACTGACCTTAGAACTTAAATTGTTTTATGTTTTGGGAACCTGTTTGACAGAGGCAGGGAGGGCAGGAATGGTGGCTTGGTGGGTAAGGAGTGGCCTAGAGAAGGCGAGAGATGGTGCAGGAGACGGGTGTGTGGGCAGAGACGTGGAAGTGTGTTAGAAGACTCAAAGATATCTCAAATCAGAGTCGGCTTCTCAAGATCCAGGTAAGCAGAATAATTACCCAGGGAGTGTAATCCAGGCTTTATTCAACATAGAAAGAAAAAAGTATATTATAGTCATCATTTTTCATTTTAACAGACACTACCAATAGCCTTCTAAAGGGACTGTACCAATTTATACTCCTGCCAGCAGGGAACATTTATTACTTCTTTGATGTTGTTATTAATTGTTCTAAATATTGAGTAATGAATATTTAGGAAATACATGTCAGTTACAAAGAAAAATAACTGAATATACACCAAGGTGTCAACCACCTAATTGAAGAAATAAAATATCACCCTTCAGAGGTAACAACTATCCTGATTTTCTTTTTATCATTCCTTTGATTTAAAAACACGATTTTCTCTACATGATTATATCTTTACATAATAGTTTAGCTTTGTGTTGTTTTTTTTTTTTTTTGCCTTTCATAACAATGTGATCATACAGAATGTATTCTTCGGTGACTTGCTTTTGAGATTTATCTGTGTTGATGCATGTGGCTGCAGGGTTTGTGTTTTCCTACTCTTCTATAGAATTCCACTGTATGACTATTCCACAACTAATTTTTCTATTTTATAGTTGGTGGACATTTAGGTAATTTGCAGTGTTTTTGCTCTTACAAAGAGTACCTCTAATATTCTCATGTCATGTCAAACTATATGAAATTGATGATACTTGAAAATTTTTGACCCTACAAAAATAATAGTTTCATATGGTTCAACTTAATACTTTTCTTCTATGTACAGGTATAATAGTGTACACACATACCTTTAAAATTTAAAAACAGCTAAATAGTCTATAGATTATATACGTTTTTCTACCTTAAGGTCTCCTACTATCTATAACCATGGGCAAGTTGAGAAATCACTCTTGGCTTCAGTTTCCTCATCTGTAAAATAAGGGAGTTTGACTCAATGATTCTAAAGTTTGATCATAATATATCCTTGTTCCCAAAGTTGCTTGCAACCCTGATGGCTCATAAATATTGCTGATGGACCAGTTCTAAACTCATAGGCACTGATAGCTGGAAGACATTTTAAAGAAACTGATGCCAAGATATTAAGTGACACTGATCAAAGTTATGTAACTGCCAAAACCAAGGCCAACTAACCCAATTCCCAGGCCAGTATTCTTTCTATTTCAGAAAAGGAAAACCATGAAGTACAAGTAAAGACAGTTGAAAACTATTATTAATGTTTATACAAAGGTTAAATGCTTTAAATAATTTGTCTACTACTATCTGCCTATAGAGAGTAATAATTCAAATTGTGCAGTTTATTACATGGAATAGAATATCTGGTTTCTAGAAGTCAGTGATTGCAGAGGTTCTTCCCCTGATGTCGGGCTGGAAGTGACTTGGTGGCCAATGGAACATCAGCAAAGGTGACATAAAGATAGACTTCAAATATGCGTATGTGGTTGGGTTTATACTCTTGCGATTCTCTGCAATTCCCCGAGGAGCTGCTGCCCCTTCAGTCTGAGCCCTAGAATGAAAATACATGGAGCGGTTCTGAGCTCACCCCACATGAAGGAGCCAAGACCAGGTGGACATGTAGTCTGAAGCAGAAAGATACCCAGCTGAACCCTGTCTAAATCAGTCGATCTTCAGCTGTCTATAGACACCTAAGCAACATATAATACACCTGCCTATTCGTATTAGCATAGGAACTGAATGAGATCTCTTTATGTCCACTACAATTTATTCTCCAAACACCAGCCAGTGTGAATCAGATTATATCACTCCTCTTTCATCTCAATGATAACAAAATCTTAACTTCTAACTAATCCTGAACTTTAAAGCTATACATGCTCTGAAACTGGCTCATCTCTGACGTCACCTTGCATCATGCACCTCTAAAACAACACTAGTTGTCCTTTCATTCATTCATTCAACAAATACTTGAGTGTCTGCTGTCAGGCATTTTCTAGAAGCTAGGAATACAAACAATGCAACAAAATTCCTGCTCTCTTATGTTCTAGTGGGGGGAAGGAAAATAAACAAATGGAAAACAAAAGGAAAATAAACAAAGGCACAAATAACAATATAGTATGTTAACGGTGCCATGGAAAGCAGCAAAAACAGCATCAAGGAATATTTTTAAACAGGATTAAATGGAAAAGGCTTTCCGCTAGCCATAAAAACAAAAACCCTGCGGAGGGAATGTGCTTGAGGGGTGCAAGGAACTGTGAAGGCTGTGGTGACAGAAGGGAGATGGTATGAGATGTGGTTAAAGAGTAGCTTGGGCAAGATCAGTTAAAATGAGCCTTTGGCCAAGCAGATCTGATTTTATCATTCCTCCTTCCAAAATTCTACAAGGGCTTCCCTTTGCATTTAGGAAAAACCCAAAATCTCCACCAAGGTCTACAAGGCCCTGTGGAATCTTGCCTCTAATCTCATTCCTTACTATTGCTGTTTCTTCTGTTCCTTTCATAGATTACGTTCCTTCTCAAAGCCTTTTTTAAAAAGTAGCTGTTACTTAGCCTGTTACAGAGTGCTGGCTGGCCTAGCTAGCTCCTTCTCATTGAAATGTCTCTTCCTTTGAGAGGCCTTCCCTACCTTCCCAATCGAAAGGGGCATTTCTGCCATATCCCCCACTTAATACTCTCGATCAAATAAACACCCTTGTACAGCTTAATGGTTTTATAACAAACTTCATATGTGTTTAAAAATGTCTTGGTTTAGAAGGTCTTTTGAAGCATCCATGGTTGTTTTTTTTTTTTTTTTTTTTTTGGAGACAGAGTCTCGCTTTGTTGCCTGGGCTAGAGTGCCGTGGCGTCAGCCTAGCTCACAGCAACCTCAAACTCCTGGGCTCAAGCGATCCTACTGCCTCAGCCTCCCAAGTAGCTGGGACTACAGGCATGCGCCACCATGCCCGGCTGATTTTTTCTATATATATTTTTAGTTGGCCAGATAATTTCTTTCTATTTTTTAGTAGAGACGGGGTCTCACTCTTGCTCAGGCTGGTCTCGAACTCCTGAGCTCAAACGATCCGCCCGCCTCGGCCTCCCAAGTGCTAGGATTACAGGCGTGAGCCACCG
>CM052449.1:3056433-3141360 GCA_028533085.1 Varecia variegata | reverse complement strand
GACTACAGGCATGCGCCACCATGCCCGGCTGATTTTTTCTATATATATTTTTAGTTGGCCAGATAATTTCTTTCTATTTTTTAGTAGAGACGGGGTCTCACTCTTGCTCAGGCTGGTCTCGAACTCCTGAGCTCAAACGATCCGCCCGCCTCGGCCTCCCAAGTGCTAGGATTACAGGCGTGAGCCACCGCGCCCGGCCAGCATCCATGGTTTTCAGAGTCAAAACCAGGTATGGAATTCAGCTGTACTTCATGGAAGTTCAGTTGGAATGTTCCAACCTCAGACCTTGTGACGGACTCCTTATCATTTGCATCTCAGCTAGAATATCAGTTTCTCTAAGGGGCCTTCTTTGAGTACCCAAACTAGCTTCCCCAATACTCTCAATACATTATCCATGACACTTGCCACTATTGTAATGACCTTTTAAATTTGTTTCTTGCATATTATTTGCCATCCGGACAGTAAACATGAGAGCGGGCACCTAGTCCTAGAGTCTGGGACCAGACTGTCTTGCAAATACCTCTATCCTAGCACTTAGGCTAGTGGTTGGCACCTGGGACTCTTGTTATTTGAATGAATAAATGAAAAATTGAGCTTTTGTTTACTCCATGTCAGGCTCTGAACTGTGTGTCTCAAATGTAATCCCACCTGCACCTCACACACAACTGTAAACTGTAGGAATTATTCCCATGTTATAGATGAAAAAAGGCTTAAGGAGGCTAAGTTACAACTGAGAAGACTGTCTGATGCCAAAGTCCAATCTCTTTCCACTACTGATAATGTGAATTCTGATTTCTAAGTCTTTCTCACCAGTTTTCCACACAATTTCCAATTGATCACAGGTATTGAGCCTTGAGCTTGAATATGTCTTGTTGGAACTAAATGCCATGAGCAAAGCAGGAAAAATATCCAGAAGTTCAAACAAGTGGGTGTGATTCACACACCCTCCTTCCTTATAGATCCTTGGGTAAACAAGGGTGAGTGTGTTAGTAACAGTGTGACTTAGTGGTTTAGAAATTATTTAGAAAAAAGGGCACATAACCTATCTAGGGTATAATTCCTAGATACAGCTACCTTAAAAAAAAAATCTGTGAACAGTTTTTGAATTGTTCAGGCATTTTATCTTTTTTGTGTCCCTTCTCTCCCTTGCTGGCATAGTTTTGACAAGTTCACTGACTTTTTTACTCTCTCCATCAGAGAATAAACTGGAAGAGCCAAGAGGAGAGAGAACCGCAGAAGTTGCCAGGAACTTTGTAAAGATTAGATAGTTCTTACCATGCCGCTCATTGCACCCCCCCTTTACATTATCAGGTAAATTAACAATCTGGTTTCCTCGTGATCATTTCTCCTCATCATTTCCATTGATTACAGCCCCTGTCCCACTTTGTCCCGCGCACACGCGCCTTCTGAGTGACTGCAGGGACCCTCAGCGTTGCGCACGCCCGGCGACGGGCGAGGGCGGCGCTGAAATCCCGGCCTGGGCGCGGCGACAGCCCCGTCCCCCGTTTCCCCTCCGCGGCGGCGCCCGCCGTGAGCAGCCCAGAGCGACTGCGCCGCGAGTCAGACGGGCCGGCGGCTGGAGACGTTCCCGCCTCCGAGGACGCAGAGAGACGCGGGCGGCCCGGACGTGTCGCACCCACCGTCGCGGAGCCGGCGCAGGTCCCCGCACACCCTCTGCCCGCTGGGTGTCGTCGGCGGCGCGCTCCGGAGTGAGACTGAGTCACAGGAAACGTCCCGTCTCACGGGTCATCCCGCGGCATCCGGAACGTCCCGGTCCGGCACTGAGCGCGCCGCAATCGCGTGGAACTTGCGCTCGGCCGCCCGGACCCAGCGGCGGTCACGGCTGCCTCGTCGGACTCGGGAATTCCCGGAGTCCGGAGCAGCCCAGGCACCTGGTGACAGACAGACCGACCGACCGACTGGAGGAGTCATCGCAAGCACGATGCGCTGAGAGTGGGTTTTATCCGTGCCGAGTCCCCGCGAGTCCCCGGCACCGCCCGCCCCAGTCTCTGCGCCTCCCAGTCGCCAGGTCCCTCGGCTCGGGCAGACACTCACCTTCCCGACAGGGCTCTCCGGGCGGCAGCCTCACCTGTGCCCCCATGGCCCCCGACGGGGCTTCCCGGGCTCACCCGGCGGGGCAGCGCCTCCCCAGGCACCTGCGCTCGGGCGGCGCCGCGGGGTCCCGGGTGGTGCGCCCTGGCCCCGCCCCCGGGGCAGCCTCAGCCAATGGGGACGGCCGGGCGTGGTCTCCGCGCGAGCCACGCCCCCGCCGCCCGGGGCCTGGGCGCGACTCTCGGCGCTGCGGGGCTTCGGCCGCCGAGAGGTCGCTCGGTGCGTGCGCGGGGAGCCGCTGCCCCTGCGGAAACGCGGACGCGCCCCGCACGGCAGCCGCGTCGCTCGGCGCGCGGAGGAATCCAGGCGACGCCGGGGATGCGGCGGGGCAGGGGCTGTACTGAGAGTCGCGCTGGCTCGTGCGGGTCGGAAGGTCCCGCGCCGGACTCGGGGCCCGCCGGTGTGTGCGGAAGCGCCGACCACGGACTGGGGTTCTGCGCTCATTGCCACGCGAAAGTTTATTCTGGGGGCTGAGAGCAGACTTTGCCCTCCGTGCTGTCATCAGCTTCTGCTGTCCCTCCACGCCCCCTGCATCCGCCCCCATCCCGCAGCCAACCAGCAAGTCTCCCCACCCCGCCCCGTTTTCCGGGTCCTACAGTTATTTAAAATAAACCCTTAAGGGAAAAGCAGTGCCCAGACCGAAAAGACCTAACCCCACAGAATAACGATAGCTAGCAGGTACTTTATGTTGTGTTGTGTTTTGTTTTTTTGAGACAGAGTCTTGCTCTGTTGCCCAGGCTAGAGTGCTGTGGCGTCAGCCTAGCTCACAGCGACCTCCAACTCCTGGGCTCAAGCGATCCTCCTGCCTCAGCCTCCCGAGTAGCTGGGACTACAGGCATGCGCCACCATGCCCGGCTAATTTTTCTTTTCCTTTTTCCTTTTTTAGTAGAGACAGGGGTCTTGCTCTTGCTCAGGCTGGTCTCGAACTCCTGACCTCGAGCGATCCTCCCGCCTCGGCCTTCCAGAGTGCTAGGATTACAGGCGTGAGCCACTGCGCCCGGCCCTACTTTATGTATTAACATATTCAAACAGCATAGTGTATTAACGCCCAGTTTACAGAGGAGGGATCAGAGGCAGACAGTGAGGTTAAGTGAGCAACCAAGGTTGGGAAGCTTGTTAGCAGGCTTTTATGCAACAAGAAGTGGGCACAATTCCTGCTCAAACCCTCACTGGGGAGAATGGGGTGCCTTTGTGCTCTGGCACTGAAGCACTAAAGGAAAATTCTCTCCTCCATTCACCTAGCCCTTGCTCTGGGTAGTCATGAACAGTGCTATTAATTTTATTACCTAAGAATTTCATGGCAGAGGCCTCAATCTTGCTTTTCTTGTTCTTGGGCTGATGAAAGAAGAGTTAAGAACAAATTAGTCAACATAACAATCTAAGGCACACACTTTTACATGTGCATGGCTTTGCTGAGAAGGAATGGCATGGGCAGGGAAATAGGTGAAAGTTGAAAGGGAGGGAAATTTATGCCACATTTGGATAACAATCCTTAAAACTTAGATTTCTTTTTAAATGTTTTCCTTGGACACTAAATTTGAAATTTTGCCTTCATCATAGATTGTTGATGATAGTAAATGTGATCTAAGGTATTTATTACTTATGTATTTAACAGACACATACAGCATTTCCTATGTGGGAAGAACTATTATAAGCACTTTATATATATATATTTGCTTTTTAAATCTTCATGAAAATCCTGTGAGGTAGATACTATTATCCTCACTTTACACCTGGGAAAGGAAGGCACACAGAAATTAACTTGCCTATGGACACAAAACTAGTAAGTGGGAAACTGAGATCCTAACCAAAAAAGTCTGGCTTCAGTGTTTGTTCTTAACCTACTTGGTAACTGGACATTAAAAAAAAAACTATAAAAATGTCACTTTGAGGTTAATTTTTTTTAAAAAACTGAATTTTAGTTTCATATTAAGGCCTGTTTTAGGGAGGAGACACTTTGTTGTAATTCTTGTTTTTCAATTCTGAAAATAAACAGAAAACCCTTAGAAATAAAATGTTTTAACTTGTTTAAGATCACTGTTTTCCCAGTTTGTGTTGCCTAGCCAAAATATATAATGTATTTTCCTTCATTGCCTATTTCTAGATGACTGGATAGTATGCAATTATAGCATTACAGACTGTCATGAGTGACATAAATTTGGGAGATTTTTATTCCCAATGAAAAGCATGTTGTTTATTTAACTAAAAGAAGACCATTAACAAATCTCCAACTAGCTCATTCTATGATTCTGGGAAAATTCCTTTTCTGACTCAAAACGTAGAAAGTAATGATGAGACCCTCTAAATTGTCAACTCTTATTTATCTTTGTGTTTAGGTCACCAGACTCATGGGTAATGGTCAAATGATTAGCAATTAGTAGAGCCTTAGGGCCTTGGGGTACAAGGCCACACGGCTTTTGAGCTTGGGCAGGTCTGGGAGGATCCCTGCTGTGTGAAGACTTAACCCTTTAGTTGCTACTTGGGGAGGTCTGAGGTTCCTGGGGCAGGGGGTGAGATGACCAGGCAGGAGGGGTGGTAGTGGGGGTTATTTGCAGAGGCTGTTTGCAGAAATGTTACAGTCTGGTCTGGCACTGTGCCTAGCACTGTTGGTAATTTGTGATTCTTTATTTTTTTCTCAACCAGTCTAGTTAGGAGGTTATCAATTTTATTAATCTTTCCAAATACCAACTCTTACCTTTATTGATTTTCTTTATTGATTTTTAAGATTTCATTGATTTTTGTTCTGTATTACTTCTTTCCTTCTACCTTGAGTATAATTTGCTGTTCTTTTTCTAAATTCTAAGGCAAAAACTCCAAGGTGATTTTAAGTCTTTATTTTCTTTGAATACAAGCACTTAAAGCTAATATTTGTCTCCATTTAGTTCAAAATATTTTCCTTGTGACTTCTTCTTTGACCACCTATGCATTATTTAGGAATGCGTTGCTTGATTTACAAATATTTGGGAATTTTTCAGGTTTCCAAGAAGGATTTCTGTTATTGATTTCTAATTTAATTCTGTTTTGGACACAGAACATGTTCTGTACAATAACAGTTATTTAAAAGTTATTGAGATTTGTTTTATGGCTCAACATATGATCTATCTTGGTGAATATTCCAAGCAAAATTGAAAAGAATGTGCATTCTGCAGTTAATTGGGTGTGGTGGTTTATAAATGTCTCCTAAAAATCTAGTTTATTACTGGTTTCTAAATTTGTTCAATTAGTGAGAAAGGAGTGTTAAAATTACCCGTAAGTGTGGGGTTGTCTATAAATTTAGTGCTGTCGGTTTTTGCTGCATGAGTTTTTGAAACTTGGTCATTAGGCACATACGCATAGTATATTTTTTCCTGGATAGACATACCTGTGATAATGTTTAATTTATAAATTAGGCACAGTAAGAGATTAACAACAATAGCTGATAGTAAAATAGAACAGTTATAACAATATACTGTAATAAATGTTATGTGAATGTCCTCTCTCTCTCTCTCACTCTCTCTCTCGATACCTTATTGTAAGGTACGCACCTTTCTTATTGTGATGATGTGAGGTGATACAATACCTACATGATGAGAGGAAGTGAGGTGAATGACTTGCCATTGGGAGATAGTGCTGGGTTACTCTGACCTTCTGATGTGTCAGATTTATGAATTGCTTACTTATGGAATTTTCCCTTTAATATTTTCAGACCATGGTTGATCGTGAGTACATGAAACTGGAAAGTGAAACCACAAATAAGGGTGGTCTACTGTGTCCTTTACCCTAGAGCTGGTTTAGTCCTACTACTAAGATGTGGCTTTTTATGTAAGCTTTGGTGTTGCCTGGGGTCTTCAATGGATCTCTCTACTCTACAGGTAGGAATTTGAATGTCTAGGTTCTGTGTGTGAGCTCCGGGATTATTCACCTTTAGTGCCCTGGCAGTTATTCTTTGCCAAGCCTGTGTGATTTCAGCCTGTGCATGTTCAGATTAGCATTCCACCAAAGACTTGAGAAGACCTCTCTGCAGCTTTCCGGCTCTTTCTCTATATAGCTTCTTCCTCTCTAGTACTCTGCTCTGCAAATTCTAGCTACTTTGACCTCCAAGATCATATTTCTGACTCCTTAACTAAGCAAGATTGCTGGGCTCTGCTTGGTTTCGTTTTTCTCATGTCACAGTTCAGACATTGTCTCTGGACAGGGTTCAGCTTGGTTTTTCTCCCTTTGCTCGAATATCATACTTCTATGTTGCCTGTTGCCCAATACTTTGAAAACAGTTGTTTCATGCATACGTTTTGTCTAGTTTGGAGGCAAGCTACTTTTTCATGAGCAAAAGCTAAGTCCATAGTATATAGATGGTCCCTGACTTATGATGGTTCAACTTAGGATTTTTTGACTTCACAGACTTTTGATGGGTTTATTGGGGTATTAAATTCACATTTGACTTACAATAGTTTCAATTTATGATGAGTTCATTGCGGTGTAATACCATTGTAAGTCTAGGAGCATCTATAGTTGGTTTGTGGGAGCCCATTGCAATGTTTGAACATAATATGTAAAATTTGTGATTTATTTCTGAACCTAATTCTCATTTTACCAGTTGTACTGAGAAGCAAATAGTGCCATTTATCCAAGTAGAAATTAATAAAAACGGCTAAAATCTACAGTGACTCAAGAAGTATTATGTAATGGCACTACTGTCAATTGAATACAAGTAATGTAAAATATTGATTATCAACATATATACTTAGTATTTTCTCTGAGAAGGCAAAAAAAGTAAATAATATAAAATATGTAATAACTTACCATTTATGTATATCTCTACTTTATTACTAATATGTGAGCATCCCTGGCCCATCAACAACCCCACCCAGACATGTATAATAATTAAATCCAGTTGTCTTTGACATTTTTCCAAGTTTCAATCATATTAAAATAATTGCTTTATAGGTTTTTTTAATTTTTTTTTGTCATGGAGTTATGTTTTTCAAGGTGAGGACAAAAACTCATTTTATTTAACAGTTTGTTAGCTTGATTTTAAATATGTAGGCATGTATACATAGGCCTTCATTTGTTTGCTTGTCCCACTCCTGCTAATGTTAGGGGTGGGCTTGTGGGACAAGTGGCAGCAACAATAAAATTTAGGAAGCTGGTTATCATGTAGATGATTTGGCATGTCTGAGAATGCTAAATCCAAAGCCAGTTTTGGCAAAGGGCAATTAGCAACCGTATTTCCACTGTAGAATTTGTAAAAATCTTTCAGCATATTTAAGGTACAAAGTTACATAGTTTGAAATGTTTTCATATTTACCTGAAAGATTTAAAACCTTAAAACCCCCAGGTACAAGCACATTCTCTTCCCAGATAGGTTCCTTTTTCTCTACTCTGAATTTTTTCTGAGTCTTTGATTATGTTATTAAACTAGCAGTTTAGTGCTATTACAGTGAATTAGTAATTTTATAGTGAACTCCAGGAGCTATCTCACAGTAACATCATAATAATCTTTACAGTTACTGTCATGGAGGACCAATTTGTGCCAGGCATGGTGTGAGGGTTTTAAGTTGATTATCTCTAATTACCATACCTTGATTAGAAGGATCCATTCCCATTATACTGATTTAAAAAAAAAAGTATAGAGAAGTTAAACAATTTTCCCACGATCACAATGCTGTTAGTAATTGGCCAGCCAAGATGCAAATCTACGTTAGTGTGACTCCCAAGTCCACTGCATTTCCAATATTCCAATGAGCTATCAACATCAGGTGCTAAAATTCTATTACTTAGCTTTTGCAAGATACAAAAGAGTGATCAAAATTCCATTTGTTTTCAAAGTCAGTTAAATTCAGACATAATATTAAAGAATTTACTTATTTTATAATGCAAAATAATTTAAGGGGTCTTATAATTTCAGTTACCATAGAATGATGGTTCCCTGGTAAGTGCACAACTCCCAGGGGTAGAATTGTGACTCTGTAGGATCCAAATTTATTTTATTTACCCATTCCATGGTGAAGGGATTCTGGAGACTGATTTCATACAAACTTAACTTGCAAGCGTTTGGTTTTACGGATTGGATGCTCATGTTCCACAATGACTGAGTTTCCCTGTAAACAAATCTACCTGAGAAGCTAAATTATAATCAAAGTTAGTTTTCTCATTAGCAAAAATATAGCCATATATGGAGCACCTCATTTTTGGTAGATACTTTATTAAGTAGATCATTTAATTAAGAAATAGAGAGGTTACATAACTTGCTCTAGGTGACACAGCTAGCAGGCAGAGGAACTGGGATTTGAACCAAAGTTTGTCTAATGTCCAAAGCTGATACTCTTGACTATTAAGCAAAATGCCTTTCATAGAAGGAGATCTAATGCACACTTCCTAGCCTAGTGACTAGCATGTGATACTTATTATGTAATTTTTTTTTCTTTTAGAGATAGGATCTCACTCTGTCAACCAGACTAGAGTGCAGTGGTGTGATAATAGCTCATTGTAACCTTGAACTCCTGGACTCAGGTGATCCTACTGCCTCAGACTCCTGAATAGCTAGGACTACTGGGGCAAGCCATGTCTGGTTAATTTTTTTTTTTTTTGTAGAGTCTGGGTCTTGCTATGTTGCCTAGCCTAGTCTTAAACTTCTGGCCTCAAGTGATCCTCCCACTTTGGCCTCCCAAAATGCTGGGATTACAGATGTGAGCCATTGTGCCTGGCCCTAATTTTTAAAAAACTGAATAAGAACAATAGAATATCCATAATCTTACATGTTTTACTTATAGTTGACCCTTGAACAACATGGCTGGAACTCAGCTGGTCCAATTATATGTGGATTTTTTCTAACCAAACGTATATTCCTGGGATGTGAAACCCGTGTATAGGGAAAGCTGACTTTTCCTATAAGCAGGTTCAGCAGGGCCCACTGCTGTACTTCAGTATGTGTGGATTTTGGTATACGCAGGGATCCTGGAACCAATCCCCTGCATAAACCAAGGAGACATCTGTATTTTAGACTCAAATTGATGTTTCTAAGTGAAGAACAGTTAATAGGTACAAGTGAGTGTATATTGAATGAAAGAATATATTCATTTACACAAACTGTTTTGGGAAGTTAATTTGTTAGAAATCATGGATTATCTCAGAAAACACATTTTTAAGTATATACGAAATTATGCTATAATGTCATTGAGTCCTAGACCCCCAAACTCTGCCAGTGAAATCTGTATGAGAACTTTTGTGCTCAAATGGCTATGGAAGGCAGTTCTGTTTGTCTCTTTAGTAATGTTGCTACTCTCAGAGCTGTACAGCCTTCATTTCCTCTTGGTCTAATCCTAAGCACAAAAAAAACTGGAAGCCTTTTCATTCATTCATTGCAAGAAATATTACTGAGGCACTGACATGCGCAACTCTTTATTTTCCAAACAGAGCTCCGAATCTCCCACGCCTGCTCTTCTTGTGTCCTTCTCATCTCATCAAATTGCAACCTCTTCTTTAGTTGCTTTAAGTTGGAAAATCTAGAGTCATCCTTGACTGCACTCTTTCACTCATACTCCACATCCAATCATTAGCAACCTTTGTTGCTTCTGTCTTAAAAATATGCCAGACGCTGACCCATTCTCACCACCTCTATTTCTGCAACCATGGTCTGAACCACGGCTACCTCTCACTGAATTGCTGTAATAGCCTCCTAACAGTTCTCTATCTGATCTGTCTTCTATGACCTTAACTCCTTAATTCCCTCTTCCCCTTGCTCCCCCTAACTTAGCCAAACTGTTTTCCCTGCTTTTCTTTAAACATAGTCCTGTCTTTGCACATGCTGTTTTCTTGCTGGGCAGGCTCTTCCCCTAGAAGTGGGCATGGCTAGCTCTGCCACTGTATTTGGAGCTCTGCTACATGAGTTCTTCCCTGAATACCCTACTTAAAATAGTCCTGCCCTATGCCATATAAATTTTCTATCTTTTTTACCTTGCTTTTTTCTTTATTATATCAGCATTTGCCACCTGACTTCTTATATGTTTATTAATTTATTTATTATCTTTCCCACACCAGTAGAATGTATGCCCTACAAGGAAAGAAACTTAGTTTTGTTAACCATTGACTCCCCAATGCTTAGAAGAGAGCCTGTCGCTTAATAAATATTTGTTGCATGACTGACTATGCATGGCATCGAGCAGTGCACTAGAGATACAGTAATGGACAGGTAATGGACAACGTAGACACAGCACCTGACCTCATGAAGTGTATAGGTCCTACAGGGCAGACAGACATTAAACAATTAATTACGTAACATTTAATTATTACGGTTATAAACACGGAGGAAACATCGTTGACTACTCTGGCTGAAGGTCTTGGTATGTTGGAAGACAGACTATCAAATATTTAATAACTTAGGGCCAAGAGCCAGAATTCTTCAAATCATATAGTTTTTGAAATAAAAATACAAAGAATCAATGTCATGTAAATGAGCATCTATAGTTAGAGGAAGTTTAAATAGGATTATAAAGATTTAGAGGGAGCTGACAAAGCAAGACAGGGAACCAGATTAAAAGTAGCCTACTAAATAGATAATCCAATGTGGCTATGTTCTTTCCAGCAGTCAAGGTTACTGCAGATACCAGTGATAGGCAGACTGGGTAAAGCTAATCACACTTTGGAGGGGAAAACACAACACTCTTACTCTTTTAAACTTGCATAAATCAGAAAAATATCCTAGTATATATATTTTATATGTGCAGACAAAATTCCTACTTAATTTCAGCAAAAAGATAATTTTCCTCTCAAAGTCTTCCAGTGTAGTTCCTTTCCTCCCAAAATCTCGGGGCTCCTTCTGTGTGCTCTCCCAGCTGTTTATCACACTGTGTTGTGATCATCTCCTCTTGCGTATCTCCTGCCTCTGTGTGATCTCTGAGGAAAGGACTTTTGGGTCCCTTAGCAGAGTGCCCAGCACACTGTGGGTGCTCAGGAATTGTGTGGAACAAATGCACAAACACTTAAATGCATTTCATGCCTCTACAAAGGACTATTATTTTGCATTAAGTATTCTACATATATAAAACAGATTTTCATTTAAAAAGTTGAAGTGAATCATTTCACTTGATCACATTTTGCTAGAATTATATAATACATTAGAAACAAGGTATAAATAATGGCTCTGTGTCTTCACACAAGTTAGTTACTTAATAGACACATGTACTGGTTATCAAAAGTGCCATTGCGGCAGCAAAGCTCCAGTTTAGGTGTAGTCCCAAAGCTTAGGGGGAAGAAAAGGGAGACACGGCGCATTTATTAAATGTCTTCTTTATAAACCAACAGTATGTGATATGCTAAATCCATTTATCCTCATAAAAACCTAATAAGGTAGGTGTTATATTTCCATTTTACAAATAAGAAAATTGAGGCTCAGAAAGGTTAATTTTCTCAAGACCACACAACTAATACACATGATCCCAAGAATCAATAATATTCAGTTCTGCCACTGATGTGCAATAGTGGAATAAAAATAAAAAAAAAAAATAAAAAAAAATAAAAATAGTATTCAGTTCATCCTTAATTATAGTTTTGGAGGGGTGGGAAGATACATGAAGGAAGTGTGAGACCTAGTAAAGGAATGAGCATTTGAGATAAAGCAAATGAGTCATTTCCGATATGTAAAGAATTGTGTGATTGCGTGTGCACGGTTCATCGTGGAAGAGCTGTTTCATAATGACAAGTTCTATGACGTTTCATGATGTCAAACCAGGAGCTAAGTTGACTGGAGGAAGAGGGTTTACTAGAATCATTACTCCGACTTTAATTTATTAAAATCATTTAGGAAAGTTTCAAATAACAAGCAAACCATGAAAAGTGAACATTCTATGGCTGCAAGTAGGAGCACTCTTGTTATCTTGTTTTATTTTTAGATATATTTATTTTAGTTACATCGTCTGTGTATAAAAAAGATTGCTCTAACTAACCCTAGTATATTTCCTAACCAGAAAATATATTTTCAACTTTTAAAAAGAAGCCAGGCAAATTTATGATAATGCAATTAATTATTAGAAAATGAAATTTAACTTTGATATTTGTGTTTTAAAAATTGTAATAGCCACTTATCAACTATTTATAATGCATTAGGAACAGCAATAAATTCTTCATATTACTGTATCTCATTTTAATTCTCACAAAAAACCTGCAGATATTATTATGACCATTCTATGGAAAATGAAACCGGGACCCAGAAGATTCATTATTGTGCTCCAAATCCCAGAGCGAGTGAACAATGAAGCTGAGATTCAAACTCAAGCCTGTGACTCCAAAACCTGTGCATTTAAGCCCAGCTTGGTGTCACAGAAAACTTCCCCAAATGGGTAGCGACATTTGGCATAAGAGAAGCTGAGGTCGAGTGAACGCTGGATCTAAGAACAAAAGAGTCTTCCACATTTGACAGCAGGTAATCATTTTCTGAAAACCCTAACTGGACCCAAGAAGCAATATCAAGTTGAAAATATCAAGGAGGTCCACAGAGGTCTGAGTATTTTTCCTGAACGATAGATCCAAATTGGGTGATTAAGACACATTAAAAATATTTCAAGGAGGAAATTTCTTAGACATGAGGGACAATAATATTATAAAAAGTAATAATGGCCACTATCATTTTTTGCATTTATGTGCAGATAATGTGCTAAGGTGTTTCCAGGCACATCCAACTTAAAGATGAGGAAACTGAATCATAGTTGGTGAAAAACAACCGTGTTTTCCCAGGTAAGTATTCTTTGTGGTCACTGTTAGAGGCACATTGCTGAAATAGGTGACTTGACCTATTTTTCATGTTTTTACCTTCCAGGTGATAAAAGCAGTGTGGTGCTCTGGAATCAGATAGGCCTATGTGTAGGGGAATCAGATGAAAAACAGAACGTCCGGTTAAATTTGAATTTCAGATAAAAAGCAATTTTTAGTGTAAGTTCATCTCATGCAGTATTTGAGACATACTCATACTCTGTTGTCATTTGCCAAACCAGCCAACCAAGTCTGGGCGTGAATCCCGGCTAACGCTGACACAACCGTAGCCATTATGACCCCGGGGGAAAATTACTTAATCTCCAGCCTTCATTTTCTCCTCCTTAAAATGAGGTGGATACTATATCTATTTCACAGGATTGTTTAGGATTTGAGAAAAGTGAGGGTCCTTCCCCTCCTGAGAGTTTCTTTGTGTGTCTATTGATTACTTATTTTTACTGCATACCTGTGATTTTAACATTTATTACCATTTCATGCTTTTCAAAATGTTTACAATTAATTTCATACTGATAGGTTGAAGACACTGCCTTGGTATTCAAGGCAAAGGGCTTATTTTCCTAAGCAGATTATGTAGCTTTTCTTAGAGAGGAGCATCATATGAAGAACTGACACAGTAACATTTTAGCAGAAAGCTACATTGTAACACAAGTGGCCACATCGGTTAATTTGTGAAAGTTTATAATAGAAATGGATTTATCAAAAACATGCATACCGGCTGCTTAGAGGGCATGTGTGTAGTGCAAGATCGCAAAAAATAAAATGGTATATTTGGTAAAATGTGGATTGATCAGTGAGTTGAAAGAAGGCAATGAAACACAAATGATAATGAGTTATTTAACTTTACAAAGTTAAACAGGTGAAAACAGATTTTCTGGAAGTTATATTAACGATATGAATTTAGAGTCTTAAAAAAATGTTAATACACTTTAATTTAGTAATCTAATTTCTGAGTAAACACTAAATAATGACAGAAGTATATCATAACTTAAGAATAAGAACATTCATTTTGAAATTCTTTAGACCAGAGGAAAAAATGTCCAATGATAGGAAAATCAATAAATAAATTATGGTATAATGGAATAGGATAAAATGTTATGCAATCTAAAAAAGGATGCTTTAGATATTTAGTAATATAAAAATTATCACAATATAATTTTAAATAAAAATCAGAATGATTTTATTTTAAAAATATATAATGGTGGATATAACCAAAATACGAATATTGGTTATTCCAAAATGATAACAATATATTTCAGTTTTATTTTCTTTTTTCTGTAATATCAAAATTTTATGAAGCATTCCTTATTTTATAATTAGAAATAGAAAATTATTTTTAAAATTCTGGAACCCCAAAGCTAATTTTCCTAAGGTACTCAGTACTCCGCTAATTTTCTTTGCCCAGACATTTTGGGGTATTTCCTCTTTTGAGAGCCACCTAACCCCACGGGGAGCTGAAGCTATTGAACTGAGGCAATATATGTTACTGAATTGTTTAATGGCTTAATTATGCATCAGAAAAAATACTACAAGTACTGGAGAAAGAATAATGTATTTATGCAACTGACAGATCGAAATAAAGGCAGTTTTGTTAAATGGAAACAGTATTTATCTCATGCCATTCTGATTTTTAGCCATAAGCAAAAGTTTTGTGAGTATGTAGACTGGCAAATGTTGCATAAAAAATTTCTTAGGGAAATTTACTTTTAGGTGGTTAGAGTAACATTTAGACACGAACTGGTATTTTGTGATGATTTTTGCACATCTAAAGTATGAATTATTCTTTCAGGCAAGCTCAGCTTCATCTTATTTTATTTCTTGAACAGATATGTTTCAGATATGCAATTCTTCCACAAAATATCCAATTAAAAGATCAATGAATAAGTGCACACTAATTATATTTTAGTAATTTTTAATGTGATGGCACTATATCTGAACATTTAATCATATTTTGTGAAAGCCTAGACAAGTTTTTCAAGATTGTAACCCTGAGTGAAGTTGACAGCATAATTTCAATACAATTCATCAGTCAATATTACCTTTGGTTTACTTTCAAATTGTTAAGAGTCGTTGCTTTGATAAACCTCCTTATATTCCTAACTCTCATACATATTAATAAGCTCAGGGTCAGGGAAGGATGATGGTGATTTTGTTGTTGTTATTTTCATCCATATATAAATCCGCAAATCCAATGCTGAGTCATGGAAATCCTCCTTTGTCAATGCCACAGAACTGTTTCTTTCCCTTGGAATGATCAAGAAAACTAGCCATTTGTCCATGTTTAAGGAAAGGAAAAAAATCAGCACATTCGATATTTTAATAAAATTAGGGCCTGGATTTTGACAATGTCAAGATTTACAGTATATCCCTGTTTGTTCTGGATACTCCACTGACCTCCACTTCTAGAAGACAGAGATATATTACTTAAACAACCAAAGGTAAGAACCAGTGGTAATTACAGTTATGTTTTTCACATATGCTTACACGTCTGTTTTGATTCATTGAAGTACCAGCTTTTGCTTTGTTTTTCATGTTACATGCTTTCTAGATACAGCGGGGGATTTTATTTTTATTGACTTCTCTGTATTTTTGACAGATAAGTGAATATTCTACTAAAATAGAATTATAGTTAAAAATAACAATAAATAAAGGCCTGGCAATAGGATTCTGCTAATTACAACATATGAATATTACAACATAGCAAATGCAGGTATGCTTTTTGCAAATTTTAATTTCATTTTTAGAAGTCAAAAACAATAAGCTTGGCAGATGTGTTTTTCCCCAAAGGAAGTATCATACACTGATTTTTATTCTCTCTAAAATATTTGGAGATAAACATTGTTGAATTCATATAAATCTTAAAGAATTAACTCTTAAAAATATGAGCTTCTTAAGTCTTATGTACTTTATAAACATTGTAACAACCTGCACGCCCCCTTTCAGAGATGAGTGCGTGGTCTGAAGAGAGTAAGTGGCTTGCCCAAGCTAACAGGTTACTGTTATATGAAGGAGCTGGGATTTAAGTCACCTTGTCTTCTTTTAACTCTCTGTGATAAACATGTATATTTCAATTAGAAAAACAGTTATCAATTACTATCATGTTTTATTTTTATAAATTTAAAAACTAGTATTGCATCTATCATTTTTATTGTGCCAAGATCATATATTTTTAAATATTAGTGATTGCATTCTATATTAAAAAGTTAGATAAACACTATTAAACAAAGCTTTTTAAATGTTCCTATTGATAAAGGTATATCTTATAATTGGCGTTTTACATTTTGATCTTTTTGTTTATATATCCTTTAGTCAATTTGTTGTATTACATTGATTCTTTCACTCAGCTAACATCTATAAACATGGATCACTCATGTCATTTTTAGATCAAGCCAGCAAATAAAAGAGGGTGGGGAGTGAAGCAGCAGGGTGTAAATGTAATTAAAAGGTCTAATATTTAACTATTGTACCTTATGTCCCATACTGAATACACCCTCCTTTTTCCACTCTGGGAACATTTATAAATATTGTTGACAAAAATAATTTCAGTAAAGCAAAAAAGTAAAGAGGCCACATTCTTTGTCCACAAATACAGTTAAAAATTAATAAGAAAAGTGTAAAATAAGAACCCTATTCCTTAGAAATGAAAGAAAAAAAGGAAAAGAAAAGAAACCTACTTAATTGAAGATAACAGCAAAATGGCTATTGCAGATCGTTCTCTTTTTCATGGAGGTAATTTTCAAAGTTGTGAAGTTAAAATGTACTAAATACTAAAGAGTCTGGGCAAAATAAACTGTTTTCTAGAAAAACAAATGTCTACATTTAAATTAAGAATCAAAAATTAAATTGACTAAAAATTATGGACAAAATTGAGAAAAGTGTCCAAGAACTACCTCCAAAAATAGCCACTGTACCCTGAATGTTTTTTACTTATTAATTTATTCAACAAATATTTATTTAGTATTCACTATAATGCCAGGCATTGTCCTAAGCCGACACTTTCCTTTATTCCCTACTGTATACCCATCAATAGGTCAAAGGAGAAATCCATGTAATGCTATAGCCATTTATTTGGGTTGATAATATGTGAAAATTGGGCAGCCATATTTTTTTTGTTTGCTTGAGACAGAGTCTCACTGTGTCCTGGGAGTTAGAGTGGGCACCAGGACACTTGGCTAATTTTTTCTATTTGTAGTAGAAATAGGATCTCGCTCTTACTCAAGCTGGTCTTGAACTCCTGACCTCAAGGGATCCTCCCACCCCAGCCTCTCAGAGTGCTGGGATTACAGGTGTGAGCCATCGCGCCTGGTCTGGGCAGACATATTTTAAGTTTTGGCTATGGCATTAACTGAACTTTCCACAGCTGGTCCTTTCCTACATCTCCTTAAAGAAGAAATATAATGTACTTTCCTGTCAGCAGGCAACCATTGTGCCAAGATTTTGAACTATGTGAATATAGGTAGTCGATAGTTTGGGACAAGTACGTATAATTATACCTAATGGTTCTCAAATGTTACCATTCTAAATCAACTTGAGCTTTGACAATTTTTATAGCATTAGCTGATGAAACAACGATTGATTAAATCCAACAATATATTCTTGATAAAATAGAAAATTAATAATAAAGGGAAACTTCCTTGCCACGATAAACGAAAATTTATCTGAAATCAATGGGCAAAAATAGGGGAAATTCTAGAGGCTGAAACAAGACAAGGAGTACTTGATATAATAGTTATTAACATTGTTCTATAACTTCTACCCAACACAATAAAACAAGGAAAAGAAATAAGATATATTTGAAGAGATAAAATTATCATTACCTGTGGATAATATGATTGTCTACCCAGGAAACCTAAATGCATCAATTTTAAAACTATTAAAACTAAGAAGTTCAGTAAGATGATAGACTACAAAATAAAAATATAAATTAATAGCTTTCCTCTAGACCAGTAATAACTAGTTAGACAATACAATAAAAAACAAATCTTGTTTGTAAATGAAAAATTTAAATACATAGAGTACATTAAGAAATGTACATAACTTATTTAATGAAAATTACAAAGACTTACAAAGTAAATTTTTAAAACCCATTAGTAAATGCAGAGACATTCCTTGTCATGTGATAAAAAACATTCGCTATGTTAACATGTTGATTCTCTCAGAATTAATCCATAAATTGAATGAAGTCTCTTTTTAAAGTACCTTGTGAGTTTTCTTAGGAACTTGAAATTATTCTAAAGGCAGCTGGCGATAATACATGCACACACATATTGTACCATCACAGGAGTAAATAGTCATTACATAGAAATAAAAAGTCATTTAAATGCAGTCACTAAAGTGATCAGTGTACATATTTTTTGGTTGGACGCACATATAGTGTTTGTGCAATGAAATAAGAAAAGTAAAAAAGTCTTTTTTGTTGCTTTTTATGAGTCAGGCACCATATAAGTCGCTGGAGATATAAAAATTAGAGCTCGTTGGTACCTGCTCTGAAGTCTGGTGGATCATAGTAAATGGATCATAATAAAATAATGGCTCAGTGCACTGATGATAAACTCTCCACGTTATGTGAGTACTGAGAAGGAACCGGAAACACCCAGGCATCCTGATTCCAGCTGTGTTAGTCTGTGAGAGCTGCCGTAACAAAATAGCAGAGGCTGGGTGGTTTAAACAGCAGACATTTATTTCTCACAGTTCAAAAGGGCAAATCTAAGAGTTACTGGCCTTAAAGAGTAGGTAGAAAGAGAGATTGGGGTAGAAAATTTAGTCAAAGAAATAACAGAGACCTTTTCAAATCTAGAGAAAGATATTAGTATTCAGGTACAAGAAGGTCATAGAACACCAAGCAGATTTAACCCAAATAAGACTACCTTGAAGCATTTAATAATCCAGCTCCCAAAGGTCACAGATAAAGAAAGGGTCCTAAGGGAAGAAAGAAAAAAGAAAAAAATAATATATAAAGGAGCTTCAATATGGTCTGGTAGCAGACTTCTCAGTAGAAACCGTACAGTCCAGGAGACAGTGGCATGACATATTCAAAGGAAATATCTGAAGGAAAGAAACCTTAATCCTAGAATATCATATCCTGTAAAAATATCCTTCAAACATGAAGGAGAAATAAAGATTTTCCCAGACAAACAAAAGCTGTGGCATTTCACCAACACCAGACCTGTCCTACAAGAAATGCTAAAGGGAGTTCTTGAATCTGTAAGAAAAGAACGTTAATGAACAATTATTTCCTCTAAAGTTTGAAAACCACTCAAGATCCTTTTTGTCTGAATGCCTATAGAAATTCATAGCTGATTATATCCACTTTGAATTTTATTCTGCTACTTTTTACTGTTGGAAGTGTATGGGGTCCCTATGGCTTTGTTCTATACCTACATTGTCTGAATATCTCAATTCTGGAGTAAATCCAAATTTTAGAAAAGTTCTATATCTCTTGTACATTCTTAAATTTTAAAAAGTTCACAAAAAAACTGGCCAATGGAAATTAAATGGATAGGCCATGTCTGTGTTCTGTTAAAAAATAATTCCTATGTAAAGCTAAAAATAAGTGTTTTTATAGCATTAGAACAATGGCAGAGTGAAACTTTTGATTATATATGTAAATATATAAAAATAGTCTTCCCACTACTAAGACTTTTTTCCCCTCAGATATGAAACTAATCATGAAGAAAAATATTATCAATACACAGCGCTCCTTTGTAAACAGGCCCAATGTGATTGTTCCAGATATTGAAAAGGAAATAAGAAGGATGGAAAATGGGGCATGCAGGTAAATACATTCATTTCCCCAGGCATTTTAAATTCCAGCCACAATTCTTTAATTTAACTAGGTTTAATATCAATTTAACTTCATAATTTGTAACCTTGAACTTTGTAATGTATTTAACTCAGTAAATTCATTTATACTTTGGAATACCATAACTTGTCTAACAAATGAACATAGATATTATTGTGCTCACTTGTTTGGAAGCACTTATTAAGCACCCATGCCAAATATGTCTTTAGTCACTGGCAGGGCCTTTCCTCATGAGACATTTCAAATCTAAAGGGATGGCATCCCATAGATAAGTATGGAAAAGTACATAGAGTGTGATATGCTAACAACATGTATTATAAAAGTATAACTTAAAGTGGTTACCTTATAAATGAATATAATGTGTGTAAACGTGCTTAAAGTTATTTTTATTGGGAGGAAACATTAGTTAGAAAAAAAATTAGTTCCATAAAACGATATAATACGATCTAAGTCCCAGTTATCACACTTTCTAGTTGATAAATATTAACATCAACTGATGGATCAAACAATAGGAATGTGGAAAGCCTAGAAAGTAGTTTCTTAATTAAATGCATTTTACTGAATTGTGCATACATTCTATAAAATTCTATGTCTTCTGTGGAGTTCTCACTCTAATTAAAAACTGTTGTGTGCGTTAATGTGAGAAGGAAGGAAAAGATAAGAGGCGACGGTCCCCCAGTGAGAAATGCTCCTCCTCCATAGTGGCTGAACCCGTTACTCTAACTCGTCTCTGCCTCTGTCGCACTGTAGCTCCTTTTCCGACGATGGTGACAGTGCCTCTGTGTCCGACGAATCAGAGGACGAAAACCCCCACACAAGGGGCTCCTTTCAAAATAACTCACACAGAAGGGGGGAACCACTGCAGAGGTGAGCTGCATGATCCTTCCCTCGGCATCTGT
This sequence comes from Varecia variegata, assembly GCA_028533085.1. Classification (NCBI taxonomy): domain Eukaryota; kingdom Metazoa; phylum Chordata; class Mammalia; order Primates; family Lemuridae; genus Varecia; species Varecia variegata. The sequence goes on along the minus strand of CM052449.1, from coordinate 3,120,807 downwards.
CTTTAAACTACTTAGATGAAAGTTCTTCTATTCCTTCCACAGAGTGGGCTTGGCTAACGCTCCTGCTGTCCAGACACTGTGCAGTATCTTGGGAGTAACGACCTCTTTTCCTCACCTTTGCCCTCTCCTGGGAAACCTCTGGTGCCTGATGCTTATTCATGGCCATGGGGCTCCAAGTTCCAAGTCAGAAACACTCTTGCTTCATTTTCCCTGAGACCCGTGTCTGTGCCCTAAGAAACCTCAGGCCCCAGACTGCTCTGATTTCCTGCTTGTCGCTAATTCCTGCTTTCAGGGTCCTGAAGCAATTACATGTGAGAGGGTCTGCTGTCCTTCTCTAAGATGCTCTGTCGCATTTGATCCCACTTGCAGGAAATAGAGCAGGAGTGAGCAGCTACAAGAGTAAAGCTGAAAATCCTCAGTAGGAAATGAAGTGGTCATGGAAACTTAAAACACAGGACTCCGAGGGTGTGGATCAGGAGTTCCCATCCTGTGGGGCATAAGTACTTTTTACTTTTTTGCTTTCTTTCCCTTCCTTTTTTTCTCTTTCTTATTTTTCCTTCCATTATCTCCAACTGTCCCGGTGTTTTTATTTATCTTTTCTCCTCTATCTTCCCTGACAGTGTTAGGTCTCCTGTTGGGAATTAGTTAGTTGACTCAAAGTAATTCTTGATATGAAATTGACCAGTAGGCATTTACTAACCACTTTGGTTCAAGGCACTGGTATTTGGCCAGCCATGCTTCATGGAGAGTCTGTATTTTAAAAACAATTGTCTAGGCAATCTTTAGTAATGAGTTGAAACTGAGAAGAATTTGTTCTTTAAAACTTGTTGCTTACCGTGGACATGATACAGATGGTGACAACTATGATTTCACTGTAGTTTTTCATTCCCCAGGGAGCAGTACCTGCCTGGTGCCATTGCACTTTTCAACGTTAACAACAGCAGCAATAAGGACCAGTAAGTACGTTTACAATAGAAAACCAAAGCTTTGTTTGTAAAGAAAACCAGTGAAAAGGTAGGAATATATCTCAATCTGTTATAGAGCAAACATTTATTAGGCAAACTATTCAATACAATAGCAATGATATTCTATCCAACCTTAGGTTCTGTCCTCGTTTGTAGGTGACACCTTAGATACTAAGCCCCACCTCAGTTGTGAGTCTTCTCTGCCACTTTTCCTCCACAACAGCTTTCCACTTCTTCTGGGTCATTCTTACCTGGATGAATTCCATTTACACTTAGAAATTTCCCTGCTTTAATATCTTCCCTCTTCTTCCCAACTTCTCCAACTCTGACCCGTACGTCCAGGTCTAGGTTTAGACCCACCTCCCTTCAACAGCCTTCCCTGCCTATCCTAGTGGGGGTGAGATCCCCGTTCATTCATGCATGAGTAGTACGTTTTCATAGACATCTGAGCTGACAATGGCAGCCTGCTGTGACCCTAGGGCTGTCTGACTCCAGACTCCACCCTTTTGCTGATAGAGAAAGCTAATTGTAGAAAGAGACCTCTAGTCACATAATCTCCACTCAAAAAGAAATTGTATATAGAAAAAGGTAGTCTCAAATCCAGCGAATGATTTTAATAACTGGGACTCCACTGTATTAACACAGAGCCTTTTTGACTACTTGTGAAAAATTGTTTCAGTCAGGATTATCCCTTCTAAAGAAAATTGATAACATTTTCTTTAAATTCTCAATGCTTTTATTCAAGGATAAATATAAATGATATCAAGAAGCTTAAATTTTAAATAAGTTTTGTTAATACATCAAGCCTTTGTACTCTTTTGGGGGCTGTTGTCTCTTAAATTTCTCTCTTCTGGTTTATGCCTTTATTCATCTCCATTTTCTTCAATTTTCTACATCCATTAACCCTGAAATTTTTGTTTGCTTTATTATCTAGGTAATTGCTCTTTTATGGTAGAAATTTCCATTAGGAGACCAGATTTCTGGTTTCTGAGCACTGGGTCAGGTCTTTGAATGCAAGGCTGAGAATTCTTGCTCAGTGGGGAAGAAGGAAATAAGAATGGAAGTCAGAGTGTAATGTGATTATGTGACAGAGATATTGTTTCTTCTTTAGAGAACCAAAAGAAAAAAAGAAAAAGAAAAAAGAAAAGAAGAGGTAAGTTAGACCTTGGCTGAATGACCCCACATCTTTCTCCCCGGAACATTTTTGTATTTTAATACTACATACTCAACTTTTTTAGCAAGTCAGATGATGAAAATAAAAAGGACCCAGAGAAGAAAAAGAAGAAGGAAAAGAAAAAAGAGAAGGAAAAAAAAGAAGAGAAAAAGAAAGAAGAGAAAACCAAAGACAAGAAAGAAGAGTAAGTATTTTTACTGGCATTGAAATTTGAAATGAATTTATGTTGGGATTTAGACATGGGGTAATTTTCTATGATATAAAGTAGGAAGAAACTTTATGGTAAAGAGGCTTTATGTAAAGACTATCTTTAAATATTTATAAATAAGCATTTAACATAAATTATCAAATGTAAATAAAAACTTTTTCTAATTTCCCTAAAATTAGCATTATTCTTAATTTTCTCATCAAAAATTTTCACTGCTATGGTTAATTCTCTTCCTCAAGCTTTGGTTAAGATAAATTTATCATTGGGAAATATTTAGGTTCCAAGGAGTATTGGGTTCCTAGGATCTTACCATTAATTTTTAAAAACTGAAATAAAAATTTTAATAATTTCATTAACATATTTGGATTAAAAATATTACATGGCAAACACTCCAAAGTAAAGAAGTGTCATTGCAAAAGCCATGCCTAAGTCTTAGAGCAGTACAAATACTATCAAAACACCAGCTTCTTGAAGTATTCTTTGTAAAATAAACATGAGAGGTAGAATTTCACAAGCATTAGGCCAAGTGATATTTGCAAAGCTCTTTTTACTTTTTATTAAAGGGCAATTGTTTTCTTAACTCGCTTAAAGAAAACTGTTTACCAGACAATGGTTCAATTATTTATGCCTCTTTAGAAAGTTGTTGAATTTGTACAAGGAGAAAAGTCCTTATAAATATAGTCTTAATCACTGGAACATAAAAAAAAAAAAAAAACACTTCCCTTTGACCATGTATTTTCTTCCTCCCTTCCTCTTGCCCTCTATTGCTTCTTTTAAAGAAGCCTTCTTACTTGTTTATGAACAAGTGCTTTGTATTAGACTGTATTACATTATTCTTCTCTCCCCACAGATGACAGCAAAGCCCTGAGTTCCCCTCACAGTGTAGTTGCTAGTTACTTTGTTACCTGATTGGGGGGCAGGGTGGGGAGGTAGCAAAGTCACCATTTTCCTACCGCCCATGAACTACCAAAGGAGCCTGTGGAACATCCATTGATTTCTATGCTCTATGCCACTATTCCCTCTCAATGGCTGGGACACAGAACTGACTGCAGTATCACAGTAAAACCGTGGCTTTAATAAAACCCTAATACATGGTTAATGTAAGACTACTGATTTTGCTACCTATCCATCCCTCACTAACCAGTTCCTTATGGCTAATGCACTTAAGCTAATCTTTCCAGTGCAGGGCGAGCTTTTCTAGCTTACTTCTATTTCACTAATTGTGGATGATGGGCATAATATTTGATACGGTAAATAAAAATGTTCTTGTATCTTGGTAACCTCCCCTTTTATTTCTAATTGCTGTTAGGGAGAAGAAAGAAGTCATGGTCATCGATCCCTCGGGAAACACGTATTACAACTGGCTGTTTTGCATCACCTTACCTGTTATGTACAACTGGACTATGGTTATTGCAAGGTATCTGTATATTTTTTGTGGATCTCAGCCCACTTCTAGTTTCCAAGCTAACTGACTAAACAATTTGACTCAGAGCTCTTTAGGACACACCTCCTTTCTCTACCACAGGTTGTAAAGAGAGACTAAATTATTCTCAGTGTATTTTCCTGAGAATAGGACGAGATGCTTTGGTTCTCAATATACTTGGATCTCCAGTATTGGGATGAGAGGGTGGGAAGAGGGTTACTTTAAAACTTTTAGTTGCTCAATCATTTAATTAGAACATTGGGAGAAACTGTATTTTCTTTGGCCCACAAGAAAAAAATGTTGCCATTAGTGGAAAAAGATCAAGGATCCAGTGTCTTTTAGATGGTAGACATCTCAGCCATCTAAGACCAAACACGATTTCCTGAAGCATTTTGGGGATAGATAGTCAATATGGACCTGGTGATCAATGTGTTTAACTCAACAAATTTTGACTTTAGCTTGAGCCCATTAATTCTTTTTAGTATTTATTAAAATTTTTTTATTTGTAAAAATGTATGGGGTACATGTGAAATTTTTTTACATGTATATAAGATGTAGTGATCAAGTCAGTATATTTAGGGTGTCCATCATGTGAGTACAATACAATACATTTTTGCTAAGTGTAGTAACCCTACTCTGTTACCAAACATCAAATGTATTCTTTTTTATCTTACTGTATGTTTGTACCCTTTAACTCACTTATTCTTACTTGACACTTTTACAAAGCTGAGTAGCACAACATAAAGAAGTTGGAATTCAGAAGTGTGAGGAACAAAATCCAACCACCCAGGGACAGTTTGGGGAAAGGCACAGTTGATTAGATGGACTCTAAGGACGCCTCCTAGCCTTGGCATATTACACTTCTCATCATGATAAAAAAATTATAGATTTGTTGTTTGGGGTATTCTGAAATTTTAAAAAAGAAAATAAATTTTAAAAATTATACAGAGAAGATTTTTACTTAAATTGTCCCCCGATTCATTGTATTTATACAAGTTTTTCTTTTACAGAGCATGTTTTGATGAACTTCAATCTGACTACCTAGAATATTGGCTTGCTTTTGATTACTTATCAGATGTAGTCTATCTTCTTGATATGTTTGTACGAACAAGGACAGGTAACTATGTCCAGTTTGAGATATCTTAAAATGTCATGCTTGTATCTGTATCCTATAACTTGAAATTTCCTAATTCAAGTGTTCTTCAAAGTAAACTCACAAAGATCTGTTTTAGAGAAAAAGGCACAGATGAAAGTAGGGGTAACATGTACCACTCACAGGCTTAGGCCACTTCCGCTGATTCAAAGGATGTTACCAGGCAACCTTCTGAATGTGGATTGGTGGCTTTCCTTCATTATCCTGTTCATTGGTTTTATGCCAGGCCAGAGGAAAAGAGGGAGCAGAAATATTCCGCCAGCGCTGTAGGGGAAGGGTAATTGCTACCTAACAGGGAGATAACTTAAAGAGGCATGGGGGAAAATGTCATTGTGCCCAGCAGAGCTGTACTAGAAATTTTATAAGAAGCGGGAAAAACACAACTTAACTTAGCGGTTCATGGTGGGACTTTGTTGACCGGGGTGCCTGAAGTATTCTTGTGAAGTAGGTAGAAGCTCATTGTTTCTACACTACTCTCCACACGCAAGTGTAACCAGTGTACACAGAGCTTTTTAAGAATCGTTATGTAAAATTGGAACATTCTGTAAATACCGGTGCCCTGGAGCGATGCTCCAGTTGCCCTGTGCTCTCTGCAACCCTGGCAGCCAGTGTAGGAGAAGCAGCAAATTCTTTCCCTAACGGATTTAACAACACCAGGCCCATGGTAACAGCAAAGAAGGGAAGATCCCAGGTGCCTAAGGAAGCCTGGGGAAGGCCAGAATGAGAGATGACAATATAGCCTCTAGGGGAATCATGCTTCACACTGAATGGGCAAGGCAAGAATATGCCAAATAGTCAGATAGCAGGGCAGGGACCTAAGCTTTGAAGGTGGGGCTGGGATCTGTCAAGACAGTGGCACGGTGCTAAGGTGGTTAGGAAACTTTCCAAGAACTGTGTACTGCAGAAAAACAAATATTTTCTCTTGTCATACTCTCAACATAACACGTCACTGGTCACCAAAATGCATGTGGAGTTTCCCCTGCATACCAAGCAATTCTGTAACACCTGCTGGGTTGCAGTTTAGCTGAACTCTGACACTAACGGGAACTAGGAGAGCTCCCACAGGTTCAGAGCTCAGTCTCCCAAGACAATCCCCCACTACAGATGCCAATCGTAAGCCCCAGGTTGAGACTCCAGCTATAAATTGGGGTTCCCCCAACTCCCTTCTCAGCTTCAATAATTTGCTAGCATGGCTCACAGAACTCAGGGTAACACTTATGTTCACTGGTTTATTATATTAATAAAGGGTATAATAAAGGATACAGATGAAGAGCCAGCTCAGGAGATACATAGGGTGAAGTCTGGATGGGTCATGAGAGCAGGAGCTTCTGTCCCCATGGCACTGGGGTGTGACACCCTTCCTGGCACGTGGATGGATTTGCCAACCTGGAAGCACGTTGAACCCCATAGTTCATGGATTTTTATGTAGCCTTCCTCATGTAGACATGATCAATGATGAACTCAATATTCAGGCCCTCTTGTCTTCCTGGATGATGGCAGATAGGGCTGAAAGTTCCAAGCTTCTAAACATGGCTTAGTCTTCCTGGTGACCAGCCCCAATCTTGGAGCTCCCCAAGAGTTGCCTCATTAGAACAAAAGACACTCCTATCACCCAGGAAATTCTAAGGGATTAGGAACTCTGTGTCAGGAACCAGGGTCAAAGACCAAACATCAAACAAAAGATGCACCTAGAACCCCTATTGTTCAGGAAATTACAAGGGTTTTAGGAGTTCTGTGACAGAAAATAGAAACAGAGACCATATATCATAATATCACAAGAACACTATTCACAAAAGAAATGGCTTTACTTGTATGGGGATGCTAGATCTAGAGAGATTTGTATACTGTACATGTACAAATCTATATAAATCTCTCATTTTTGCACTTAGTTTTACTTTTTATTTCTGCAACAGACTATATTCCACAGCTGTATGTTGATTGATATTCATATCTTATTACATTGTTAATGGCATATTTATTGAAAATGAATTCTTGTTTTGAACGCAACAAAGTTGAGAGTTACTTTAGAAAAATTCACAATGGCTTAAAAATACATATTAACTTGATTTTTTTTTTTTCTTTTTTAGGTTACCTAGAACAAGGACTGCTGGTGAAGGAAGAACTTAAGCTCATACAGAAATATAGATCAACCTTGCAATTTAAACTTGATGTTCTATCAGTGGTACCAACTGATTTGCTATATTTTAAGTTGGGGTGGAACTATCCAGAAATTAGATTAAACAGGCTGTTAAGGATCTCTCGTATGTTTGAGTTCTTCCAGAGAACAGAGACAAGGACAAACTATCCAAACATCTTCAGGATTTCTAACCTTGTTATGTATATCGTCATCATTATCCACTGGAATGCATGTGTGTACTACTCTATTTCGAAAGCTATTGGATTTGGAAATGATACATGGGTCTACCCTGATGTTAATGATCCCGAATTTGGTCGTTTGGCTAGAAAATATGTGTACAGCCTTTACTGGTCTACACTGACTTTGACTACCATTGGTGAAACACCACCTCCTGTGAGAGACTCTGAATATGTCTTTGTTGTGGTTGATTTCTTAATCGGAGTGTTAATTTTTGCTACCATCGTTGGTAACATAGGTTCCATGATTTCCAACATGAATGCAGCCAGAGCAGAATTTCAAGCAAGAATTGATGCTATCAAACAATATATGCATTTTCGAAATGTAAGCAAAGATATGGAAAAGAGGGTTATTAAATGGTTTGACTACCTATGGACCAACAAAAAGACGGTTGATGAGAGAGAAGTCTTGAAGTATCTACCTGATAAACTGAGAGCGGAAATTGCCATCAACGTTCACTTAGACACGTTAAAAAAGGTGCGCATTTTTGCCGATTGTGAAGCTGGCCTGTTGGTGGAGTTAGTCTTGAAATTACAGCCCCAAGTCTACAGTCCTGGAGATTACATTTGCAAGAAAGGGGACATTGGACGAGAGATGTACATCATCAAGGAGGGCAAACTCGCTGTGGTGGCAGATGATGGAATCACGCAGTTCGTGGTGTTGAGTGACGGCAGCTACTTCGGCGAGATCAGCATTCTTAACATCAAAGGCAGCAAAGCTGGCAATCGAAGAACGGCCAATATTAAAAGTATTGGCTACTCAGACCTGTTCTGTCTCTCTAAAGATGACCTCATGGAAGCTCTCACCGAGTACCCCGATGCCAAAGCTATGCTGGAAGAGAAAGGGAAGCAAATCTTAATGAAAGACGGTCTGCTGGATATAAGCATCGCGAATGCCGGTAGTGACCCCAAAGATCTTGAAGAGAAGGTCACTCGCATGGAGGGGTCAGTAGACCTCCTGCAGACCAGGTTTGCCCGGATCCTGGCTGGGTATGAGTCAATGCAGCAGAAGCTGAAACAAAGATTAACCAAGGTTGAGACATTTCTGAAACCGCTGATCGACACAGAATTTTCAGCTATTGAAGGACTTGAAGAAAGTGGGCCCGTAGACTCTACTACACAGGACTGAAAAGCTGGTCGTTAACAAGGACATGCCTCATGATCCTTTTGATTACGTGACTAAACTGTAATTTGGGAGAAGAGGAAGACTCACCTGGAAAATTTTTCCATGAGAAAAACGTGTTTTGGTGCGGGGCACAAGGCCCACACGCTGTTTGCGAGGTACTGTGATTAAAGAATCATTGTATCTTGGGATTTTTCACAATGGATAACATGCAAAGATATAAACTGATTAACTTGTCAGCATCTGTATCTTCTGAATTTTTCATGTATACTCCTTTTGTGTAATAATCTTTATAAAAGTGAACAAGTATCCTCACTTTCAGGATACTTGCATTGCTGAGGAGTGAAATGTGTTCAGAGTAACTGAGAATTACCATGTACATCATGCTGGGCATACCATTTTAAAAAGTTAGAATGCAATAAAGTAAAATTAATGATGAAACTACAGTGAAGATGATTTATTTGATAATTTAGGGAGTTAGGATCTTGTGGAGCTTCAGGGCCATTTTAAGGACATTAATCATTTTTGTAGACTAGGACTCAGGAAGGGGGGTTGAGAGAAACACCTTACTAATAAAAGCATGATAAATCAAACTTTATGAATACATATACATAAATATTAAAATACATCGTATTGAAAATTATAAAATGTTGTAGGAATCTTATATACTAAATTAAAAAAATTCTGATTACTAAGGCCTGACAGTAGTGGCTACTATCTTACTCTGTCTGGCCAGCAGTAAGAAAAAGAAATAAAAGTAATAATATTGCTGGGTGTTTAACAAGAGAAATTGTCATAATGTTAGAAAAGGAGACGCGAAAGTTCTGTGGACCAGCACGGACATCACTTGGGAGCTTCTCAGAAATGCAGATCCCAGGTTCTCCCCCAGACCCTGCATCAGAATCTGTATTTTAGCAAGACCCCTAAGTGCTTGAGATCCACATCAAAGCTTGAGAAGCATGTATCTAGAGAACCAGAAAGGAGTTAGCAGGAAGATGGTTCTAGAAAAGAAAAGGGAGCTACCTGACAAAGTGTGTGGCTGTGGAAAACCCTGCTAATCAGTCACACAACATTCTGCTGTATCCAGATGTGGCTCAAAAAATCCTTCTTAGCGCAGATCACTAGAATTGATACAAGATTTCAGTCCCTGCCTGTGATGACATGACTGAATATGGCTTCTTGTTAATTTGACATTTCAGGTATTTACACGAACCTTGATCAGTGTATGCCAATGGTATAGTTTATTCTACTCTACCAATAGAATATCCATTGAACTATATACATTGTGTCTTTGCAATCCTATGTTTCCCTTCTTTATTTTGCCTATCCCTTCAATATCAGCCAACAAGTATTTCTTCTCTATAGAAATGTCTAGTTTCTGAGTGGGTGAATAGTTGTATGTAATATGTGACACAGTTTCTGCCTGAGACAAGTGCTCCTTTTTCTTTTTAGTCATCTTTTTTTTTTTTTTTTTGTGACTGAATCTTGCTCTGTCATCCAGGCTGGAGTGCAGTGGCATGATCATAGTTCACTATAGCCTTGGCCTCCTGAGCTCAAGTGATCCTCCTGCCTCAGCCTCCCAAGTGGCTGGGACTACAGGCACACGCCACTACATCCAGCTAATTGTTGTATTTTTTGTAGAGATGGGGGTCTCACTATGTTGCCCAGGCTGGTCTTGAGCTCCTGGCCTCAAAGCAATCCTCCTGCCTCAGCCTCCCAAAGTGAAGGGATTATAGGTGTGAGCCACCATACCAGACCTTTTTCTTCTCAGTGTTATTATTCCTTTCTTTCACCTGCATTTTGTTCTTTTTCTTTGTGCTCTTTCTTGCCCGTTAGAAAAACCTCTAAGACACTGTAAAGAGGCTTGCTGGCTACTCACATCAGGCAGATATGGTAAGATCAGAACAAGTGAGGGTTACACACTGGGCTCAGAGCTGGCTCCCAAGCGCCATAAATTGCAGCAGCTGGGCGGGGGTGAGTAACTTTGAGTCTTATCTGTGTTTCTGAACCTACAAGAGGGTTCTGGCCTAGGTCCGATCACTGGCCGCACAGAAAGCCAATTACCGAGACAATGAGGTTGGCCAAGGAAGAAAGGTAATTTGAGATGGGAGAACTGCTTCAAATCTGTCTGCCCCCGACCAACGGAGGGTAGGGGTCTTTATTAGGGGTTTGGGAAGGTGGTTGTGTGTATTGGGGCAGGTTGTGTTGAAAGCAACGTGTGCAGGGGCCCTAATTCAGATGTCACAGGTCAGCGATGGATGGTGAGTCTTGGCGTTGTTATCCTGCAGAGAGTCTGCGGTTTCTGGGAGACAACTCAAAAGGTAAAAGGGTTAATTAAACAGAATGATGATAATGCTCTGGTCATTGAGCCCTGGTTGGCCCGGGAATCCAAAGCATAAGAAAGTTACAGGGAAAGTGTGTGTGTGTGTGTGTGTGAGATTTTTTGTTTGTTCATGGAGTCAATTACATCTGGGCTAGAGACATAGCTAAGGGTTCTGGTTCTGATACAGTGACCTGTGACCCAAAGCGTTATGCGTCTTGCCGATGCTAGCATTGAATAAGTGGCAGATTCTTGGTCGAAAGGCTTGGGGTAAGGAGGGTTTAGCCAATTCATTTCTAAAGACTCCTCTAGGTAGAGGGCTCTGAGAGGCTAAGCTGGTGGTGAGGGTTCTCGTTTGGACACCTGGGAACCGTTTTTAAAAAGATAGGAAACGTGGCTTTGGGGAAACTCATGACTTGGGTACATGCAGATGCCAAAGCAGGAGCTCACCTTTTAACAATCCAGAGACAGCCATATTCCCAGCTGATTCTAGACTCCAAACGTATTAGAACTAAAACAGGCTTTGTGGGGTGAGGAGAGGAGAGGAGGAGCTAAGGCTGAAGTCGAAGATCTCAATACCTGCAGCTGAGAGGAGGTGAGGGCGAGAATTCTGGGATTCTGGGATGGCAGTTCAGTGAGGGACTATACACCGAATCTTCTAGTCCTGCCAATACGTCTGGTGAGTGTTTACCCTGCCCTTCCCCAACTCTGTTACAATGTAATGTTCTCATAGGAAGATACTGCTTCAAAATTTTGCATACGTTTTAAAAATACCAACTTTTCCAATTTAAAATATGATGTGATTAATCGTCTTACCATTAGGTGGCAATGTTGGCCTATGATTATACCCTTCAAAGCCAGACACTATATTTTTCTTTATAGAAATTACAAGCAGTAAAATCAGTGCTTTTTGGGAATAAAGAGCAATTTTTTTCTGACATGGATATTTCCAGAAGGCTTTAGCATAGCAAAATATATACCAGTGTGAAAAAAATCCGATGAAATAAAATTTAAAAAGTAAATTTAGTGGATAAAGTAATAAGATAAATTGAAACATTTAAATATTTCTTGATTTCAGAAAATTCGCCAAGGGAATCATGATAATAACATTAAGAAAAGCTTTTTACCAATGTGTAAGACATGTATTATAGATAAGCAAAAGCAGGGAAATGAAGGAAACAGCATTTATATTAAAATTCAGTTTGCATTTTTACTTAAAAAAAAAGTCCATTGCTTTGAAAAGTTTGAAAACTATTGATTTGTTTTAACAGTGTTGGAAGTAAGACTGGCTAGGCCGCTGTCAATTTAGGTAATATTCTTCCTTATGATTACCGAAATTGTATTAATGGATTTCCAAGTTTATAGACTGCTCAATATAAAATACCAAACAACAGGTGTATAGATTAAGAAGAAATAGTTTGATATTCCATGTACTACTTCATCTCTAGGTAAAGAAGGAAGAAAATGGGAAATTCACAGAGAGGGAATGGAGAATGCAGAAAATGTGGAAAGACCCCAGAGATCATCTATTCCACCCCTCCTCATTTTACAAATATAGAAATGATGGTCGGGTAACACTAGAAGTGGTTTAGGAACTTTGAGTGACAGTGGGAAGTTTTGTCATTCTCTGGAGAGTGATATGTTAATATTTGATAGAACCAAAGTTGGGAATGACCTAAAACCCAGCAATTTCACTCTTAGGTGTAGTCACTAGAAAAAAATCTGCTACATGTGCACAAGAAGACATGTTTAATAGCGCATAGAACAGTAAAAAATTGGAAACAACCTAAATGTTTATCAAAAGGCGACTAGATAAATTGGAATATGATCCTACAATGGAATACTGCGAAACATTTGAATGGTAACAGATAATACTCATGTAGTGCTCAGTGTGTGCCATGCACTGTCCCCAGTGCTTGCCAGATGTCGATACGCTTAATGCTCATAACAGCTTATAAGGCAGGTTCCATGATGTGCCCTGTTTCACAGGGGAAGATCCTTAATACCTGCATCTGAGGGGAGATGAGGGAGAGAATTCTGGGACTCTGAGATGGCAGTTTGGTGAAGGAATATGCAGCCAATCCTCTAGTCTTGCCGACAGGCCTGATGAGTATTGAAGGATGGGAGGCAGCCCAAGGCCTAGAGGAAGGAAGTAGCACAACCACTATTTGAACCCAGACAGTGTGACTCCAGCGTCTCTGCTCTTAACCCTTTCACTTGTGCTGACTTTTATATGGACACACAATACCACCTGTGCAAAACTTACAAACATATAACACAATATTAAATAGTGTTTATGGATCTGTACATATATATGATGCACAACTTTAGTAACAGCCAGGGGAACGGTGGATGCCAGAAATCAGAGGAGTGGTTACTTCTGTGGGGGACGAAGGACAATGAGATGGGAAGGAGGCTGGGAAACACACAGGACTTCAACTTCTGTGCGTTTTCTATCGTTTTAAAAAACCTGAAGCAAATGAGTCCAAATGTTAAGATATGACAAAGCTAGGTACGGATATGTGTATATTGCTGTCTATAACGTTTGGTATATGTCTTAACTATTTCAAAATAATTTAAAAGAGAGGAGTAGAAGAGTTTAATATAAATTCACACAGCTAGTTTAGTGGCAGAACCTGACTTTTTTTTTTTTTTTGAGACAGGGTCTTGCTCTGTTGCCCAGGCTGGAGGGTGGTGGTGCAATCATAGCTCGTTGCAACCTCTAACTCCTAGGCTCAAGCGATCCTCCTGGCCTCAAGTGATCCTCCTGTCTTGGCCTCCCAAAGCATTGGATTACAGGCCTGAGCCACTGTGCCCCCAGCAAAGCCTGAACTTTTGACCCTCTGTTCAGTGTTTACTTCACTCTGACGTTGTACTTGATTGCTTTCTACAAAGACCAAGGTGAGTGCTTTATGAGGTTCTGCTTGGTGATAAGATTCCTGCTATCTGCGGTCAGAATGCATATTGAGTAAATTTGAGACAATACTTTCTAGAATTACATTTCACGTCTGGCTCTTGATTTCCTGACTAGTTAGAGGTGAAAGAATGCATTTTTCATCAGTGCATCCCTTTGGGATTCTGAAAATAGCGATTGACCACAAAATTACTCATCAGTCTGACAATGCTGGCCCTTAAAAAAAGTTGCTATTGGATTTCTTGTCAGATTGCCAATTTCTCCTCTTTCCAATTAGGTTCATCATTTTTTATCTAGGCCACGCTTCAGCCAGTTGGACTTGGTCCAAGGAGCTACTTGGGTTAGATCTTCAGAGAGCAGGGAGCCTGTTTCCTGGGTTTGTCACAAAGATTCACCATGCGGAGGAACACAGGTACCCTGGTGGCACCAACAGTCCATGGTGTTCCATGATCTCCTGAACCAGCCTCATTGCTTACTCCCCTCAGAAAGAATGACAGATGAGCCACCCAGTGGCACTCAGTGGTGAATATTTGCCTACCATTATCAGGGGATCGCTAAGACAAGAATATAATTTTTTCCACTCATTTTCAAATTTAGTAAGTCACTTCCAGCTCCTCAGCTTGCAAAAAAAAATACTGACAATTAATAGATCTACATTGCAGATATTTAATATTTCCATTGATCCATTCACATGTAATTTTGCAATGCCTAAAGAGCACAAACTATATAAAATTACCAAAGAATCATATGACAATAAGGTGACATTTGCTATGATTATATTCCTTTTATTTTTACATCTAAAATAATTGGGCAATTGAAATTCATTGATTAAAGAGAAACAAGACTCTTTGGTGATGGAAAAAAATTAGTCATTTTTTTCCTGAACTGAAATAATGGACATTTCTTCCCTCTTTTAGAAGTTCCTTATGTATACTTTGGTATTAAACCCCTTAATATAGACTTCTTGATTTAACACCACTGACCTAGTCTCATTTCTATCTTTTACCTCAAGACAGGGCCTGTTCCCCAGGCTTCCATGCCAAACCAGAAAGCCATGTGCTTCCTTGCAGCTCAGAGAGTGGTCAAAAATAATCACAAAGAGTGGAATTGGAATGTTTCTAACACAAAGAAATGATAAATGCTTGAGGTGATGGACATCCCAATTACCCTGATTTGATTAATACACATTGTATGTCTATATCAAAATATCATATGTACTCTATAAATATATACAGCTATTAAAAATCACAAAAATATGAAAATATATAATATGGATTAACCATATTTCAAGCACGTATTTGCAATCAAATATAGTGTCCCATGGATATTGGCAATGTGGATTGAGCATTTGCTCTCTGAGCCCAGTTAAGCTTTCTCTCCTCAAATCATATGATCCTCTCAAACATACTTAAATAGTCTATCTGAGTTGGAAATAGGCTTGTGGACAAAAGGATATCAGTAGGTACCATTTATTTAAACTTGCAAAAAGTTATCATGACGATGCTGTTGATTGTTTTTTAAACTGTATATGAGATTGGGAACAAATACCATAAAATAAATGGTAAGTTTCAGAGAAGAGCACTTACCTTCATAACATATAATACACTAGGGAGCTTTCTATTTTTTTCTATTCCATTTTAGTTCTTTTAAAAAATGTTTGTTGCAACTACTAAATTGATTTTACGATTAATTAATGGGGCACTACCAGCAATTCAACAACAACAACAATACCACTCTTCCAAAGAATGGTAGGTAGAATTGCCTAGAAGAGAAACAAATTCACTTTAGCTTAGGCAGGAGATGTGGAAAATCAGGTAATGGGGGAGGGATGGAAAATACAAAATAGTAAATGTTCTGGAAGTTTCTTCATACGAAACATCAAAACAGTTTCTCACATTGCTATCCCTAGGAATGAAACAACATTATTTAGAGTGGTTTTCTGATATTTCTTGAGACCATACCCTCTACTGAATTATCCTGCTCCCAGCTGGTTCTCTATTTTTTAAGGTGATATTTTAGCGTCAACCTCACTTGCAGGGGTTTCTCTTCTAGTTCTTTTCTAGGATTTTTCTTTGAACACAGAGAAATAGTCTTTTATCAGATCACACATGAATGGCAAGCACGTTTTGAAAGGTGCATTGAGTTTATCCAGAACTAGGATTTCTCAGATTTTTTCTCTTCAAGAGAACACAGTAATTGCAGAAGTAAATGCACCTAATAACTTTAGAAGAATTAAATGTCAGTCCATGTTAAGAAGTATCATGTTTCTAGCATCATAGTTTTGATGCAAACCCTCAAAGTAAACTCAACAGAGTAATCCACTTGCAAGCCTGGAAAGGAATCTTCAATGTCCAGTTAACTAGTACTGTGCTTACCTGAGTAATACCTGATGAAATATCTAACCTGTTTTAAAACCCTCAAGGAATCAAAAATGTATCACTTCTTTTAGCTGTCTAAAATATAACTCATCCAAATCTTTGGCATATGACATGGTTCTAAGAAGGATCTCCCTCTTTAGCCACTCAATATTTCTTGGTCATTACTCCGTGACAATCACTGTGTTCTCTCTGACTGTAAATGCTCCTTTCCTGCATCATAAAACTCCACAATAGAAAAGTCTAACTTTAGACTTTTAAAACTTTTAAAGCTGATGGCAGCTTTAAACTAATAGTCCTTATACAAATGCAGTGTTAAGAAAGTCAATGCATGCCTCTTAGTTTCTAGCCAAAATGAAGTTACCATTATCATTCTCAGGGATATTAATTTTGAGTTTGAATAATGTATATATTCAATACAATATATATAGTAAGAGGTTAAAAACATGGTTTCTAATGTTAGATTACTTGGTTTATATCTTGGCTTCACCACTTCTTTGCTGTTTGATCAAGGGCAAATTACTTAACCTCTCTGTGCCTCAGTATCCTCGGCTGTAAAATGGGGATAATAGGGTTATTGCAAGTACCAAATTAATTAATACATATATGTAAAACACTTTGAACAGTGCCTGGCACTTAATACTATCCAAATATTAGATATTTATGATTAATGTACAGGAATTAATTAAATTGAAGGATTACATAAGGATTATATAACCCTAAACAGCAATCAATATATTTCTCAATCCTAGACAGACCTCAAAATAAATTTTTGGAACCTATCAGTATATATATCTTACTGGAAA
The DNA here is from genome assembly GCA_028533085.1 of Varecia variegata. NCBI lineage: Eukaryota > Metazoa > Chordata > Mammalia > Primates > Lemuridae > Varecia > Varecia variegata. Next base: position 3,103,973 of record CM052449.1, on the reverse strand, counting down.
ACTCAGCAAACTCAAAAGATTTAGGTCCTCATTCTCAGCTATTTTCCTTGATAAAATCTACTCTAGGGAGCTGTCGTGAAGGTAAAAATCAGCATAGTCCAGGGAAAGCTCATTGTAAACTACAAAAGACTATGATAATAACAGGCTCTAGCAATTTAGAAGGGCACTTTCCCCAGTTGGGCCACTTTCCTACAACTGTCCCCCAGTTTTCCCTCCTTCACGGTGGCCAACCTTGAAGTCTTTTCATTGTAAGTACTTTTCCTGCTAGTGAGAATTCTCTGTGAAAATACATAAAACTTAAAAGCTGTTGGAACTGCCCAAACACTTGAATCCTTCAGAGAGATGTAACTGTGATCTGAGTCACATACGGTTACAACTTTTGCTTCTCAGATTATGCACTCACTCCCTTATTTATTATTTATTGTTCTGTACAATTACTAGAGAGAACTAGAGATGTCAGGGACAAAACCTCCTGCCTTCTTAATTAATGATCCTTGTTATAGATTTACTTCCCCTTTGCTGTCCTGCTTTGCCTTAGACCAGATGACAGAAAACCCACTATTACACCTGTAAAACATGTTCGAGGTACCCTTCTCAAAAAAGAAACACTACCTACAACCAAATAGTTCTAACTATCCACCAACCTGGTATGAAAATTGTAGTAATCCTGCTAAAAACCCCTCTGCCTCTGACTATAAAAATTAAACCTTAACTTCTTTACTTAAGAAGGCGGACTCCATTCCTTGGAGTTGGGGTTTCCGGGTGGGCTACCCTCAAACTTTGCGTTTGAATGAACTCTCCTTAAATTAGATTCTGACTCTTTTGATTATTTTAGGTTGACACTTTCTGCCACTAGCAAGCCCTAGAGCAAGGCCAAAGATGACCGAGAGCAAATGAAGGACACACCCCGACACCCGGCTGGGCTTGGGGCAGCCGCAAATCGTGAGGTCTGGACCACCTTCCGGCCCTCCCACCTGCCCACCGCGCGCTCCTCGTGCTGTCGGCCCCTCCTGAGCCCCAGAGCACGCCGGGAGCTGTAGTTCCGAAGGGCCTGTCTAGGTCTGCGCACGTGCCAGGAGTCCCCGCCCACTCTCCCGGATAAGGAAGTGGTCAGTGCTGCCACGCGTTCTGCGGCCGGCGGGCCGGGGCTTCTGGGAGGTGTAGTCGCTGGGGGCGGGCACCGTCGGTAAGGAGACGTAGCTTTCCGTGGGGTCCGCAACTGCAGTTGGTTCCCGGCGGGAGCTGCAGGGTCAGTTTGCCGCTCTCCCGCCACCACGCTGCCCTAGAGGCTGAGGAGGCGCTTTCCTTCTCCCCGGCTTTCTCTCCTCAGCGCCGAGTGCTCCTTGCTCCGCGGTTTGTCTCTTTACCTAGTCCTCTCCGTCTGCTGTCCATCTCCGGAGCCGGGGCTTAGCGGGGACCCGCCCTCCGCGAGAGACAGGGCCGCGACCTGCAGGGACCCTCCTCACTCGGCCCCTCACACTGGCTTTCCCCACTAACCCTTTCTTCCGCCTCGGTACCCGCCGCGCTCACGCTCCTTCCACTGTTTTTTTTTCCTCTGCAGGGATGGAAGCTTCCTGGCGCCAGGTGGCCGGTGGCCGAGGCCGAGCCCGAGGACGGGCCACTGCAGCCCCCTCCTCAGGAAATGGAGTCCATCTCCGCGGCGCCGGGGGAGGGCGAGAAAAGGGGTCGGTGGGCGCCGTTCTTTCTGGCGCCAGCCCCGGAGGAGCCGCGACCACTGCGGCTGCAGGTAGCAGGCGCGGCCCCGCGGGATCCGGAGCGCCGCAGACTGCCGTGGCCAGTGGTGAGAATGGCTCCCGCCCCGGGGCGCACCTGGACGCCTTGGGAGGCAGTTTGCCCTCGCCCTCTCTCATTCTCTTCTTTTATCCTCCTTCGGGAGTTTATAGCCCGGCCCACTTCTCAGACCTCACAGGTAGCTGCTCTTTCCCGCATTCTAGGCAGATTTCCATCACACCTTTCATCTACCTCTGTTGCTTCTCTGTTCAGTACTTTTCCCTTCACGTTTTTTTTTTTTTTTTTTTGCCTACCTGAATCCTTAGACCATAAGTTGTAAATTGTGGCCCCAGGGGTCTGTAGTGTTGTTCGGTGAACACAATGTTTTAAATCTGGATGGGTTGTCAGTGTGTGTGTGTTCATTGTTTTTAAAGTCTCATAAAAATCTGGTTAACAATTGTTATTTTTGTAAAATAAGATCTTGTGGCTTTACTGTCTTTGTGCCTGGCAACACGGCTGGACTGAGTAGCAGAAATAAATCCCCTTTAGTTTGGGCTTGGGCAGTCAGTCCATGTCACATTCTCTGTCCTCCTTCTGGGGCCAGTTGTCATTTGCCCTCTTTACCAGATTGCTTTTGTTTATTGACTTGTCTATTTCTTGTTAGCACTTGAACTTGTAGTGGCTCCCTCCACGGTGATTCCTTTTCACAAATTTCGTGTCTTTTCGTGGATGTATGTGGTGTTGCCTTGGATATATGGATAGCGTTCATTCAAGACCGTGTTTTAGTGGAGCCTGAGAGCACTTACACACAATTGTGCTTGGGGCCAAGGGGATAGTCCTTGAAATCATTTTATTTTTCAGAATATGTTTTTTGGGGAGGGGAGCAAAATTGAGCTTCTGAGTGGTTTTTCTCCCAGGCTAATTTTAAAGTTAGGTGGTATTCTCTTAGCTTTCAGTTACTGAATTTATGATAGTAGTGGTGGTGAGGCATTTAATTTGGGGATCTGTGAACAGTTTTGATGAACTTTCTTCCATTTTGTGGGTAGAATGAAAACAGACCCTCTTTAGCTAGATAATTCAGATTTGGCTGTAAGAAATAATACGCGAGAATGTTGCTTTGTCAGCTCGTCTTTAACTTTCTTTGAGATGATGTTAGGTAAAGTAAATGCTTTCATCAGGTTATGAATGTTTTCATTATATCTGTCCAGTTCAGCCTTTTTTCTTATGCATCTTTAAGCGCTAATTTCCCATAGATTAATGACATTTATCAACCCTCTTATTGTACAAGTTTTGAATCATACATCTTGTCGCCATTACTTTTTTCCCTAGTACTCGAAGATTCCCTAGGGAAGCACTGTATACATTTTCTTCCAGTTTTACTTGAAATAGTCAGTTTTGGTTGATAATTCCCAACCAAACTGGCTGCAACAGGAAAAGGAAAATGTTTCATGAGGGATGTAAAAGATAAAACATTATCAGGTACCAATATACCACCTAAAATAAGAGAGCTTATCTTAGTAGTGGCTCATCAGTTTCTAGTATAAAGTGAATTTTAAGTTAGTAAATTTAAAGTCTTTCCAATATGGGCACTAATGAATTCAGATCAATTCAGGTTTATGGCTCTTTTCTTAAACTAGGGTTGCTGCCCATAGAGCTTATTGATACTCAGTGCTTGAAGACAATTCCTATGGTTCCTTGCTCTCAAGAAGTCTGAAGTCTCGGGAGTATGTGCAATGAAGTAATCTAATTCTGTTTTGCATGATTATTTAATCAAGTAACAAAAATGGAAAGTACAGACAGTGCTAAAGAAAAAGTGGAAGAACTAATCCAAAACTATTTAACATTCTTTTTGGAATGAAGTTGTAAAGAGGCACATTTTCCATTTTAACAACATTTTGTGTGGATTAATGTGAAATATATTTTTTTGTTACTACAAAAATGTCAAAAAGTCCACAAATGGCAAAAAGTTCTTGAACTTTCTAAGAAGCAGATATAAATCTATTGGGTAAACAGTGAGTACTGCCTGCATACTCTTTGGTGGGCTGGACTGTAGTTCAGAAGAGGGTAGTTTGAAGTACCCACCTTCCCTGATTCTTGTGTGCTCCCACTGGACTTGTTCCCCCACCTCTTAAAAATCACTGTGTACATTGTTATCTTAAAACGTCCCATTTAAATTTTTGTTAATCTTTATTGTGAGGTTGATCACCAGTTTTTTGATACTGTTATCATACTCTTATAATTCTTTTGAGTTGTTAATCACTCTGTTTCCATAACAATTTGCTGCATTTAGCAGGAAACTTACAAAAGTGAAAGTTTTGTAAGAAAAAAGTGGTCTTTTTTTTAGGTGTGTCAAGGAATTTGAAAGTACTTTTTCTCATGGATTATAATAAGAATGCTATAAAAGTTACTGTCAAATTTATGCTTAAAAATGATATATTACCACATCATGCCTTGCATTTTGAAAGATTGTTTTGCAGATATAAAACCATTTTTTTTTCTTTTAAACAGAGCTAACGTCTCAGAGGAAATTTGAGGAAATCAAGAAGGCTAATCAAGCTGCAGCCAAAAAACTTGTGGAAGAACGCTTTAGCTCTTCATCTGAAGATGAAGGAGATGAAGATTTTGAAGGAAAACAGGGAAAAATAGTTGCTAATACATTTATAACTTACACTACTCAGACAGGTACTGATCTTTTAAATTTTGACTTTTTTGACATGAAAGGATATTCCTGACACTTTTTGGGTAACACCTTTATTCTGTATGGAATAGTTTTTGCATGTTAAGAATGAGCATTTTGCGTTATAGAGTTGAATTTTTGTACATTTTGCTATCTGAGTTATATGTTGTGTAACACTAATCTTTCCGTAAAGCAAATCTTAATAGAATGGCAGTGGCTCTTTAACAGTCATGGGAGGCATTTCAATAGAATGCTTGGCGGGAGCTGCCAGAGCTCCCTGAGAGGTGAGCCAGGGCAAGTTTTTCCTGGTTGGGATTTGATTGGACTGGAGGACTTTTTTATACCCCCTTCAGTCTATTCTTCATTTTTATCTCTTTCATCATGTTAAATGTGTCTTAAAGTCTATTTGATTTATTCCCTTATTTTATATCTTATTCACAACATCTGATTTTCATACTTATTTTAAAGCTATATCTCCTCAGGTTTGACATGTACATTCACGTTATCTATTGTTTATATCTGGGTTGCTCTTAAAACCACGTTTGTTTATGTGAGAGAGGGCCAAGGTGATGTTGCTGTGTACCACTTGGCATTTAGTGTAAAAACAGATTGTTTAAAATGTAAATATTCCTAAGCTTTCTGTATTTTATACTTTAAAGTCATTATTAGAAACATTTTTGCTTGTAATAGCAACCTCATCAATATATTTGTAGATATATTACATTGTTTATATATCTTTATATTAGTAATATGTATTTATAGCTCCCTCAGTTCTTTTTTTTACTTTAGTATCCTGTTACAACCAGAAGAAACCATAGAAATTTTCTAGGAAACAGCTCTGCAGAGGAGAAGCGACTTTCCTAGAGCTACGTGATTACTAATTGGCAAAGCTGAGTTTAAAACTATTTTACTTAGCTTTAGAGCCATTACGGGGCTGATTGCATTTTCTGTATAAAAGCAGAAAAATTCTGAGGTAGATTAGACTGCTGCTCTTGTACCTATTTATGGAGAAAAAGCACATGATACAATGGCTAAGAACATTGACTCTTGAGCCAGACTGCCGAGATTTGGATCCTGGCTCTGTTCTTTGGCTGTATCATGTTGGACATATTATTTAGCATCTCAGGGGCTCGTTTTCTTCTTGGTTATAAAGATAGTAAATATCCTAGAGTTGTTAGGATGAAATATGTCAACATGTGTAAGTACTATAGTGCTAACAGTAGTACCTGTCATATAGTATATGCTGTATATCTGTTTGCTACAATGTTTAATATATTTTTGTGGCTTGATTACTAGAGATTTTCTACCATAGCTGCTTCTCTTCTTCCCTGTCTTTTAAAAAATGCATCTGTGTCTTTTGAAACATATCTTCCCTTGATCATAAGTCCACATTAGCTCTCTTCTTCCCTTCTATAGTATTATGTTCCTTAGTTATTATATGGTGCTTTGTGGAGGAGTGTAAGGCTAGTGATGTCGGGATTCAAGACTGTTAGTACAACAGAATCAGAAGTACAGCAGAGTTTGAGCATGAGTTAGAATAAAGGTACTGCCTAGTTCAAGACTTTACAGCTGTCTAATATGTGGATTAAATCCACAGATGAGAAAACTGAGATACATTAGGTAACTTGCTCAAGGTCACTTTTTGCTTTATCTGCTATAACTGACTCTTAACTGGCACTTCCTGCTTCCAGTGTTGGTCTCTGCATACCATTTCGGTTGCCAGAGTGATCTTTTTAAAATGTATGGCTTCAAATGCCATGCTATCCACTGTGACATGCTGGGCAGTATACTTTATTGCTGAAGCCAGACTTTAATATAAGTTCTAAAGAAATTTTACATAAATTTTATAAATATAAGGTTAGGTTTTATTTTGTAAAAGCCTATTCTGTCTTGTTCTTAAATCCCATTTTATATGGTTTTGCTGCTAAATTAGATGAAATTTAAAATGTTATATATTTGTGAAAGCCTGCTGTGTTGAAAAGCAAAATAAGCCCACAATGTGATTTATAAATTCTGCTTTTAAGGATATTTTCAAAACTTTAATGTTTATTTGAAATAAAGCAATTGTCTTTAATAGTTTTATAATAATTTATAATTTTGAGAGTACTTTCACATGTATTTTGTTTAATATACTATTCATAAATAACATTTATGTCATAGCAGGTAAAGCTTTCATAAGTGCTGTGTTTACTTAGGTGATTTTAGATATTAAGGACTTATCCAAATGTCTTATTTATTTATTCTTGCTTTCTGGCAACTTAAATTTTGATTTCAACCGAGTTATTGCCGTGGTAAGTTCTGTACTTATGGTAGTTTATGCTATTAATCTACTTTTCTTGGCAGCGAGTTAACCTCTATTGAACGATCTTTATTGTACTAAAGGCATACAGGCTTATTTCTCTCATACTAAAAGTGACTCAGGTGACCACCCTTTTGGTATCATTTGGGCTTTAGGGTACTTGTTGTGTCTAATTTTGCTGTCACTTGTTATTTCTTGGACCTTCTTGCAGTAACTTCTCTCCAAAGCATAGCATGGAGGTTAAGAGGGCTCAATTTGTAGACAAACTGAAGTTACTTAATTGTTTGGTGCCTCAGTTTTCTCATCTATGAGATGAAGATCATAGTTCATTTAATCCTAGTGAAATACTAATAGTCCAGTGTCTAGCAAATAAGTGCTCAATAATTTCTTAAAATACGTTTCTAAAACTTTTATGCTCCCTTTTTAAGCAGAACATACTATAATGAAATGTAGTTATCATACTATAATGACCTCAGGGTCTTTTCATTCAACAGGTTTTTGTTAAGAATATGCTACATGCTAAACAAACACACACACTTGTGCTTATATTTATACCAACTGGCTCTACTCAGTTTTGACTTTTCAATTCCTTTCGCACTTAGTTTTTTGGTATGCCTTCCCTTATGACATTCCATCTTGCTGCTCTTGCCTGCGGCTCTGCCCCCACCAAATTTATTAAGGACTGTAACAGCAAAAAAAGCAAACATATGCTGAGAGAGAGCTGAGGTACTGTTTTTGAACCAAGTACATGAGATTTAATGCATAAACTTTGTGACCTCTTGGTGGCTCATTAGTTACATTTTTCAGCTACAGTTTGGGCAGTTGATATTGCTAGACATATCTCACATAATGTGCTCTTAGTGAGTTTGTGTTATTTTCAGATGTTGCTTAACATGAGATTTTCAATTTTTAAATTTTAAGATGGAGATATACGTGAATTAGAGCGAACAAAACAGTATGTAAATGAAGCTTTTCAAGCAGGGGCTATGACGTGCCTAATTTGTATTGCTTCAGTGAAGAGAAACCAAGCAGTAAGTTTTTCTCCTTATCTATTTTAATATATCTACCCAAAATCTCTTATTTTGCATTTATAATTCTTAACCAGTAGTTATTCTTTTGCTTATTTTTGTTTGAAAATGCTTCATTTGAGAATTTTATATATGAATTCATCATTTTATAAATCTATAATTTAAAAACAATTGCCTCTAAATGAGCATTTGATATTATTAGCACTATTACTATGACTGAAGCAAGTATTTTCAGTTTTAATGCACATGTCAATTTGATAAAGCATGTTTGGTATCAGTATTTCAGAGATTCCCACAACTACGAAATGTGAAAATGTACTATATATTTCTTTATTTTCTGTGGGTTTATAAAAAGATAGATATGGTCCCTGCCTTCAGGGAAGTGGGACTTGACAGAGACGCTTAATGGTTTATTAATTAGTCAGTTTCTCCTGTGTCAAAGGCATCATGGAAAGTGGCTAGGGTTGTTGGGGAGAGAGATTCAGGTGTAACTCATGTCCTTGGAGGAACTAGGACCTAATGGTAAAGATATCTATATGTAAATTTAAAAGGGCATTAATGAAGTAATTAAGCAGGAGTGATGACTAAATATGATAGACTCAACGTTTAGACCTCAGATTAATCCACTGCTATTTTAACAGCATTGCCAGAGAAAGAAAATAAAGACGTATGAAATGGGTTGGTCATGTAGAGTGAATCAGAAATTTAACATGTCTGGGTTAGATAGGAGAGTGTAGCAGATGCAGGTGCCTTTCCTTGGCCATATCTGGTTGGCCTACTCTGATTTCCACTGCAGTGGATGAGAGGTCTCTCTGCATGTGGATACAATTCCACTTTCAATATTTGCTGTGTGTGGTTTTTCCCACCTCAAAATTTTTTCCTTGGGAATTGATTCAGCCAGTACAGAGGCACTGCGGAGTTAATGCCCCCTGGGGCAATATTCCACCCCAGGGAAGGGGTAGATGAATGCCTCAGCCTCCTCTCCATTAGGGAGTGGGGCTGAGGTAGCGCAAGGCCTGTTTCACATGGCTTTTCAGAGGGTCCCCTGCAGGATTCGGCTTCTGTGCCCCTTAGTGGTAATCACCTGAACAATATACTGTTTGTTGACATTTCCTCTCCCCTGTCTTGTCCCCTCACTCTTGCATCTGAGTTCTTACCTCAGGTATTGCTTTTGGGGTAACCCAAACTAAGAAGTTGGCTTTTTTTTTTTTTTTAGTGCTGTTGCCAGCTTATGTAATCAGTTACATCTTATCAAACAGTTGTAAAATGTTATAAGAAAAGGAAAAAATTTTTATCAATTATATTAAAGTATTGGCAGGTTTAAAAAATTAGATATTAAAATAATTAAATAAATTAAAAAATTAATTTCTTAAGTTTTTAACACATTGACTGCCAGCCACATTAGGAAAAAAATTTTTTTCCTTGGGGCCATGGTGTTTTATTACAAAAGTAGAATAAAAACTTCAAACACAAAACGATCCTTTCCAATTTAATGAAAAATTTGTTTTTTTAATTGTTTTCTGTGTATGAGTTACATGAAATTAAATTGTCAGCATTAATTATAACAATAAGAACAACAAGTAAGATTTTCATGAACCGACTACAGGGTTTTGCTCAGGGGGCCACTCGCCATATAACATCTATGCTACAGCATGGCAGTGTGAGTTGCCTGCACACCACAAGGCTCCCAAGGTAAAGAGACATGTGAGTTACATACGCTTCATGAAGCACCGGGCTCAAAACTAGCATGAGTTAAATATAACTCACATGGCAGTTAATGTGTTAAATTACATATATTCTCAGTTTTTGCTTACCTAGTTTTTAGAATTTAGCACTGTTAATTGAGTTCTAGATTAATAGGTTTTATATAACAAAAGGGCTATATAGAGATATACGTACATATTTATGTTTAATGTTTCTTTTGTTGTGTTGTTTATAATTGGAAATAACCTAAACATCCAACAAGAAATTTGTTAAATTGTAGTACATAAGTCTATACGATGTTCTGTATAGCTATAAATAGCATGTTGTATAAACATATTTGATAGGGGAAATGCTTATACTGTGTTTTAAAAAAAGACTATAAAGTTGTATTTCAGTCAGAACACTATGACCTCATTTTTAAAAAAATATGACATCGATGTTTAAAAAAATTGGAGACCTTACAGAATGTTAACGGTAGTTATTTCTAGCGAATGAATCTGGGTGATTGATAATATTTTTCTTTAAAGTGTTCTACACTTAAATACATTTTTATAAAGAACATTCCTCCTATTATGAAAGGAAAGATTTTGTTCCTTTAATCCTTAGGTAGCTATTGAAAATAATTTAGTGTGATGCTCATTTTAAAGTATTATGGAATTAAAGAAAAATCATTGCATACAGATTAATTTCTGATACCTTTGTTTTAGGTTTGGAGCTGTTCAGGATGTTTCTGTATATTTCATATGCCCTGTGTCCAGAAGTGGGCTAAAGATAGCCAGTTTCTTGTATCTTCGCCTTTGACAGACGATGATTTTGGAAAGAGAGATTATCCCTGGCCTTGGTAACTTTTTTTAGTTAGTTGGATTATTAAATTGTAGAATAAATGAAAATTGTAGATTACAAATTGCTTTATTGGTGGTTTCAATCTCCATGTTGGGCTTTCAGTTAGTCCTTTGATTTGTGATGATATGGAACCTTGATAATGGCTTTTTTCACTCCAATTTTTATAACTACTAGTTCCTTTCAATAACTTACAAATCATTCAGACTTCATTTTTTCCTGTGCAAGACAACTCGCTAATTATCCTTTTAAAGGACTTTTCTGTAGGACTGAGAATCATTCGTAATTCTAGTACTTCTCACTTAGAATTGCTGTCAGTACACATTAGTATCACGTTGTACAAGACTGTCATCTAACATATTTTGATTGTAGACTTCCTAATTTTATTCTCGAAATCTCAAAACTGCAGGTCTATGTTATCCGATAGCATTATTTTTCTACATTTATTTCATTAGTTTTGTTTATTATTGATGATTATTTGATCTTGAACTTCTGTTATATTTCCAGAAAGAGTTGGGGAGTAGTAATTTTATATCTCTGCTAAATAAAGACAGTAAGAAATTTATCCATACTGGCAGCCCAGAAAGGTAGATTTACTGTCAAGGTAACAAAGCTTTAGGGTCTCTGTGTGTTTACATTTTGTAGGTTTTGTAACTAATTTTGTTTGTAATTTTGTGTTCTTTTTCTTAATAGAGGGTACCCCAAATTGTGTAAGATTCAGGTCTCACAAAATCTGGATCTATGTCAAACCTCCCTTTTTTAGTATAAGTACTGGTACATCTGTAAAATTGTGGTGGTGTAGTTTTAAAAGTATTTTAGACATGCTAGTTACATTGTAAAAATAAACTCAGCAATGTGTGAGAGATTTTATGCCTGTTACCAGTCAGAATATTTGAAGTTAACTGAAAGGAAATGATGTGTTCAGTTTCTCTCACTCTTAATTTAGGTGCTGGAGCCAGGATTTGAAACCTAGGATTTCCAAATTCTAAATTCAGTGCTTTTTCTATTCTTCCAACTGAGTTCTTTCTTGTGATACTGCTTTTAGAAATGCTATTTGTTTTCTCTTCATTGAATGCACACTTTTTTGAAACAGTTTAAAATTTCCAAGTCTGTATTTGTTTTGCTACTGTATACTGTTTGTTTGTGGTGGAGGGATTTTAGTATTTAAAAAGTACAGAATTAAACCAGATATTTTGACTTAGTTAGTTTGAGTTAGTTTTGGAGATTTAAACATCATATGTGCTTTTTCTCACTCTTGTCACTTCTATTTTAAGTAATCATTTGCCATAGGGATGGAAAGTACCAGTTAAAAGAATAATGAACTGTTACTCTTCTCCTAAATCTAAAAGGAACAAAAATTTAACCAACTGTACTGTATCCTTTGCATTCCATATTTCGTATTTTTTAAAAATAAAAAACGACTATTTGGGTTGAGAACCCATATTGTTTCATACTTGTCAGGACGGAGCTAGAACTTGTGTTAATGGTTTAAATGAGTTGTTTTATGAAAATAAAAATTTAAAAATACATTTTTTTACTAAAATATTGCTTATGAACAAGATATTTTTCAGCATAATTACATTTCATTGTTGATATCCCATTATTTTAAATAAAACTCACACATTTGCACATATTTTCTTCACTGGAACAGTTTGATCTCAGTGCTGGTGGGCAGTGTTAAGGTGTGGTGAGTTGCCTATTAGCCATCCATATCTAAGCTTACTAAAAAATACATGTCCCCCCCACACTAGCTTAAGAATAGTAGACATTTTTCTTTTAGTAAAGGAGAATTTAACTCTTCCAACAAAATGCCAATTATTTATTCCATATGAGACATGGTATTTTCTTTTTGCCTTTTAGTTACAAAAACAAATATCTTTTGGTTATTTAGAATGTTCATGTGTTACTTATTTGGAAACAGAACATGTTCTCATGACAATGTAAATATATTGTGCATGATACAAAAGAAATTTAAGTGATGACATGAAACTGTTATTCTAGCATAGTATACTCATTTGTCTAGGAGATAGGGTTAGAGCATCTTTTGAGAATGAAATGATCTATGATAATCTACAAGTGAATTTTTGATAGAGCTGAGGTTAACACTTCTACTACCAAAACTTAATCATTTTAATGTTGTAGGTTAAAAATCTTTCTGCTTTAGCAGAGAATATGAAACAGTATTTGAACTTTTCTTTGACTTAGATACGTTTGAATTGTATCTGTTTTGTATTAGATGTTGAGAATTGTGAAATTCTTTATTTACTTTCAAGATTTTCCCCCCTTAATTCTAGATTTTACTCATGTTTCTTGTTGTATACCTGACTTCTCTCTTTTGTTTGCTTTTGCTAATATATTTTGTTTATTTGTAAACCATGCAACCAAATTAAAAAAAATTGAACTTTATAAAATTCAGGGTGAATATCTCAAGAATAAATTTCAGGTGGTTAGTAGAGAAAGCTGATGTTGCCTTCTTTTTGTAGCTGTATTCTAGATATATGCTGCTTAATTCATAGCAACTAGTTACATGTGGCTATTTACTTTTTTAAAAATTATAAAATAAATTTTGTTCCTTTCTCAGTTGTGAGCATTAAGCACATTTCAGGTGTTCACTAGCCTTAGTAGCTAATGGCTACTGTATTGGACAGCACAGGTACAAAACAGTTCCATCATCTCAGTAATTTATATTGTAAATATTGTTCTAGTTGGTTGAAATAGATTTTAATAAGATGCAGTAGAGAGTTCCTTAACATAAAACTAATTGAACAGAACATACTGTTACTAAGTGTATTTATATTCCTGACTCTTATTTTGCTTTTAAAAGGTGAAATTAATAATTTCATTCTTCTTTGTAGTCCAAAATGTAGGTTTGAATACAAACGATCTGAAACACCTAGTAGATACTATTGCTATTGTGGAAAAGTAGAAGATCCACCTTTAGATCCATGGCTTGTGCCTCATTCATGTGGTCAAGTATGTGAGAGAGAATTTAAACCGCCTTGTGGCCATAAGTGTTTACTCCTCTGTCATCCAGGTGAGTTATGTATTACATTTTTAATTGTTTCTGAGTAGCTATTTCTTCTTTTGTTGAGGCAAAAAAAATTGTGAAAGTTGAATTCAGAGCTTAAGTTTGCCATGAGAAAATATTGAAAGGGATTGCCTTTTTTTTAAAGTATCAGTAAAGAAGGCTCTAGAAATTATTGATATGTATAGAAATCGAAAGTTTCAGTTTTTGACTTCAGATTTTTTTTTTCCTTTCATTGGATTCTAGGTCCATGCCCTCCTTGTCCAAAGATGGTCACAACTACTTGTTACTGTAGGAAAGCAAAGCCTGTCCCTCGTAGGTGCAGTGCCAAGGAGTGGTCCTGTCAGCTGCCCTGTGGACGGAAGTTGCTTTGTGGACAACATAAATGTGAAAATCCTTGTCATGCAGGTAAAAGGCCATACCTGTTAGGTGTTCGGACTTTTTGAGTAAAAGTCAAAGCAATCTCTATTGCTTTTGTAGTGTTTCTGTGCTAATTTATCGTTCTGGTTTTAGGAAGTTGTCAGCCCTGTCCGAGAGTTAGTAGACAAAAATGTGTCTGTGGCAAAAAAGTAGCTGAAAGAAGTTGTGCAAGTCCACTGTGGCACTGTGATCAAGTAGGTGTATATGCGCTTTGAGGGATGGGTATAAAAAGGCATGTAAAGTATAAACACGCGTAAAGCAGAAATGCTAATTAGGTTTAGTTAGATGAAAGGTGAGGAAGAATAGCAATTCAGATGAATTATATCATGTTTCAGGAAATTACTTCTTAATTTAATAACATTTTAATTATTGGAGGAAAATATTTTTCAAAGTAATGGCAATTTGTTGAATTTTGTATTCAGTACATTTATGTGTATTTTCTTACCAGCACTTTTCCTTTTCCTCTGTTTCTCCTCTTCAACCAACAACACTCCTTCCCCCTTTTTGAGTTAGCCCAATTGAGAAAGTAAGATTGATTTTCATAGGTTGCTTGTCCTAGAATTGGCATGGTTATACTGCTACTTGAAAATCTTTGGCGGATGGCAGTGTGAAGCTGTGTGTACTTTTTTCTTGTATTATATTTTTAAAAATATACTCCTTGGTGTGTAGGAATTATATGTATGTATATACACATGCATGTATGTATGTATATGTATATCTATATGCATATGTATATATGACACCTGGGTAAGATATAAAGCATAATAATATGAGGAACATAAAGAAGTTGTTTATTTGTGATTGAAAAGTGAATATGTCTTGTATAAAGTTTTTTTGTTAGTTTTAGCATCCTTCATTAGTGCTTGTTGCATTTATTTTAGGTATGTGGAAAAACACTGCCATGTGGTAATCATACATGTGAGCAAGTTTGCCATGTTGGTGCTTGTGGAGAATGTCCTCGATCTGGGAAAAGGTTCTGTCCATGTCAGAAGTCAAGTAAGACTTTTTTTTTTTAAAAAAAAAACGAAATGAACTATCAAGCCATGAAAAGACATTCAAAAGGCATCCTCCAGGAAATTTAAATGCATGTTACTCAATGAAAGAAGCCAATCTGAAAAGGCTACATGTTATATATAGAACTTCAACTATATGACATTCTGGAAAAGTCAAAACTATGGAGACAGTAAAAAGATCAGTGGTTGCCAAGTGGTTGAGGAGAGGGAGCGATGAATAGGCAAAACACAGAAGATTTTTTAGGGCAGTGGAACTCCTTTGCATGATAGTATAATGGTAGATACATGTCATTAGGCACTTGTCCAAATCCATAAAATGTACAACAGCAAGAGTGCACTCTAATATAAACTGTAATCTTATCAGTGATTAGGATGTGTCAGTGTAAGTTCATTAGTTGTAACAAATGTACCGCTCTGGTGGGGGTTACTGATAACGGGGGAGGCTGTGCTATTGTCACTATCGAGTTACAGGTTATAGGTGGATTTATTTTTGCCTGCTTTTAGATAAGAGCATAGTAGGATTGCAGTTTAAGTTGGCTTCCTTGAGTCTCCACAAATAACTGCATCATATGTATAAGATTATTTCTAATACTTGTCACAATATGTTTATATTAAATGTGAGTTTTAAAATATTTTAAACTCTACATCTTTCTTGTTGTACTGTGAGGTTAAGAGCAGATTTTTGAACCAATCTCTATATTATAGAAATTCTTCAAAGAGGTGTATGTAGTCTTACTCATTTTTTTAGATGACTATTTCTGAAGTAGATAGCCCATAAAAATGTGTTTCTTGAGGATGGTAACTTGTCATGTCTCAAATTTCTTTTCTTCTTTTTCTTTTTAAAAATTTTTTTGAGACAGGGTCTTGCTTTGTTGCCCAGGTTGGAGTGCAGTGGCACGATCATGGCTCACTGCAACCTCAAACTCGTGGGTTCAAGTGATCCTTTGGCCTCAGCCTTCTGAGTAGCTGGAACTACAGGCACGTGCCACCACACCTGGCTAGTTTTTCTTTTTTTCGTAGAGACAGAGGTCTCACTGTGTTGCTCAGGCTGGTCTTGAACTCCTGGCCTCAAATGATCCTCCTGCCTCACTCTGAGCCCCCATGCTTTTCTTTTTAAAAAGCATGAACTTAACAATGGGTTATGGGTTATTTTCATTAAAGTTAATTTTTTTTAATGATTGTGTAGATGTCAAAATTCATTGTCTGAAAGGGCTATTGTTCTTCAGGGAGCCTGAAGAATGTGGCACTTTGTTAGTGCTTAGTAATGTATCCTATTCTTAATGGTGACTTTTTATCTGTTTTTAGAGTTTTCTTTGCCTTGTACAGAAGATGTACCAACTTGTGGAGACAGTTGTGACAAAGTACTTGAATGTGGAATCCATAGATGTTCTCAGCGTTGTCACCGAGGTCCTTGTGAAACATGTAGACAAGTTAGTCGTCTTCTGTAGTAATTACTTCTGGGCTACCTATCCTAACATACCAAATGAGATTGTCCTGTGATTATTTTCTATTACTTAACTTTCATATACATCCAGGTTTCTATATGTATGAGTTTATTGACCTAATATTTATTTATGGTAAGAAGCAGGAGAATATAGGCATACCACGTTTTATTGTTTTTCACTTTATTGCACTTCACTGACATTGTGTTTTTTTACAAATTTAAAGTTTGTGGCAACTCTGCATCGAGCAAGTCTTTCAGTGCCATTTTTCCAACAGCATGGTCTCCCTTGTCTCTTTGTCACATTTTGGTAATCTTGCAATATTCACAACTTTTTCATTATTATACCTGTTCTGGTATTCTGTGATCAGTAATCTTTGATGTTACCACTGTAATTGTTTTGGGGTGCCGTAAACCATGCCTATATAAGACAGTGAAATTAATAAATGTTGCATGTGGTCTGAGTGCTCCACCAACTGGCCCCTACCCCTCTCTCTCTCCTTCTGCTTGGGCCTGCCTATTCCTTGAGACACAACAATATTGAAAGTTGGCCAATTAATAACCCTACAGTGGCCTCTAAGTGTTCAAGTGAAAGGGAGAGTCACGTATTTCTCACTTTAAATCAAAAGCTAGACATGATTGAGCTTAGTGAGGAAGACGTGTCAAAAGCTGAGATAGGACAAAAGCTAGGCCTCTTGCACCAAACAGGGAAGTTGTAAATGCAAAGGAAAAGTTTTTGAAAGAAATTAAAAATGCTGACACTGCAATCTCACGATAAAGCATGAACGGGGCTGGTGCAGTGGCTCACGCCTGTAATCCTAGCACCCTGGGAGGCCGAGGCGGGAGGATTGCTTGAGCTCAGGAGTTGAAGACCAGCCTGAGCAAGAGCGAGACTCAGACTCCACTAAAAATAGAAAAATTAGCTGGGTGTAATGGAGTGTGCCTGTGGTCCCACCCAGCTACTTGGGAGGCTGAGACAAGACCATTGCTTGAGCCCAGGAGTTTGAGGTTGCTGTGAGCTATGATGATGCCACTGTGTTCTACACAGGACGATAGAGTGAGACTGTCTCTGGAAAAAAAAAAAAATGACTGGATGAAGAGTTGCCTTTTATGGATGAGCAAAAAAGTGGTTTCTTGAGATGGAATTTATTTCTGCTGAAGATGCTGTGAACATTGTTGAAATGACAACAAAGGATTAGGATTTAGAATATTATATTTACTTGGTAAAGCAGCAGCAGGGTTTGAGAGTATTGACTCCATTTGGAAAGAAGGTCTACTGTGGATAAAATGCTCTCAGACAGTATCACATGGCACAGAGAAATCTTTCATGAAAGGAGGAGTCGGTCAATTGATGTGGGAAACTTCAATGTTGTCTTAGTTGTTTTTAAGAAATTGCTATAGCCATCCCAACCTTCAGCAACTGCCAACCACCCTGATCAGTCAGCAGCTATGAACATGGAGGAAAGACTCCAGCAGTACAAAGGTTATGGCTGGCTGAAGGTTCAGATGATTGTTAGCATTTTTTAGCAATAAAATATTTTTAAATTAAGGTATGTATATTTTTTAAGACATAATGCTACTGTACACTTAATAGGCTACAATATAGTGTAAGCATAAATTGTATATGCACTGGGAAACAAATGAAATTGTGTGGCTCACTTTTATTGTGATATTTGCTTTATTCCTGTCATCTGGAACTGAATCATCAGTATCTCCGTGGTATGCCTGTATGCCAGCAATCAAATCTAAAAATTATCTTTTGGTTGTTTTTGTTTGGTAAAAGTTCAGATGTTCTTATTTTTGTATTAATAGTCTAGTGTAGGACTGTTTGTTCCCAGAAGACATTCAGAGTGGTGATGAATTAGGCCTGATGATGATGGGAAAGAAACAAATGCCTAGACTTCCGACTTTAAAGTTGTATATTCTGGTCATTCTGGTTTTGACCATAACCAGGTCAACAAGTTAGCTTACTAGATAATCCAGTTTTCTTGCTTCCCTGAGACAGGACGTGCAAATGTATGGTTGTAACTAGATGTAAATAGTTTTAATATGTGGGTTTTTTTCTATTTGATAACAAATTTCTACTAAATTTAATAACAAATTCATATGAAATCCTTTTTGAAACAAAGTAATATATAAGCAAATATTTGAGGGAATTCAGATTTGTTTTTGGTAAAGTCTTTCATATAAATTTGCTATTAAAATTTTCTTCATGTTTTCGTAATAATTACAATGTAGGGAAAAAATAATAAGAAAAATCAGTTTTAATAGCATTTCTTTGATTCTTCCAGGAAGTGGAAAAGCAGTGTCGCTGTGGCAAACACACAAAACGAATGCCATGCCATAAGCCTTATCTTTGTGAAACTAAGTGTGTCAAGATGCGTGACTGTCAGAAGCATCAGTGTAGGAGAAAGGTATGTGTAATAGTTTGGGAGACTCTGATTTAAAGACTGTCTTGAAGTTTTCCTTTGTGGGCCCTTAATAAGTGCCATCTTGACTTTTCCTCAAATATTCAGGCCTATTCTTTGCTTTCCATATAAAATATTAATAAGTATTCTAGATTAACCCTAATCATCTGTATTAGTGGGAAATCACCAATTTTTTAAATGGGAAGAGTTTCTTCTTGTCTTATTCATTGTCCTCTCAGCTTGGTTCTCGGGCCATTTCTGATCCCTGACTTTAAAACATCATTAGCATTGTTAATTAGAGTAATAATTTGGTGGTAGAGATGGAAATTCTGTTGTTTAGATATTGTTCAAGTTGACACTGGATTAGTATAAAGTTGACTGGAGTATTGAGTCTGTGGGTTTGTAGTTCTTTTGGGTTCCTGTTATCATTACAAAATATCCCTCTCTCTCTGATAGTAAGATTTCCTTGTTTTTAAATCTGTTGAAATATAGTGATTTTACTGTTCTCTGGCTTAGTGTTAACATGGTATATCTTTTTCCCTATCCTTTTAGTTTTAACCTATTCATATCTTTATATTTAAAGAGCATTTCTTATAGACAGCATTTAAATTTTATTTATTTTATCCAAGTTGATGATCTTTGTTGTTTAAGTCAGATATAGACTGTTCACATGTAATGTGATCTTTCATATGGTTAGATTTAAATCTACCATCTTGCTGTTTATTTTCTATTTGCGCATCTGTTTCTTTTCTCTCTTTTTCTGGTTTTTCTTTGAGTGTTGTTTTTCAAATGATTGTGTTTGTTGGCTTATTAGTTATATCTCCTTTTTCACTTTTTTTGTCGGTAGGAGATTTCTTTAGGCTTTATATTCTGTAAGAACCTTATAACAGTATATTTTATTTCCTATCACCCAAATTAAAATGTATGATGTTCAAACATTTTATACTCATGTATTTTATAAACCCCAAATACATTGTTTTTATATTTGCTTTAAACAGTGATCTTTTCAAGAGTTTGAAAAAATAAGAAAAAGTAATCTTTGATATTTATTATCATAGTTAGTTTAGTGCTTTTCATCCATTTGTATGGATTCACTTTTCCATCTGGTTTCATTTTCTTCCTATCCTGAAGGATTACCTTTAATATTACTTGTAGTGCTGGTCATGAATTTTTTCAATTTTTTATATCTGAAAATTCCTTTTCTTAGCCTTCATTTGTGAAAAATATTTTTACTGTAGAATTTTAGCTTGGCAATTTGTTCCCCCATATTTTAAAGGTGTTGCTCCACTATCTTTTAGCATGTATTTTTCCCAACAGGTAGTATACTGTGATTTTTATCTTTGTTCCTCCTTTCTCCATAGTTATATCTCTTTTTTCTGCTTAGTTATTAAGATCTTTCTGTTTATCATCAGTTTTCAACTGTTTCTGGTATTCCTCGGCATAGTGTTTTTCATGTTTCTTAACTTTTTTTTTGTTGACCTTCTTGGATCTGTAAGTTTATAGTTTTCTTCATATTTGTGAAATTTTTGATCTGTATTTCTTCAGATTTTTTGTTTGTTTGTTTGTTTTTCCCTACCCATCACCTTCTGACACTTTGATGATATGCATAATACACTGCTAGAAATCCCAAGCTCACTGACGCTCTATTTATTTTTTAGCCTTTTTGGTTTCTCTGTTTTATTTTAGATAGTTTATCTTCAAGTTCACTAATTTTCTTCTGCATTAATTTGCTTCTTATTCCATCCTGTGTTTTTCATCTCAGACATTATATATTTTCATCTTTAAAAGTTGGATTTCGGTCTTTTTTTAATATCTTTCATGTTTCTCCTTAGCATGCTCATAACTTTCCTCTATCTTCTTGAATATAGAATGAGGTATATTTATAATGTCTATTTTAATATCCTGGTCTGCTAATTCTGTCATCTCTCATTTCTGGGTCCGTTTCTGCTTATTGATTTTTTGACTCCTTTGGAGTTATATTTTCCTGCATCTTAGCCTTCTGGATAGTTTTCACTGGCTTCTATACAATTTTTAAGCCTTGTTCTGGGACAAAGGTCATCTGTATTTACAGCCACTTACCATCACTTGCAGCACCATCACCACCCCCCACCCCCCAGGCCCCCCATCTGTGTCTTCCATGAAACTGGTTCCTGGTGCCAAAAAGGTTGGGGACCGCTGCTTTAGAAGCTTGATAGTGTTAGATGTGACCAGAGAACCCTTTTGTCTAGGGCTAACTTGGTCCCACTACTGAGGCAATAACTCTTTTAAGTACTCTTCTTGTTGCCTGTGTATTAGAATGTCTTTCTACTCTGGCTGTAAGAAACGCAAACTATTCCCAGCATTATATAATCTCTGGAAATTATTCTACCTTCTCCTTTCAGTGGTTCTTTGTCAGGTTTTAGGTAGTTTCCTCTCACACATACCCTGGCCATTACTTAGCCAAAGACCCAAGGGAAGCTCTCTCTGTACTGCTACCTTCTCTCCACAAATTCTAGCCACACTGGCCTCTGTGAACTGTGAATTTTGCCTACTCAACGTGGTGAGACTGCTACACAAGCTTTCTGCTTGTGCGGCAGCCTCATGGCCTTGCAGGACTCACCTTGTTTGTTTCCCTTCCCTTAGGGATTGCTGTCCCATGCTGCCTAATTCTCTGATGTCTGAAAGCTGTAGCTTCATACCTTTTGTCTGCTTTTCTGGTTGTTTGAGACAGGAGGGTAAATCTGGTGGTTACTCCATCACGGTCAGAAATAGAATGTCCATAGGCTTAGTCAGGTCACGGACCACGTAAGCTTTTCCCCCACTGCCACTGGCAAGGTGATCGGCGCACGGTGGTACTCACTATATATTTGTCATTGAATGAACTATTTTGCCTTTTAATTGCTTTTCAGTAATGCATATTTTGTTTTGAGCTGTTTTTATATTTTGATACTTATTAAGTTACAACCCTAAGTTTCTTTAGGACAATTGACTGTATTTCCTTTCCAAAAGTTAGGGTATAAAAGAAGTCAAAGAAGTAGTTAGGATGGCAATGTAGACTTTAAGCAGTCTCCTTGGGTTCATAAATGAAAAATTATGATAGGTCTTAGCTATATTTTTCACAGACAGATTGGAAATCAGGGAAGTGACAAAATAAAGAAAGCTGGGTGCAAGTAGCCTATCTCTGCTTTTCTTCTTTAGTTAGTCTCTGCTCTTATGGCTTGAAAATAACTGCCAAACTAATCTATACATTGAACTGATTTTATTTTAATTAAATTAAAAAAATGGCCAGACTAGTTGTTTGCCTGAATTGACTATAGCATTTGATTAGATCCATTCCTTTGGTTAATGTTGTCAATCTCTGTATAGATAAGTAAATGAAATTATCTGATGGAAATGTTTTGAGTTGTAGAATAATTAACTGAAGGGCAAGAAAATGTAGCTTGATATTGTTAAATTAGATCATACTCTATTTAAATTTGTACGTTCTTAATACAGTGTATCTAATTATCAAAAGAATGTTGATACTCTTGAATACTTTCATTCTTACAGTATCTTTTGCTTTCCATAACTTCTGTAACTAGTAATGACGTTCATATTATTCATGGGTTTTCGAATTACCTGTTCTTTATATATTGCTTTCTCTTCAGTGTTGCCCTGGAAACTGTCCACCTTGTGATCAAAACTGTGGACGGACTTTAGGATGTAGAAACCATAAGTGTCCATCAGTCTGCCACAGAGGTAAACTTTTAACAACAGCTGTAATTTTGTGTTTATATTTACATAGTGCTTTATAGTCAATAGAGAGCTTTTACCTTCATTATCTTACTTGACTCTCTTAACAACCTTGAGAAGAAGGTAGGGCAGTTGCCAGTACCCCTGTTTTATGGGCAAAGAGATTGAAGCTAAAGGGGGTTCAGTGACATAGTCAAGGAAATGACTAGTACATTTGACCCTAGGATTTCTGAACATAAAGATTTTGTTCTTTCTCTAACACCATGTTATTGTTTCCTCTCTTCCTCCCAATCTTCCCCACACAGTCTTTTAATTAATATGTTCATAGCTTTTTCACTTTTATTCTGAATTTTATACATTTATATAGAATTAAATGTAGTAAGGGATTAGATGTATCCTAATCAAATGGTTCTCAAACATTTTGGTCTTATGACCCCTTTTAGTCCCCAAAAGAGCTTTTGTTAAATGTGGATTTTATCCATTGACATTTATTATGTTTGAAATTAAAATAAAATACGATATTTTATTTAAAAATAGCAATAATAAGCCCATTACATCTTAATATAAGTAATGTATTTTTGTGAAAACTATATTTTCTGAAAAATTGGTGAGAATGATATTGTTTTATATTCTCACAAATGTCTTTAAGATCTAGCTTAATGGAAGACAGCTGGATTCACACATCTGCTTCTGCATTCGATCTGCTGTGATACCACTTGTCACTAGCTTTTGGGAAACTCTGCGTGTGAGACCTTGCAGACCTCCGAAAGGGTCTCAGGGATTCCTAGGTTTCCCAGACCACACACTTTGAGAATTGTATTCTAAGTTAGTACTAGACATTGAAAACTGAGTTAACTTTACCTGTTTGGAGTATGTTGATATGAAATGGAATCTACGGAGACTTGGTAGAGACCATTGGAAAGATCGTGGACTTAGAGTAAGAGGTCCTGGGTTTAAGTCTGGACTCTACCACTTAGTAGCTTAATATCTGGAGCAAACGACTGAACCGTTTTTGTTGTCTTCCTTTGGGATTGATGGGTGCTAGGTATCTCAGTTAATGTCTTAATCTTTTCAGAAATTCTTCAAGGTATTTGGAACTCCTGTTATTTTATATGAGGAAATAGGCCAAGAGACTGGCGGCCCAAGGTTATAGAGCTAGTTGCAGCGCCAGGATGTGAACCCAAAGTTTATGATATTTCTTTCCATCAGGAAAAGTGTCAGATTCTATTTACAGTGTAGATATTTTCCTGTGGGTGTTCTCTAATTTGTCAACGTCTTTAAATTGTGAAATTTAGAACTCGTTTTTCGGGTATGTTCTCCCCATCACTAGAAGGATTTTGTTTAATATTTTCTTTTGTAGTCACATTACATGACTGACTCCCATAGAGTTTAAATTTCGTGAAAATTCTAACATCAGTCATTAATTCGTTTACAAAGTATTTTTAGGTGTCTGTTAAGTACCAGGTACTGTAATTATATGAGCAAACAAAATTGATAAAGTCCCTGCTCTCGGGGAACTTATTTGTTTGGACAGCCCCTCCCAAGTGGAATACAAATAAGTAACTAGAATAATATAGGATATCAGGTAGTGACAAGAATTACAAGAAAATTAGAGTGATACTAAAATTGTGATGGTGGGGATGGCATATACTCTTCTATATACTGTGACCAGGGGAGGACTCTGAAAAGATGACATTTGCGAGGAGGCCTGACAGAAGGAAGGGATCAAGCCATGTAGAAATGGAGGTAGGGTAATTAATGTTTTAGAAAAGAAAACAGTGATTGCAAAGGCCCGAGACAGGAGCGTTTGAAGGAATAGCAAGGCCAGTGTGACTGAGGTAGCGTGCTCAAGCCGACAGATGGTAGGGCGTGAGGTCAAAGAGATGGTGAGATAAAGGATTCCTGGGAGGGGAGAATACGTACAGGGCCTTGTAGATACTGTTAAGACACTGGCCTTTGCGTAGGAAACTTGACTAACTGTATGACCATTAAAGAAATTGGATCAGTAGTTTAAAACTTTTTCACTAAGAAACACCAGACCTAGTTGACTTTTACACTAACAAGTAAGCATTTATGGTACATGTATTGTAACATCTGACAAGGAAAGTAAGAGCAAATTACAGGCTGGTCTAATAACTCAGGAACTTGCTTGGAATAGTATCAAAGTTTTACCTACCCAAATCCAGCTATCCAATACTGTAGCATTATGTCTTACCTATCCAAATTTTTAATCTATTGTAACCAAGTTGGGTTTATTCCAATAATGTATGGCGGGTTTAATATTAGTTAACCGAATATTAATGTGATCTACCACATTAAGAGATTAAAGCGGAAATGAAATCATATTGGTAAACATCTTAAAAATGGTTGATAAAATCCAGCATCCATATATGATAAAAACCGTTTTTATCACTTAACTGTTTAAATAGAAGGGGAGTATCCTTAACCTGGTAAAGAGTATCTGCAAAAAGTCTAGAGCAAGCATCATACTTTGCAGAGAATTGTTGAAAGCATCTCCCCCCTCATATTATTTTGAAGCAAGTCCCATACATATTTTAGTATTTATGTCTAAAGGATGAATTCTTAACCTAACAATAGTTAACATACTTCATATCAGCAAATAATCTGGTGTTCAAATTTCTTGTTGTCTTGTAAGTGACTTCATTTTTTTACTTCAGTTTCTTTGACTCAAAAACCTAATAAGATGGACATGTTGTAATTGGTTATGTCTCTAAACTCTTTTACTTTGTAATTTCTCTCCTCCATCTACTTTTTATTTTCTCTTATGACTTATTTGTTGAAGAAACTAGGTGCTTTAGTTTTTCAGAGTCTGAATTTTGCAGAATGCATCTCTGTTATTATTTAACATGCTCCTTTGTCCTCTGCATTTCCTATACCTTGTTAATTGGTTCTGGAGGTTTGATTAGATTTGGGTTTGATTTATTTTTTTAAAAAAGATGCTTATTAGCCTCCCAAAAAGCCCCTAACAAAATTTTCCCTGATGTAAAGTATGTGGAAGATGTGGTTGTGCAACTCTCACCATTTGTTTAACCCACGGTTACCTACAAATGTGAAATCATTTCATGCCATTTTCCATCATTCTAGATTCCTCCATAATAAAAATTATACTTTAATTCATAGGGATTAAATTATACTTTAATTCATAGGGATTAGTTAGTATGTAAAACATACATACTAACTGTATGTTTTCATTGTGAATATATTGAAAATTGATTTATAGTTTTTTTAAGTTCAAAGTCATCTGTGTTTATGGTTTTGGAATTGGTGGATTCTGTTTTAGCTATTGACCCAGAGGGTCGGTATAGTTACAGTTTGTATGCTGGTTTTTTTTTTTCATTTTGAAAGTATTATTACTGAAGCTGTTTTAATTAATATCTCTCATGTTGTATAGGTATCTATAATAAATTCTGTTGGTCAGTAGGAAGACTATTTAGAGAAATTATCCCTTAAAGTAGCAAAAAAAGGTTATGTTTATAAGTTCCTCTTTGAATTGCTGAAGATGAATAAAAAATTATCATTGTTAAGTATAGAAATTGATACGCTGAATGAGAACAGACTTAAATGTTACTATTAACTTGAGAAATGTAACATCTAGTCATTCTTTTGAAAAGATCAAAATAAGACTTGATCATGTGAGTTAGGATAACTGGGCTTGTATTACCATCAAGATAATGTTTCACTGGATTATACTTATCAGAACACTAAAGTATAAATTTGGTAATTTTGTTCAATAGATATGTTTTTCCCTGTGATGCTTTTACTCTCATTTTCTCTTTTTCTATGTTCGTTATTTGAATCATAATTCTTAATTTGTATTTGTTTTAAGAAACTATTTTGAACTTCCAGAGGTATTCAAATAAGGCTGTTTTCCATCATTAATCTTTTCTTATCAGGTTTAACTGCTGGGCAATATTTTGCTTGGTCCTGACACCTAGCCAGCAGTGTCTTTAAACTATCCACGTCTTAGTTGAAAACTCTTATTCCCTCCTCATTATTTTACTTCAAATGGAGTTCCTTACTGGGAGAACTAGAGTGGGAAGAAAGCCCTTACCATGATGACAGAGCCTCTTGGGGAGAACTTACTAGCCTGGAAAAGGTTTCTTTCATTTTGCTTTTGTATATTTCTACCAGTCTAAGGAAAGAGGATAAAAAGCTGAAACGCAAATAACTTTTCTTTTTGAATGTTTATAAGAGACATATTTGGGATTATAGCCTAAAATG
Organism: Varecia variegata; assembly: GCA_028533085.1. Lineage (NCBI taxonomy): Eukaryota > Metazoa > Chordata > Mammalia > Primates > Lemuridae > Varecia > Varecia variegata. Next base: position 3,077,434 of record CM052449.1, on the reverse strand, counting down.
GAGGTTTAGCATTTAGTCTTTCATAAAGCACAAATAGTGGAAAATTGACTATGCTTGTAAATAACCAACATAAGGTCATGAGAGAAAAGTTATTGGGGAATTGTCTAAAAATAGTGTATTTGGAGAGAAGGATGTATGAAAATAGGCTGAAACAATTATTGTTAGATTTTCCAAAGCCTTAAATACAGTTTTGCTTGTTGTAGTTTTGAATGAGTAATGTGTTAAATTTGTTATTTAGAACAGAAATTTTAGCAAATTTTAATAAAAGGTCTAAAATTTTATTGAAGTCCCGGTATACCTATATATGTACAAATCATAAGTGTACAGCTTGTTGAATTTTTACAAAATGAACATAACCATATAAACAGAACTCATATCATTAAACAGAACATTACCAGCATTTCCAAAACCTGCTTGTATCTTTCATAACCATCATTCTGATTTCGAATAGTATAGTTTTTCTTATTTACTTTATGGTAGTGGTATCATGTACTATGTATTCTTTATGCATGGCTTCTTTTGCTCAATGTTATGTGATAAGATTCGTTCATATTATTATAGTTTATTCATTCTTATTGTAAAGTATCTTATTGTGAGAATATGTTAAATTTATTGGTTTTACCATTGATGGGCATTTGGGTAATTAAGGAAACTTCTTTTTAAGTATCAAATTTTTTTTTTTCCAGGCAGTTGCTATCCCTGCCCAGAAACTATAGATGTGAAGTGTAATTGTGGTAATACAAAGGTGACAGTACCCTGTGGCCGAGAACGTACCACAAGACCACCCAAGTGCAAAGAGCTTTGCAGGTTAGTATGAAGCTTTGCACAGGCTCACATCAGAGTTTTACAAATATAAATTCATATTGACTTGTAATATTGTTAATATTTTAATTTTGCTTTGGTGTTTTAAAATATTAATATTCACAGTATGCTCATTTTATATGGAATCAGGAGATATATAATAGAGAGTTGTACTTTAGATGTAATTGTACAATAATCAGAATTACTCATAAAAAATTGTATGTTACGATTTAGTCGACCATCAACTTGTCATCATTCAAGTCAAGAAAAACATCGCTGTCACTTTGGCTCCTGTCCACCATGTCATCAACCTTGCCAAAAAGTTTTGGAGAAATGTGGTCACTTGTGTCCTGTTCCATGTCATGATCAAGCAGTAATAAAGCAGACTGGCAGGGTAAGGGAACATGTTATTAAAGAAATAGTGCATTGCTGTGGGTCATACTTTCTTGATTTTACTTAGTCATTCAACAAGCAACGATTGAGCATTTACTGGGTATCAAGCATTGTGCATGAAGCTGGGGAAAAGGTAAATAAGACTTGGTCTTTTGGCTTAAACTCACAGTAGAGAAATCAATAAAAAAACGTTTGCAAATACAGTGTGATATAGATGAATTTGGCAGTCCTCCTTCATATATTGTGGTTTAGGGTTGCAGATTTCAACCTGCTTGCGCAGGGGATACACAGAACTATTTTCTTAGATTCTTAAAATGGCCGTGTGATTATTAAATCTCTGACTTAAAATGTTATCTATTCTTCTTGCAGCACCAGCCTACAGTCCCTTGGGAGCAGCCTTCTGAGCCAACGTTTATTCAGACTGCGTTACCTTGTCCTCCGTGTCTAGTTCCTATTCCTATGTAAGTATCAGAATTTTAACTTTTTAAAAAGATGTCTTTTAACATAGTTCAAAGTATATCTAAAGTCGACCTCTCCCTTTTTTCTTAATTCATTATTATTTCAGGATTAGCCTATAAATTAGTGTCTCTGTTTCATTCTTTTCCAAATACATGTATTTACCATGCTGCTTATAAACCTCCTATAGATACCTTTTTTTGAGTCTTTTCTACTAGCTGGAATTTGATACCCTTCTTAGCTTTCCATAGCAGCTTGTGCTTACAGTTACAAAAACACATCCAAGAAATTCATCATTTGTTAGTTTTCTTGATCGTTCCCATGCTAGGGTGTAGGCTCCCTGAGGACGGGAAAGCCAGGCTTTAGATAAAGCAAACTTGAAGGAGAGTGTTTAAAGGAAACATTGGAAATGAAAGGTAGTAGTTTTCTGGATGGGCCAATGAATGATGGAGCTGAGCTGTAGGGAGTCAAACCCAGGGTAATAGGGAGTCCTGTGTATGTATAAAGACCCTTCTAACTCTACTATCATGACTTTTCAGTGGCATGTATAACAAAATTGTTATTATAAAGTGTATGTTGAAAAATATTACTTGTCACAAGAACTATTCAGGTAATATAATTTCATGTTTAGATTAAAATGTATCTGTCTTCCTATCCCTTGCCTTGTTTAAAAAAACAAAACAAAACTACTTTTAATGATATTTTGACCCTGTGGTAAGAGAATTCTGAGCTTACAATATGTGCTGTATCATTTGGAGTGCCTTTAGCTTCTTCAAGTAACAACCTAAATAAAAAGTGGCACAATGACATTTATGCCTTGCTCAATTAGACTGGAAGTAGAGTAGCTTTATGGTTGGTTAATTTGGTTAATTCAGTATACATCATTGAGAGCTCAGACTCTGTCTTTTCATTTTGTGTTATCCTCAGTTGTCATCTTTGCCCTCGGGCTATTTGCCTTTCTGATAACTTCCCATCTCCCTGGTTTACAGAGGGAGACATGGAAGTTGTCTGTAATGCCTTCTGTAATCATTATCATCTTTTCTTTATTGTTAAAGGGTGAGGAAACCTCTGAGAAGCTCTGTGGTGGAACTTCCTTCACAGTTCATTGGCTCGGCCATTCCACAGGGCCATTTCTAAACCAGTCCCTAGAAAGGGAAATGGTGTGTTTAGTTTTTTAAATAAACTTTATTTTTTTAGAAAATTCTTAGGTTTACAGAAAAATTGTACAGAAAGTACAGAGAGTTCCTGTACGTGCTCCCACCACATGGAGTTTTCCCTAATATAATACCATCTTGCGTTAGTGCGGTATGTATTTGACAGTTGAGGAGCAAATGCTGGTACATTATTAGCTAAAGTCTATAGATTACATTTGGGTTTTACTTTGTGTGTTGTGCGGTTCTATGGGTTCTGACGAGTGTGTAGTATTCCACCGTTACAGTTTCATACAGAATAGTTTCACTGTCCTAAAAATACCCTGAGCTGCCCCTATTCACCCCTCCCCTACCCACCTCACACCCCTAACAACCACTTATCTTTTTATTATCTCTATAGTTTTACCTTTTCCAGAACATCATATAGTTGGAATTATATAGGGTATAGCATTTTCAAACTGGCTTCTTTCATTTAACAGTGTGCATTTAAAGTTCCTCTATGTTTTTTCATGGCTTGATAGCTTATTTCTTTTTATCACTGAATAATTCATTGTGTGGAGGTACCATAGTTCATTCACCTATTGAAGGACATTTTGGTTGCTTCCAAGTTTTGGAAGCTGCTATAAACATTTGTATGCAGGTTTTTGTATAGACATCAGTTTTCAACTCATTTGGGTAAATTCTTTGGAGTGCAATTGCTGGATCATATGGTAAGCCTTTGTTTTAGCTTTGTAGGGAGCTGCCAAACTGTCTACCACAGTGGCTGTATCATTTTGTATTCTCACCAGCAATGAATGAGAGTTCCTGTTGCTCTACAGTCTTACCAACATATGGGATTGTCAGTGTTTTGGATTTTAGCCATTCTGAAAGTGTATAGTGGTATCTTGTTTTCATTTGCAATTTCCTAATGACATAGGAGGTCGAGCATCTTTCGTATGCTTATTTTCCATCTGTATGTCCATTTGTTCTAGCACCAACTATTCAGTTGCTTTGCTCTCTTGTCAAAGATCAATTGTGTTTGTGTGAGTCTCTTTCTGGGCCTTCTATTCTGTTCCATTGATTTGTCCTTTAATCAATACCATACTTTCTTGATTACTGTAGCTTTATAGTAAGTCTTGAATTCAGGTAGTGTCAGTCCTTGGACTTTGTTCTTCTTTAATATTACGTTGGCTGTTCTGGGTCTGTTACTTTCCATATAGATTTTCGAATCAGTCTGTTGATACGTACAAAATAACTTGCTCGGATTTTGATTGGACTTGTGTTGAATCTCCATCAAATTGGGAAGAAGCTACATCTTAACAATTTTGAGCCTTCCTATCCATTAACATATCTCTCAATTTATTTAGATCTTTGATTTCTTTTATCAGCATTTTGCAGTTTTCTCATACAGATCTTGTATATATTTTGTTAAATTTATACCTAAGTATTGCACTTTTTGTGCTAATATAAATAATGTTGTGTTTTTAATTTCAAATTCCAATTATTCATTGCTAGTGTATAGGAAATCAGTTGGCCTTTGTCTACTAATGTTGTATCCTGTAACCTTACTATAATCATGTGTTTCCATATGTGTTTATTTCTTACCTTAATTAAACTAGTGGAGTTAGTCTGTTTGCTTTGGATATCTTTTTTGAAGAATTTATAATGATTTCATTTTATTTTATTTTTTCCTTGCAGGGAATGTCTTGGGAAGCATGAGGTGAGTTATAGGCACAATTTTTAAGTAAAGCTTATAATCTATACCTTTTCCATACTAGTTATTAGAAATAATAAAGTCAAAGTATTATTATTTCAGTATTATAAAGAGTGCAAGAGTTTGTCTACTAATTTTAAAAGTATATGGTGCTTCCACATGTACTCACCATCAGATTGGTTTCACTGATCATCACCTAAGAGCACATTTAGGAATAACATTAATTGGGTGTTGGGCAGATGTCGGGGGAGGGGGGAGGGGATGGGTGTATACATACATAATAAGTGCGATGCGCACCGTCTAGGGGATGGACACGCTTCATGCTTGAACCTGTGATTCGGGGTGGGGGGAACAAGGGCAGTATACGTAACCTAAACTTTTGTACCCCTATAATATGCTGAAATAAAAAAAATTATATGTAAGTAAAAAATATATATATGGTGCTTTTATTTGAGAATTAACCTGTGTATATGCATTCACTGTGGAATCTTACTGAATTTTCCTTTTAGGAAGAGAATGCTTGCTTTTTTGCATTCATTTTTTGGAATATTTTGATACATTACTTTGATTTTAATATTAACTATTATTAATGAAAACTTATTAGACCTTTGTGAAACTTGTTCTCAAATGATAGCAGAGTCATTTTGGAAACATGGGTTCGGAAGGTTTGTGTGTGTGTGTGTGTGTGTGTATGTTGTGCTAATATCCTTTTTTTTTTTTTTAAGGTGAGTCCACTACCATGCCATGCTGTAGGACCTTACTCTTGTAAGAGAGTTTGTGGACGAACCTTAGATTGTCAGAATCATACATGCATGAAAGAATGCCACAAAGTAACTGAAGTGGATGGTTGTACTGGCAAAAACAAGGTAATGTTTTTAGGTCAAATGTATATATGCTCACAGTATGCTTGAAACATTGTTTCAACAGTTATAAATATTTTTTTCCATTTTGGGTAGCTTCTTTCCTCTTTTTTGCCCTCATTCCTTCTCTCTCCTTGCTTTTCCTAAGACAACTGACTTTACCAGATTGCTGTCTATTGCTCTGTCTCTTTGTGCTAGCTCATAATAACGTGCCTTTTCATGTGGAACTCTTTACATGCTGTGCCTGTGTTAATACGTAGGATATGGTTTTATGATAAAAATATAGACATTATGTATCTTCTTAGAAGGTAGGTAGCAATACCACCTCCACTTCTCTCTGTTCACATTTCTGAGTTTAGAGCATTTGCTCAGTCATTTTTCACATGATAGATGATGTTTATAATTTTAATAAATTCCTAATCTTTTGTTGAAAAGTAAATAGCATCACAGATGTTTGTGATTATGTGTATAATTAACTGTTTTACAAGCATATGAGAAATCAGCTATTCAAAGATCTCTTAAAAATTGCCATTTCACAAGGAAAAACAAATGTGCTAATCAAATTTTAAATAATATTAAGTTTTATTTTTAAAATAATATTTTTCATAGACTTTCATTCTACGGGGAGTCATAATAATATTAGCAAGTATCTTAATCAGAAATTTTAAGTTTTACTTTATTATTAACATTAAATTTACAGATATTTATGAATTGTGTTATTGAAAACTTTACTTGCATTACCAGAGGCTTTTGTTTTGTCTTTGATTTGGTAGTAGTAATGTATGACAACATGAATGCCCATAGTATCATTCTGGTTCATGTACAAACATATATGTAAATGTATTGATTATAATTTCTTCATTGATCCATGCCTTGATTCTCAAAAATGTACTCATGATAAAATGAAAATGATAGTGGAATTGTAAAATCAAACCAACAAATAATGATTTAAAATCACTTTAACTAGGTAGGGTGTAGTTGCTTAATGGCTTTCCTCGTCTAGATTTCCAGAATATCAAGTGAGTCAGAAAAAACTTATTTTCAAAGCTGATATGACTATTAGGGATTTATCGTGAATTATTCCAATATTGCTGCCTGGGTTAAAGTTTCTGTTTTTCTTTTTAAATGAGAATGGTATAAAATAATTTACAGACTTGCTGTTTTTCCTAATTAAGATAGTCTTTCCTGGAAGGTAGAACTTGATGTTGGAAGTGATCCAGGAGGATAGCTTAGTGCAAGTCAAGTATAGATTCAGTGATTTTTTTCTTTTTCATAGCTGGGAGGAGCTCATACCGTAATTCTTGTTTTGCAGACAGAGAAGCTGAAACTTAATGTTGTCAGGTGACTTATCCGTGATCATACAACAGGAGAGTAGCAAGTCAGAAAGTAGTATCCCTGATCTCTTAACTCGCAGCCCAGTATGTTCTTCTACTCGTGTTATTTAAATAGATTATTGTACATATGCCAGATGGCCAGGAAGAGCAAAGGAAATATACCCTGTGTTAGCTTTGGTTCTGTTTGCGTGTTTTGCAATTCATTGCCTAACCCTCCCTCAGTCTTTCCCATCTCAGAAAGTCATATTAACATTTTTACCCAGTTGCGCAGGTCAAAGACATAGGCATCATGCTTGATTTGTTTCTTACCTTTGTTGTCTTTGTCCTACAGCAAATCCTGTTAGGTTTATTTTCAAAATAGATCGTGAATCTGACAATTTCTCATAACCTATACCACTAACATCCTCACGTAAGCCAGCATCACCTCTTACCTAGATTTCTGCAATATTTTCCCAACTAACCTTTCTGCTTTCACTTTTGTTTCACTACATCAGCCAGATTCATCTTTTAAAAAATCTAAGTCAGGTATCCCCTCCCTGCTTGACACCCACGGTAGCTTTTAATCACTGTCAGATTACAATCCGGAGGACTGACGGTTGGCCTACAGGCTCTGTAATGATCTGACTCCTAACTACCTAACTACCTCTCGTCTGACTACTCATCCCTCTCTCGCTTGTTCGCTTCTGCTTCTCTTCTCACTATTTCATGAACATTCCACATTTGTTCTTCCTCAGAGCCTTTGTACTTGTTATTCCTTTTCTCTGGAACTCTCCATTCTGGTGGCTCTTTCCCTCATTTAACTCAGTTTCTATTCAGATGTAGACTTTATCAGGCAGGCTGCTGCTTGTGCTACCATCACTCTCTTATCCTGCTTTGTCTTTCTTCAGAGTACTTATGAAGACCTTATATTATATTCTTTATCTCCCCACTTAAATGTAAGTTCCAGGGACCTGTCTCATCTATTCCCAGTGGCTGGAACAATGCCTGACACATAAGTGCTGAATGAGTATTTGTGGAATAAATGAATATACTTTTTAAAAGTAAAAAGTGGAAATTATTAATAAAAGAATATTTTTATAACTTGAAACATTATTTCTTTTTAGTCTTAAATGTCAAAAAATAGCTTAGAATTTTATTAACAATAATAACTGTTGTAATCATTGCTATACTTAGGCATGATGATAAAAACGTTTAACCTTTAAAACTTAGTGTCCATGTCTATAGATCTCTGACTTCTTTTATCAAGTATGACATATGAAAACCAAAAATTCCCTGCAATAAAAAATTTTACCTTTTTTAGTAGATTCTGATAGTAGTTACATTATTAAATCACAAGAGCAGAGAAAGGTATCTTGTTAAGTTACACTGAGGTACATTTATTTGTAAATATAATCTAACCTTAATTCACTGATGTGCATTAAAAAATAAACTACTGGTCCTTCCCCTTATTTTCACTCTGTATATGTTTCTTATTGGCAAGATGAGATAAATATTTCCAGAACTTTTTTGAGTGATGTGGAAGTTTTATGTGTTAACAGTGTGTTGATCTCTTTAATTCAATGTTAATTGTGCTTATTAGATGGAAGTGAATTGAATAAATGTTTTACTCTCTATATTTTTTCTACCCCTGACTATTCTTTAGGAAGAAATTTACATTTTTAGTGGGGATACTCTTTATGTAGTCAAGTTCATGTTAAAGGTGAGGCTGTTTGACTTAGGTTTATAACATAAAAATCTATATGAGAATAATGGTCATATTGACAGTCTTGCTATTCTTTTTGAATGCTTTTAAGGTCAATGAGAGCACATGCCATTAAGTATATATATTTTTTTCTTTCTTTTTTTTCCTCCATGTTCCCCCATTCACAATAGAGACCAGGCACAGGGCCCGGGCTGGGGTGTACATGGGGTAGCTTCACTCTGCCGCCTCTGTCTGTGCAGGCGCTGTGAGAACACAGCCTGTGGCAAGCACTGGGAGGCCCATTAACTGTATTTTTAAGAGCTGCAAAAGTATTTTAATGGAATATATAAATGTTATAACTTTAATATATAGAAATATTAGACTTCTGTACTTAGGCAATTTATTTCCCTGCTATTTTTCAGGCTGGTCCAGAATGCCTTCATTGTGAAGAAGGGTGCTCTAAGTCACGGCCACTAGGCTGTCCTCATCCTTGTGTTTTGCCATGTCACCCTGGAGAATGTCCACCCTGTGTTCAAATGCTTAGAATAAAATGTCACTGCAAGATTACTAGCCTATATGTGGAATGTAGGTAAGTGGACTGAAGAAATACTCTTGTCTTACTAATATCTTTATAATTCAGAGCCATTTGTAATATACTTTACAGAATATTTTTTAGTTGTGTTGCTTAGACTCTAGAGCCCTAGATTATCTGGTCGACCTGGAAGGAAGAAATGTAGGGTACTGTACCTTCTAGATTCTTAACCCTGATTTCGAGCAGGAAAATTTTGCTTTTTTCCCATTTGTAAAGTCCATATAAAGTTTTGTTAGGAAAAGATTGTATTACTTCTTTTTTAAAAGATTAGAGAAATGGCCGGGCGCAGTGGCTCACGCCTGTAATCCTAGCACTCTGGGAGGCCAAGGCAGGAGGTTCGCTCGAGGTCAGGGGTTTGAGGCCAGCCTGAGCAAGAGCGAGACCCCGTCTCTACTAAAAATAGAAAGAAATTATCTGGACAACTAAAAATATATATAGAAAAAATTAGCCGGGCATGGTGGTGCATGCCTGTAGTCCCAGCTACTCGGGAGGCTGAGGCAGGAGGATCGCTTGAGCCCAGGAGTTTGAGGTTGCTATGAGCTAGCCTGAAGCCACGGCACTCTAGCCCGGGCAACAGAGTGAGACTCTGTCTCAAAAAAAAAAAAAATAATAATTTGGAGATAATTATTACAGATAGAAAAATAATTAAAATATTTCTTGAGGAAAAAAGGAAATAAATATAATTTTATGGATATGTTTGAAATTGTGAATTGTTTTTAGGAAAAATATGATAGAAAATGGGCATTGGTTTGAATGTCATCAAAACTTTCTCTTGTTTTTAGAAAAATAACCACAGCTGATATAAATGAAAAGAATCTCCTCAGTTGTTGCAAAAATCAGTGCCCTAAAGAGGTAAGCTTTAATAGAACCTTTCAAATTGTGTTCTTTGGGCATTGTTCTCTTGGATTTTCTTTTTTCTTGCTTGGTTGTCTTATTTCAGATCTTTTCTGGACCCACATTCTAGTGGAATGTGATTCATGTCTATATACATGTGACGCATAGGATTAGAGGAGATGCACTTCATTTTATGATATTTGGGGATGTTGGAAGGAGGAATAACCCTTTGAAGATTTTTTTTTAAGAAAGTAATTTTAAAGATCACTTACATACTTTATATAATAAAATATTGACCTAGTGCTTATCCCCCAAAATGTGATTCAGACTTGAAATAGATTGAGAACTATGTAGGTCATAAGCAGTTAGACCGTGAATCTGTTAGGCTGTTTAAAAAATAAGTGTGTGTGTCCGCATGCACCTGTGCACGTCTCTGTGGTGGGATGGTGGGAGGGTGGACTGCACATCCACAGCGCTGTGCAGGTGATGTCATAGCAGGTACCGCTGTACATTTTCAGTGTGGCTTTTGGTGCTGGTACCATTCAGATTGTTGAATCTTTCGTTGCTGTATCAAATTGATGAATATAAAGCATTCATATATAAAGTGTTTTTAAAGATTCTGATGCTTCCATAAACGTTGTATTCAAACTAAAAGTATCAAAAGTGGTTTGAAAAAATCATGCGGAGTAAAAAGGTAAAAACTCACTGGTGATACATCCTGGCAGTGATTTGAGAAACCAAAGTAGTCTTTTGTTGTTGTTGGGTTGGGACAGTGACAATTATTTGATTTGGGTAGACATTTAAAAAAGAATCCTTTTGACTTACAGATGTGTACTAAATAGATGTACTAAATTTTCTTTAAATTCTTTATGTACTTATCTGTTTCTCATCTTGTTTAGAGTCAGGAAGAGATGACAACTAAGTCTTAAGTATACTAATCAGTCTTTGATTAAATATAAAACAAGAATCAATGCATTATACACCTTTTTGTTAACAATATTTTTTTTTCACTAAAGCTTTGGATCACTTTTTTATGGATTTAAGTTTAAAAACAGAAATAGTTAGAAATTGAACTTGAAAGTTTTAAAATTTATGTAAGATTATTAAAAAAGAGACCATTTGAAGCAATAAATGGTTATTTTAATAATCCTGGTGTGAGATGACTATGCAGACTACCATCTCTCCCTGTCACGTTTTCAGATTTCTGGGAGAGGACATGTGATTGGCTCACCGGGAGTCCAGGGACTCCTGGGCACAGGCAGCCATAGCGAGGGAACTAGCGCAGGTGGCGTAGCCGCGTCTGTGCTGCTGGGGGAGTGGTGGTGAACCAGGCAGCCACCTCAATTTGTCTTCTACAACTTTCACCAGCACTGGATGTGGAAAGGCCAGGAGACTCTTGGGGTAGGGGTTAGGTGAGGTGACAGGGTCAAACGAAAGATTTAGAAAAAAGAGACATATATTTTGAAGGCAGAAGACTCAGCCAGAGGAAAGGCTTTCAAGATGTCGGTGAAATTGTGCAGAGTGAGTGTGAGGTATTTTAGGAGGCAGAAAGAAATAACATCAAGACCAGTTATTTCATCAACCCCCAACGCATTGGAGGGATAGAGCGCTGGTTAGTGAAGGTCTTTCACTAATAAAGAGCCACAAGGTCTTTATTCCGATACTCTTCCCTATTCACTTTCCCCTTTAGAATCACTGATTTCAAGGTGAAGTAGAGTGGCTAGTTACTTTATAGAGAAGGTGACTGGTGAACTTAACTCAGAGATTAAGGAAAGAACAAGAGGATATAGAGACGGATGAGGGCAAGAGATGGTAGATGGGGAGCTAATGCCTGGCATTTGTCGTCTTTATGAAGTCAGGCCAGAGGCCCTGGCAGGAACTTCACTGAGAGTGAAGTTAAGGAATACAAAGGCTTGAGAAACCACTGTGGGGCAAGCATTTGAGAATGAGTAAATATTGAGCCTGGTAAGCAGTGTTCAGGGCCTAGTATTAGCTGTAGGAAGAAACAAAACTGAAGTGCTTCAGGAATGCCTCGTGTGGAAATCATTCTAGCAGTATTCTTCCTTGTGGTAGGATTAGTGCTAGGCATTCACACTAAAACTAAATTTAGACCCCTCACAGTGTGAGTTTTAGTGTGAATGCCTAGCCTAAAAATTAAAGAACAGGAAACCTGGTTGCACACTAGAGAGAGACTAAAGACAATGGAAAAGGATTCTGAATTTCTTAAAGTTGGTGAAGTCGGTAATTTGAAAGATCAGTCTGGTGAATCATAGAGATCAGAAATTAGAGAATTTAAATGTTTATTAAGGTGTCCACCATTTGCAAAGTTATCTTTGTTAGGGAGTATGAGATGAGAGAGACAGAAAAATATAGATGCTTCGCGACTTACAATGGGGTTGCACCCTGATAAACCCATCATAATGTTGAAAATCCTAAGTTGAACCATCATAAATTGGGGATTGTCTGTGTAAGACTGTTGCCCTCTAGTAACTGATAATAACTTTTATTATAATAACTAAATACAAGTATACTGAACATACTTAATCCTCACAACTTTATAAAGTATTTATAAAATGTTACTCTTCACAGTTTTACATGTGAAGCACAGAAAAGTGACTTGCCTGAGGTTCCACAGTTAGTAAAGAGGGAATCTAGAATTCAGTTCTAGGTAGTCTGACTTTGGAATTTTTTTTTTTTTTTTTTTTTTTTTGAGACAGAGTCTCGCTCTGTTGCCCAGGCTAGAGTGAGTGCCGTGGCGTCAGCCTAGCTCACAGCAACCTCACACTCCTGGGCTTAAGCGATCCTACTGCCTCAGCCTCCCGAGTAGCTGGGACTACAGGCATGCGCCACCATGCCCGGCTAATTTTTTTTTGTATATATATATTTTAGTTGGCCAGATCATTTCTTTCTATTTTTAGTAGAGACGGGGTCTCGCTCTTGCTCAGGCTGGTCTCGAACTCCTGACCTCAAGCAATCCACCCGCCTCGGCCTCCCAGAGTGCTAGGATTACAGGCGTGAGCCACCGCGCACGGCCCTGACTTTGGAATTTAATCCCTAACTGATAGTGTATTTTATTTACGTTGAGAAATATATGAAGTGCCTAAAAAAATTTTTTTTTGGTAACAGTTGAAGGCAATACAAGCAATGTCACAACAGTTTAGAAATAGATTTCTTACATAACTACCATTTATTTAAATGTAGGCAAATTTATATCAGGCTCTTACGGTGATTTAAGCCACGTTTCAAAGTATAGATAAGATTTGAATAGGCAGAAGGAAACAATGTTTCATCTGAAAGCTTGACTGGGATGGGAAGATAGTAAATAATTAAAGACAAGGAGTTCATAGACATCATGGCAATTATCGAGTGGTTTTGGCTACCTAAAAAATATGTTTTAATATTAATATATAGTGGCAAGAATAAATGTTTGATAGTAAAAAGCTAAGCAGGTGTGACACAGTACAGTGTCTTAAGGATGAGGAAGTTTTCTTTCTTTCTCACAACAGTTCAGAGAAGGTAGATGTGTCACTAAGCTCCGGGTGTTCATCCATGAATCCAGGTGTGCTGGCAGCTCTGCTCTCTTTAACACGTGGTTTCCATTATTGCTCCGGCTGTCATCATTTTCTAGCACATGGGGAAGAAAAGAACATAGAAGTATACTCTTGCAATGATTTAAGGCACAAATCACTTACACTTGCTTACATTGTATTGGCCAGAACTTAGTCACACAGCTACAACTAGTTACAAGGGTGGCTGTAAGATGTACTCTTGGAGTAGAGCTGGGGAGAATATTTAAAAATTTTGTATAATTAAAGTAATTTATATCTAAAAGAAAAATAGTTGACAAATTAGCCCATTAGCCAGGATTGAGTGACCCTATGTGTGGTGGACTCTTCCTTAAAATAGTTGTTGGGGTGTGGGGGGAGGTAGAGTATGACCAAATTGTAAATATGTAATGGCTTTATGTTCGTTTTATTTAAGCTTCCTTGTGGTCATAGATGCAAAGAGATGTGTCATCCTGGTGAATGTCCCTTTAATTGCAACCAGAAGGTGAAACTTAGATGTCCCTGTAAAAGAATAAAAAAGGTAAATATTTTAAGTTATGGAAAATACTTTTCTATGTAAGTTTTTGTTTTGTTTTGTTTGGTATGTATGTTCTGAGAGTTCTTTGGTTTTATTTTTTGCCCTCTAATTTTAAGGTTTTATTTCGTAGACTTTTTTATTATTGGAATAAGCCTACAAATTTCTATAAATGCTCATTTTAAAAATCAGCTTTGGCTATTTAGTTTTCTGTAACTTAATAGCAGAAGAATGTTTTATGTTGGAACCAAACTCAGTGCCCTTTTTTGGATAAAGTCAATGTGCTCTAGATTTAAGGTCTGAACAAGGAACACGATGTGAGTGATAAAGTGAGTCGCATGGTTTAAGAAATGGTCGGAATTAACCTTTGTTACTCTTATTTATGAAACTTTTTTGCCATCGATATTGTCCTTTGAAAATTTTGCATTAAAAAGGCCTTCTATGCATAGCCTTATAAAATAAAAGAACATTAAACTTGGAAAGAATTAATTTTAAAATAAAGTAATGATAGCAAAGGAATAAATGAGTGAAAACTAATGATTGGAAGGCCCAATGGAAACAAACTATATACCATTAAACAGAACTTACTTATGAAGGAAAATACAGTGGCCTAATACTCTTTTTTTCCATTCTCATTTTTCTTGACCATCCCTGTTGGCAAAGTTGACTCCTTTGAAACTAAGTTTTTTAACCTCTGATTTACCTTATCTCAGTTATAGTTGTAACTCATTTTGTTCTTCATATTCCTATGGTTATTCCCTAAAGCTAGTATCTTTTTTCTTCTCTTTAAATTTATTCATTTATTGAGAATCTTTTATAGGTCCTTTGCTTTTCATTTATTTTACAGAGTTCCTGGTGTATTTTCCTGGGTGGCTAACTTCTGAATTTACATTTGTAGGCCTGACTTCTTAGAGACTGGAATCTGTACATTTTAGATATTTAAATTGACCACCTTTATGTGAAAATCAATAGTCAAGCCACTTTTAATCTGCAATGTGTCTTAAATTTTCTTTGAAATCTCACGTCTTATCCAAGTGCCATTTGGCACCCATTAGTACTTTGGAACAACTCTTTCCTAGGCCTTAGCAAAACTTTGTACTGATTTCCTTGCCTCTGGTCATGCTACTACCTAGCTGGTCTAAACTCGTCAGTGACTCTTTATCCTAGGGATAGTGCAGGTTTAGAACACTTCCATTACCCAGAAAGCTCTCTTGGACAGCACCGCTCTAGCACATTGTATTCCTTGCAAGCTTTATAAGGATAACAACAAACAATAAAGAAAAGTAAAGAATAAAAATAAAATTGGAGCTAAGTCCAATAGTGCCACTTAGTAAATAATGGGTTATTTTAATTTTATGGAATTCACTTAATAAAGGAGTAATCACTATTTGAAGTAGATATTTAATGCTTACAACCATATCATCATTAAAAATTAATGAATACGACTGTTAAATAATATGACCTTAAAGTGTTAAATTTTGCTTTTTTATAGTATATAGTTAGGATGTTAAGGGAAAGATCATTTAAAATTTGAAATCTGGGTTATTTGTAGGAATTACAATGCAATAAAGTACGTGAAAATCAGGTTTCAATAGAATGTGACACAACATGCAAAGAAATGAAGCGGAAAGCATCTGAGGTAATGTCTCATTAAATATCATTTTTAAGGTGCCAATAGCCTTTCCCTACTTATTTATGTGTTTGTTAAAAACAACTTGAAATCTCTTTGCTTTTGTAATAAAAGCCTAGCTTTAGAGGCCATTTTTGAATCCTAGGGTGTGTTTTATTGTCTACCACGTAAGTCATTTGTTTTAATGTTAGCATAAGCCTCCTGAAAATTAGGTTAAAATACAGAAATAAGATATTGGAAGTCTTTGTTGATTGTGTCACAAAAATTCTTTTAATAAAACGATTTGTTCTGTAAAATTTGGATTCATTCAAAAGGCTGCATTTAAGGATCTAGTAATAGAAAGCCACATGTGGCCTTATGGCTGCAGGTTCCCCACCAAGTGTCTTGGTGAAACTTCTCAATATAACATTTACATTTCTTTAAATGATTTCAAACATAAAGCTCCCTAAAGTTGCTATGGGCTAGTGGAGCTTGGGTAAGAAAATGTTAAATTCTATATAAAATTTGATAGGCTGGGCATGGTGTCTCACGCCTGTAATCCCAGCACTTTGGGAGGCCAAGGCAGGAGGATCGCTGCGTCCAGGATTTCAGTTGCAGTGAACTATGATGATGCCACTGTACTCTAGCCCAAGCAACAGAGCAAGACCCTGTCTCGAAAAAGAAAAGAAAAACTGATGATTAAATTTACTTTAAATGTATATAAATTTAAAATTTACTTTTAAATGTATATAAACAGGTAAAAGAGGCAGAAGCCAAAGCTGCTCTTGAAGAGGAAAAGCGAAGACAACAGGTAATTAAACAAAATGCCAGGTTTATGTGTCTTGGCGTCATTGTTAGTTTTGTGCAAACACAAGTATATTCCAGTTTCAAACTAGGGCTAGTCAACTCTATTCTAAACTGAAAATTATAGTTCCTGTAAAACAACAGTGAGCCATCTGCTTACTTCACTCCAAGTATACTGAAACTCTGAGAAGGCATGAGATCTCATATTCAAATATTTTGTATGTTCCCAATTTACTTCCTTGCCAATTTCATCTATTCTCTACCCATAAGAGTTTTAACTCCTCTTTTGGTGGAGGAATGGGAGGGAGGGCGTCGTCATTGTAAGGCATCTTGGGGAGCCTCTGTCTTTACTCACGTAAAAGTATTTTTCTGTTTTACTGAGTTGCAGATCATCTGTGACAAGTGCTGTTTATTAACCAACAAATCTGTTTTAATACATTCCTCTGTTTCCCTATTAGATCCTTAAATGCAGGATTATTATCTGTTCTTTGTTATTTTACCTAAGATAACACGTACATTCCTGATGCCCTCTGTTTGCTCACGGTATTTACTGTATTGATAGTATACTTCAAAGAGTGGCTTAACATTGTGATGTGTAATTATTTGTCAGTTTGCATTCTGGGATGCTATATACTTACCAAGCAGATTGTATTATATGCTAAACTGCTGTTATGAATGAGGAAATTGAAACTTGCATGACTTGTGAGAAGATTTAGAAACAATTTATGTAGCAGATAAAGGTTAGCCAAGATGACCTGGTGTTTTATGGTTTTATAAACTTGATTTGCCTAATATCCCTAAAGTAAGTTATCCAGTTAATATAGTAGAACATAGGTTGGCTGGAACCCTGGGAGATTAAATTATTAAGAATAGTTTAGGGGGTTTCCTCCCCACCCCTTCCCCTACCTTTTTACATCCCATTATGAATAACAATCTTATATATATTCCCTGTTTACTGATTCTTTAACCAGAATACAGTTGGCCTTCCACATCTGTAGATTCAAAATCTGCCTATTCAGTCAACTAAGGATGGAAAATATTTGGGAGAAAAAAATTTTTTAAAAACAACAATAAAAATAATATAAATAGAAAATACAGTAAAATAACTATTTACAAAGCATTTACATTGTATTAAGTATTATAATAAGTAACCTAGAGATGATTTGAAGTATACAGGAGGTTATGTGTATGTTATATGCAAATGCTACATCATTTGTGTAAAGGACTTGAACAGTGTGGATTTTGGTGTCCTGGGGGTGTCCTGGAACCAATCCCAGGGGACACAAGGGATAACTTAGGACATATGTATACTTACTGACTGTGGCTCATGTAACCATCAGTTATTTTACTATGTCAATGGTCCTCAAGTTTGGCTGCTTTTAAGATATTTTGACTTTTTGCGATATACAACAGCCAACCACTTGGGAGATTCTGACATTTTGGCTCATTGAAGAGTGCTACTTTGTACTAAACTAAGGATATCATTTGGTCTTTTTCAAGTGTGGTTTATGGCCACAGGAATAGATATGTTAAATGAAGTATACATTTCCTTCCATTAAGTAAACATTTGCAGAGTCTTACATGAATATTATATATATTTTTCAGTTAATAACTATGCACTATAGTGTATTATATTACATTATCATGTATAAAAGTTTAATAAGTAAGTTCTTAGCAGTAGAATAGAAATCCACATTTGATAATGGATATAATTCAGTTACTCTCTTTTAGAACCAGTTTTTAATTTTTCTTTTTAAACTAGTCATTTTGATTTAAAGAATGAAGCATTTTTTTCCCTTGAAGAATTTTTACTGTGTGTTCTTAAATGTATTTGATAAAGAGAAGAGTCAAGTTCTCTTACTTGAATTTCTTCCTGATAACCCACTAATGTTTATTACTCACATTGTAAAAAACTAGAATTATAGGTATCTTTATTCTTACTAGGTCTGTCTTAGCACTTGCTAGAAGCTGTATAGAACCCTGGTTCTATAATGATGGTGTTGAAGTATGAAACTGATGTCTATATTTTAGGGTACCCTGACTTAATCAGACATTTAATACTTAGGATTAAAGTCAGGCTTACAGTTCGAAATAATCTCTTTGATTATGCCTCATTTCCCCTTCTGCTTACCTAAACTCTGAATTTGTTGAATATAATTAGTAGTGGAGAGAAGGTTTTTTAAAAAAATTAAATTAATATATTTATTATATGCCATTACTATTAAAACATTTCCCAAATTGATTTGAAACTTTTCATTTGAATAAAAATAAATGTATGTATTGAATTTAATAAAAATGTTACTGTTTTGATTTAGGCTGAACTGGAGGCTTTTGAAAACAGACTGAAGGGTCGTCGAAAGAAGAACAGGAAAAGAGATGAAGTGGCAGTTGAGCTATCGCTATGGCAAAAATATAAATATTACCTCCTTTCAGTGTGTGGAGTTTCAGTTGCAGTGTTCGCATGGTACATCACCTATGATATGGATTAAAAAAAGTTTTGATCTTTTAATGTACCTCAGATTGGATTTAGTTAAATTGTTAAATTTGGAATATTAGAAAATGTATATTGTAGAACATGATATATATTCACATTCATCTCTATATTCTCTTCCAGCTGTTAGAAGGACAGAATGCTGAGCTTTATCCTAATTAGTATATTAGAAAGGGCAGTGTAACACTGTATCAAGTAAAAGCATGACAGAAATTATAGAATATTTCACAAGGCTTAGCTAGTAGCAGAATAACATGTTTGTTGTTCATTGGGCTTCATTGCATTAACTTAGTTGTTTCATTTAGTATTTCAAACCAGCAATTTTTTTTTTTTTGTAAAATTTAGATGAAACTGAGCCATCTGTGTAGTAAGAGGAATATTTCTCAATGCTTTGGTTACTTATTAAAGAGTACTTTTCTTGATCATGTAACTTTGTACTTTTTTAAAAAAAGCAATTCTCTACAAGACCTCTTAAATTGTAACATGAATCTATGTAATTAGATTCCAGAAGTTGGTTTATTAATGAGGATTTTCATGAGTCACTGAAATAAATTTCATGTGTTATGTTTCCCAAGAATGTAGTTGTTTTCAACAAATGCCAGGTTAGATTCCTCACATGTGGCTGTTTCTTGTGTAAGAAGCTTTTAACTGAAGTTGACATGTTTTGTAAACTTGTGTCTTTCTAAAATAATAATAAAAGGAAAACCAATATTTATCAACAATATGTGCTGAGCACGGGGTTAAGAGCTTTATGTACTTTATTCTCATTTCTCTTTACCATAATCCTAAATAGATTTAAACTGGAAATAATCAGTTCTTATAAAAACAAACTGATAGAGAAATATTAGTAAGTCAAATCTCTCTGAATTGTAATTCATTTTAAATAGTTTTGCTATTTTTTGTATGATTAATGTTTCATTAAAAATTTTTCATGCCAAATTTATAATCTAGAATATTTATTAGTATCTAAAATATCCAGGAGCCTATAATTTTAGGTTAGGCATTAGTATCAGTGTACAAAACTCTAATACTTGATGCAGAACACAGTAGTTGATAGATACTAAAAAGTATCTAAAAAGTCATAGAAGTATGTTTTAAACACAGAAGTAGAAAGGATTTAAAAATTTTGCTGGATTTAACTCAAAATTTTTTAGTGTCATAATCTTTAATCAAGTATTAGCTGGTATCAAGAATTAAAAGACAATCATTCCTTTCTGTATGGCTTTATGTTTGGATTTTAGAGGTTTTTTTTTTTTTTTTTTTTTTACCTTTCCCAATGGTAGAGTTACAGGGTTGACATTTCTGAAACTCTAAATCAGATCAGCTGCACTCAGGTTATTACCTGCTGTAACTAAAGTTGATTCTAAGGAATATAAACAACCAGGTGTCTGTGTGGGAAGTCATTGTCATGTATAGAATCTTAGCCTGTTAAGCAAGACTGAAGCCTGGTTCACGTCTGTTGTTTGCTGGGCCTCTGTACTTACTAAGGTTTTTCTTTTTCGTTTTCCAATTTGTGGTCAAGAATTTAGGAGCAAAGAGATTGAATGATTAATAACTTTATCATGAATGATAAATTGATAATTATTTTATTTGTGTGGCTAGCTCAGAGCTTAATTTACCCAAAGTCACACACTATTTCTTCATTTTTTCAACCAACAGATATGTTTCCTATATGACAGGAACTTGCTAGGTAATGGAGAAAATGGTGATCTTTCCTCTCAGGTTGCAGCTAAGGAGCAGAAGAGAGCAGGCAGGAAAATAGACACACAAAAAATAAACATGATTTTATGTGTGATAAGTGGGGTGAAAAACAGAAATGGTATAGAAAGTGGTGGAAGTGGGGGTGAAGGGACATTGGCTCATTTAGCACGGGAAAGTCCCTAAGTTTGGGAGGCGCTTGTCCCCACTGAGGAGCAGAGAGCAGGGCTGGTGTGGCTGGAGCATAAGGACATTGCAGTCGAGAGGGGCTATGTCTAGGCCGGTTCATATAGTGCTTGATAGACCAGGGTAAGGAATTTGAGTTTAATTCAGGTTGCAGTGGGGTTCATATAGTGCTTGATAGACCAGGGTAAGGAATTTGAGTTTAATTCAGGTTGCAGTGGGGTTCATATAGTGCTTGATAGACCAGGGTAAGGAATTTGAGTTTAATTCAGGTTGCAGTGGGGTTCATATAGTGCTTGATAGACCAGGGTAAGGAATTTGAGTTTAATTCAGGTTGCAGT
>CM052449.1:3021649-3056333 GCA_028533085.1 Varecia variegata | reverse complement strand
TACCGGGTTTTAAGCAGGGAAGACTTTTTTTTTTTTTTTTTTTTAAGAGTGCTGGCTGCTGTGTGGAGAAAAGATACTGAGGGGCCAGGCGGCAGGGGAGGGAGCTGGGTTGGGAGGCAGTCCAGGCTAGAGTGATTCAGGCAGTGGTGCGTGGTGCCTGGCTCCAGTTCCCAGGGCCCCCCAGTGCCCTGAACGGGCCATGAGGACCATGCAGAATCTGCTGCGTGAACAGCTGAGGTCAGGTGAATGAAGCAGAGGAGAGAAATACATTCTTTAAGGTCAAAATGAAGTTAAATTTTGTCTAAATGCTTACACTAATTTGTTCTCAGGGAAATAAAGTAGTGCATATTGTCCTTTTTCCTTCAATCTGAGGCAATTAAAGGAGGAATGGAAAAAGTTACCAAATAGCTGCTAAAAATGGCAGGTAAAATAGATAAAATTGCGAATGTAATGGTCTTATTTTCCTACTTTGTGACGTTAACAAAGTTTATTAGCTTACTATTTGAAATTTGTGGAACATATATTGAAATCTTTTAGACTTTTCAGTTTAAACACTTTTAGAGATTGACCAACACCTAGTATTCGTATTTCAGTTAATTTCACTATTCACATCTAAATTAAATTCAAGCAATCTCAAAATAGGCATGATTGTTACTGAAATTGCCAAAGGAACTTTATTGAAACAAAATGTTGAAAACATTTGCTTTCTGTAAAGAAGTCTATGATGCTTGAACTTCATGGCTATGAATGTTAAAAATCTTAAACACAAATAAATCTCCGTGGTAGTGTTTAGAGAGAGATTACCTGTAAGAAGTTTTTGACTTTTCATGTTATTTCAAAAGCCTCATACCAGAAACAAACTTCATTTGGAAATAGATACAATGTTTAAGACAAAATATGGAGAGATCAATTTTAAAGTGTTCCATTTTCCTTCAAGAAATAGTTTTTCTTTGCCTGGATGCCTGGCAGAGTGAGGCATAGAAGACTGCCCTCACTGTGCATATAATCTGTGTTGTGAGTCCCTGCACCCAAACAACTAGGGATCAAGCCAGGTTAGGTAGCAGTAGGAAAGGAGGGCCACCCGTGGGGACATCTAGCTCATTGCCATGGGTGACTTTGAGCTTCAGGTCTTGGGGTGCTTGGGCCTCATCCAGCCCTTCATAATCAGGATTATTAAAACAGTGGGAGATACTGTACTCTGATCTCCATAAGAACAAAGGATTAGTTGGGGGTTGAACCAAGAATGCTAGAGATGCAGCAGGAGCCGAAATTTCTGTGACCAGGTATAAGGCAGTAAAGGGGGGTCTTAAAGGGGAAAGTGGCAAAAAGAACCCGTGAAGACCCAGGTGATCCCACCTGTTCCATCTGCCTGTCCTTGGGTATCGGGACGTGAGGCAGATGTCTTAGCGCCACAGCTAGAGTTCGAATGAGATAGTTCTGCCTCTTCTCTGGGTGTGGAAGTTCCCCTCTTACTAATTGGCACTGATTAGACCACCCTAAACCTTGAGTCTTAGGGTCTGCCTATGAGGCTGGCCAGCTTCACAGAGAGAGGAAGAATATATTAATATTATGGCACATATATACCCTACCTAACTAGGGTAGCTAAATAAACTACCTTTTCAGCTAAACACTCTCCTCTCTGTAACAGGTAAATTTCCAGTTTTCCTGTTTCTTGCTATTTTTAATTTTTTTAAAGGCTTTACATCATGATATCTCAGCTCAAACTAGTACATTCTAATTCCCCAAAGCCATTCTCACACTATTTGCAAGTATTTTTCCATAGTTTACATATTTGTGTACCTGTATGATGTATTTATTCCACTAGACTAAAAGTTCTGTGAGGGCAGGGATTCCATTTCATTCCTCTGGCCACTAGCAAACCCTAAATGAGTGTTAGTTGAATGAATAGCTAAACAGATAAGTCATGAGGTAGCATTATCTGTTTTAGCCACTGCTTGCCTGTTATCATCCTGGGATGCTGCCTGCTTCTCTAAGATCTTGAAATTTCTTGTTCTCCAATTGCGTTCAGTTGTAGTACTAAGTACTAGTTGGGTCTGCAATGTGATAAAGTGTGCTTGGTAAAATCACTCTTTCCCAATGCATATTCACTACTTTTAATTTTTCCATAAATCTCTTTAAGGTTTGTGTGTGTTTTTTTTCTTTTAAATTATCTAACTAGTTGGATGTATGCTTGAAATGCTAGACAACTAAAATTTCAATAGGCTAGAAGTGTTTCTTTTTTGTAAAATTAAAGTATTTTAAGAAACTAGATGATGGTTGTCACTTTAAGTTGAAATGCAAATGTAGCTACTTTTTTTAAAGGAATAATTCAAACAAGTCATTGAAGATACTGAGCCCACTGCATATTCAAACTAGTTTGAGTATTTTATGAGACTTCTAATAGTTTTATGATTCCCGACATTATAAAAGTTTGTTACAAAGAATATAGATGTTTACCCTCATTTTTCATGTCATTACCCTCATGCAAAGAATGTCTCAAGTATTCACTCTGGTGCTATTGGTAACTAGAACTGGTTGGGTTTTCTTGCTACAAGGAAGTTTAAGGAATGCTTATTTTACACCATTAGTGCAATGAGCTTTGGTTCTTAGAAGAACACAATACAACAGTGGAAGAGTGTTGCTACTTTAACTTCATAGTTGCTGTAGCGCCTCCACCAGAGGGCAGAAAGGAGAAGAGAAAGGAGATGAAACAGAAACTCACACTTTGCTCTTCAGAATGTCTGCAGAAACCTTGGCAATTGAATTCACCTCTCAGACTAAGTTAACTGTAGCCCAGAAAGTCTGTGATTTGCTCCCAGTAGAGCTGGCAGACGACTCTCCCAGGCCCTTGGTTTCCCGGCTGGTGCTGTGGTGATGCTGTATGATGAGTAGCATCTTAGTAAGAACAGTCCCGAAATCGCTGCCTCCCGGGAATCCCAGACCAGGTACTTGACAGCTGTATAATCTTAGGCTAGTTACTTCAACTGCCTACATCTGCTTTCTCATCTCTAAAACAGAGAGAACAGCACCTACCTCAAAGTGGTTGGTAGAACTAAAAGAGAGAATGCATGTAAAGTGCTTAGTACAACCTACCACACACATGAGCTTAATTTTGGTGAAGTATGATAAACTGGTCAGCAACAGGATTCTGGGTCTGATGTTAGAATACCATGAAATCAGTGTTTCAACTATTTTACTCTACAGATGCAACATCTTCTACATTCGGATCTCATCTCAGAAACAAAATACTGATGTCCCCCCTGGTTCTGCAAATGTGTATCTTTTTCTAGCAATAACATCCAAGAAACAGGTGCCTGACACTATTTTGTTGACTACACGTGCCCTTCTCTAAATAATGGAGATGAATATTTTTTCAATAATCTCATGAGTAATTTTTGAAATTTCCATTATGACCTTCATTGAAATTAGATGAAAAATCATTTCTAAGAAAAACTCAGTGAAGTCTTTTTAATTCTCTTGAGCTTTGAGTGGTCCCGTAATCTTGGCAGTGGTGCATACCTCCAACACCCTCCTTCAGGCTGCCCCAGGAAAGGGCTGCTTGTCCCCGCGGGGGGACAGGGATCCCCGCCTGTGGATGCTCTTGGCAGGGATCAGGCCGGAGGTTCATGGGAGCCGGCTGGGGTTCCTCTGTCCCTGCCGCCCCAGCAAGGACTCAGGCAGCCTTCCAAAGCCGGTTTCTTCACTAAACATGTAACAGAAGGCAAGTTTCCACTTGCCTAATGCAAACAATGCTCACCTTTGGAACGTTAACTCTTTTTTGAGATAAACTTGGTCTTTAATTGCCAGTGCCTGCGGTTAATTTTTGGTTTTGATTGGCTACGCTGTGGCTAAAAGAAAAGGGTCTGGGATATGATCTGAAGAAGTCGGAGAAATGTAACTGTTTTGCTCCCAAGCGCTGTCTCTTCCACCACCCAAACTTGGTCGCCCTGTCCCCGCTGCCGCCCTGGCGGAGTGCGAGTCTGCGAGGGAGACCTCGGCTTTCCATTTGCCCCTGAAGAATAACTTCTTTGAATGCAAAGAGGTGGGGACACGGAGGATCTGTCATTAAGGGTTATTATGGGTGGGACCCAGAGACGGGCGCGAAGGGAGGGAGTGGTCCGCGGGTGGGCTCTGGAGCGCAGACAAAACATGGGGCCCCTGTCCCTTGAAGTTCAACTTGGCTCTTCCTGAGCGAGGAGAAAGGCATCCACAGTGCCTCTCCGGGGACACGCACAGGACAGAAAGGCGACGCAGGAATACGCGAGACATGTTCTCCGCGGCGCAGTCCCCCGCGCTCAGTCCGGAGGAGCGCCACCGCCGAGGCGGGGCCCCGAAGCCGGTAAGGTCCACGGCTCGCGCTCCTCCCGCGGACGGGTTGGGTGGCCTCTGAGTCCCGGTGACTTCAGGGTCAGCCCCTCCCGCCCCCGTCCCCTCCTCCGCCCGGTGCCACCTCTCTCCCTGGCCGTCGGTGAGCTCCGGCTTTCGCAATCCCGCGCTCAGCGTCCCGCGGCCGGTCCCCAGGCGCACGGTCCTCGACGCGGGTGGCCCAGCACCCAGAACCCGCCCACGGCCATGGGCAGGGTTTCCTTCAGCGTTCGAGTGGGCTCGGTCCGGAGACCCCGCTGTCCCTGCCAGGGGCGATGCCACCTCTCCTGCAGAGTCCGGTCTCCGCGCGCCGCGCTCCACACATCCCGCGCGCTCGGCTGCGCGCCGGCGCCGGTGCGGGCTGCAGAGGGGGCGGTCGGAACCAGCCCCCCGGGGATCCGCGGCTTCCCCCCCGCCCCGGCGCCGCGGGCGCCCCGCAGCTGGAAGGACCGCGCGGCAGCCTTGCCTGGCCCAGACGTAAGCCTCCTTCCCCGCTGCGCGCCTCGGGCCCGGCGCCCAGTCGGTGGCTGGGATCATTGGCCCCTCCTGAGTGTTGTCACCCCAGAACCCGCCCTCGTGCAGAGTGCTGGCAACTCCTGGGTCCCCTTCGCGCGAACTTGCCGTCCGCGGGCACCTGCCTAGGCACAGGAGCGCCGGCCGCCGAGGGGCGCAGCTTCCGAGCTGCCGGGATTTGGGGGGCTCGGATCCACTCCCGGGAAGGAACAGCGTCGCCCCTCGTTCAGGAGGGGAAAGGACGGGAGGGGCACCATATCCAGCCCCCAGTGGCCTGAGCCCCCCGGAACAGGGTCTGATTTGCGGCCGCCCTTCTCCCCCGGTGTCTCGAGGGCCCCGGAATGCTGTCGCCACCGCGAGGGTCCCCGCTGCGCCGCGTCGGGGACCCGTGACCGCTCTGTGCGGGCAGAGACCGCGCGCTGGGCGGGCGAGAGGTCGGTGGTGCGTAGGGGCCTGTTGGGACGCGGTTCCCCAGCTCCGGCGCCGGGCACCCCGCACCTGGTGCCACCCGCTCGGGACCAGTGGGTGGCAGTGTGGGCACTTTTTGCACGGCTTCCCATTCGCGGACCCAGCCCCGGGCCATCCCGGCCACGAACGCGGCGGGAAGGGCATTCCTGGGGAAGCCGTCCCAGCGATTCACAAAGCAGAGTTTCCTCCCGCGGGAAACTTCCGAGAAGCCCCCAGCGGAGCCCTCCCTGCCCTCGCCCGTCTCTGCGTCCCCCCGTAATAACCCTTAATGCCAGACTACCGTGTCCCCACCCCTTTGCGTTCAAAGGCGCTGTTCTGCAGGGGCGCATGGAAACCCAAGGGTCTGCGGGCTCCACCGCTGGCCGGTCCTTCACTGACCCGCATTGCTCGGGGGACGCTGAGGAGCCCGGGGGCTCCGGAGACTTGGCGCAGTCACTCTCTGAAGCCTGCATTTTCAAATCTCCATGCTGTTAATGAGGTACTCTGTTCCTCATTGTTCCCCTTTCTCTTCCTTCCAGCATCCTTCCACACAAAGACTTGTGGTTTTAGGGTTTCTGAGTGTCCCTACTGCTGGGGTAAACGGAATTTCCTGAGCACCAGAATGGCTGTCACACAGAATTGGTGCTGAATGTGTCCAAGGGGGAAAGATTTATTTAACGTG
This sequence comes from Varecia variegata, assembly GCA_028533085.1. Classification (NCBI taxonomy): domain Eukaryota; kingdom Metazoa; phylum Chordata; class Mammalia; order Primates; family Lemuridae; genus Varecia; species Varecia variegata. The sequence continues at coordinate 3,050,326 of CM052449.1, read as the reverse complement.
CCGCTGGATAAGTCATTCAACAAGGGTGCTTTCATGCAGCCTCTTTGCACCGCACATCTTGGCATTCCACTTTGCCAGGGCAAAGGGAAAATGGGGCTGGCTGGCTAGGGGACACTGGCCTCTGTAGAATACTAGATCCCCAGGGAGCACTCAAGTGACCCCCAGACCTACCTGTTCCGCAGAATCTACACACAAGCACAGGCTCTGCCCCTTAAAAACTGCAAGGCTCTGGGCAACTCAAATAATCTTTTTGCCAATCCTCAGTTTCCCTGATCAGAAAGGTCAGATTTATTCTTTTGCATGTGGCTATCAAGTTTTCCCAACATCATTTGTTGAAGAGACTATCTATCTTTTCCCTATTTTGTATTCTTGGCACCCTTGTCAAAGATCAGATGACCATATATTTCTGGGCTCTCTGTTCTGTTTCATTGGTCCACATGTCTGCTTTCATGCCAGTACCATGCCGTTCTGATTGCTGTAGCTTTGCAAGTCCTTGCTTGTGGGAAGCCAGCAAGGAATTTCCTTAGTGAATGATCTGTGGGTCCAGTTCTTCATAGGTACCTGAAGCCTTTACCTGCCTTTTGTATAAAGAGTTGGGGAGTGGTTCTGAGATTTTTATTTTCTTTTATAGTGTGTTTTCTTATTGTAAGGACACCAGTCATACTGGATTTAGGCCTCACCCTAACCCAGTATGACCTCATCCTAACCAATAACAAATGCAAAGGCCCTGTATCCAAGTAAGGACACGTTCTGAGGTTCCAATGGACATGAAATTTGGGGGACACTGTTCAAGCCAGTACAGATGCATAGATAGGTTGTCCTTTCCGTCTCTGTTCCTTACCCCCGGGAGCATATTCTGTTTCTGGGGCTTTGCTAAATCTGCTTTAAGAGTAAGTATAGTCCTTAATGTTTATCATTTTCACAGACAGACATTCGTGTACAGGTTGGGGGATTATACTCTGCTAATGAGAGCTTTCCACCTGGGTGTGGAGTCCGTGGGCCGACTCACCTTGGAATTGCCGAATCAGCTGCTCTTTCCCCAGCCTGTCCCTGTCCCCAGCCCTGTCTCCAGTCTTGTTCTTCACTCTGAAAGAGCCACTGTCGTGCTGGAGCACTGGCTGGTCTGTCTGCCTCATTCCTGAGCATTCCACGGCAGCATTTTCTCCTCTCTGAGCTCTGCTGAGGGGTGCCTGTGAATTATGTCTTCCTCTCAGTCTGTGATCATTGCCACCATCAGCTCACCTTACAGGTGCTGTTTGAAACTCTCCTGTGGTACATTTCTACATGTCTAAACCGTCAGTGCTGGTGGTGACAAATGCAGTGTCAGTGCTTGATCAGGCTGTTTGGGGACGCAGGGTGGTCCGTGGTCTGTCTTGCCGTTCGCTGTCAGTGCTGAAACTCTGTAAGAGGCTCGAGGACACATCTGTGGCGGAGGGACAGTGCGCCGACAGGCTGGCTTCAGAGGAGAGCAGAAACTACAGGGGTGAGCTGCAAAGACCATTTTGGTGGCACCAGCTTGTGCTTACTTAGCCCCTGACCCCTGGGCCTGCAGGCTGACAGCACTTGAAGAGCACCGCTTGTTTCTAGCACTGGGCAGTTTTAATGAAAAGTCCTCATGCAGCTATGAAAATAGAAGATCTAAGTCTCTCTGGGGCCATGAGGTGTCATTCTGCTCAAATGTCACAGCAGCCTATGAAAGGTCGACAGTACCAGGAAATCTTCATCTGGGGCTCCATGAACCCCATGAATGGTGAAAAATCTCTTAATGAATAGTTTGATGTGAGTTTTTCTGCCTAGGGCACCACAACTACCCAAGAAGTGAAAACCATAGGCTGGACCTAAATAATTTTAACTTATGAAAATGCCTGGACAAAAAGAGGAATAGATTCACCCACTTATTAAACAGTTATGTGCCAGGCACAGTACTGAGCACTGGAGATACATCAAGAAACAAAGCAAAGATACATATGTACACTTGCAAAGCTTCGTTTCTAACTAAGCAGTAAACCCCAAAGCAGGAGTGCGGGAAGAGAGATAACTATTTAATCAGCATTTTCTACCCGGTGCCCCGGCGAAAAGAGCAAAAGATGAGAGAAGGGAATCTGCCATTAGGTTCCGAGACTCCGAGCCTTTTGTATGTATTCATCTTGGAGTTCAGCGTGTGATCCTGTGTTTACAGATCTGTGCCTTTTTGTCTTTTAACCTCAAGCCAATTGATTAATCTGGTACTCACTGATGAGCCTGTTCCAGCCCTGGAAACACTGCCCATGTGGGATTCATTGACAGAAGTTATACTGGCCTCCGGTGTGGCGCTGTCCTAGGGATTTTCACGGACTGTTTTGATGGTACACTGACTCCCATGTGCTTATTTCAGAGCCTTGTCCTGCAAGCAAGATGCCACTCCTCTGTAATGTGGTTTGGAAATCAAAGCTACATTGTTGTACTTACTATTTCTCTGTGATCCTTTAAAACACAATTTTGTCCAAGTCAACCAAAATCAGAAATGGGAGTTGAAGACTAAAGTGATACTAAGTTGCTGTGAGATTTTACAGAAGTCAGTTAACCTTTTTGATCCTGGTTTCTTATGTGTAAAAGGAGGTAGTTGGACTATTCATTCTCCAAGTCCCTTTCTAGAACTGAAAGCTGTCATTGCAATGTGGCAGCAGAAATGAGCAGGACATCGCACCATTTCACTTTATTTTTCCCTCTTCCCTTTCTGACAGTTGAGGGGCTGGCGAGTTTTTTCCCTCCCGGCACCAGATGCATGTCATCTTTTCCAACACCGCTTCTCCAACTCTCTGACACCAGCTGAGCGTTCAACAATGCAGTTCAATTCTGAGCCTATACCTGGAATTAGTGTCCGATCCCATAATGAAAGGGATCCCAGTCCCACAAGACTGCCTCCACTTCAGGTGCCAGTCACCAGTCCTGGGCCACCTGCCCTCTGACTGGCCGAGCATCAGGTGTCGCCACAACTCCATCCTTAGGTTGATGATTTCCTCTAAAGGTTCACGGAGCTCAGAAAGACACTTTATTTGCATTTACTGGTTTATGACAAATGGTACAAACGAACAGCCAGAGGATGGGGTCCGGAAGGGCCCTGAGTACAGGAGCGTCTGTCCCCATGGAGTTGGGGTGCACCACTTCCCAGCATGTGGATGTGTTCACCAACTCAGAAACTCTCCAAACCCATCCACTTTTGGGTTTTTTATGGAAGTTTCATCACACAGGCATGATTGATTATTGATTCAATTTCCAGTGCCTTCCTCACCCCAAAGGTTGCAGAGTAAGGCTGAAAGTTCTGGACACCTAATCAAGGTTTGGTCTTGCTGGTGACCAGCCCCCATCCTGAAGCTACCTAGGGCCACCAAGAATCCAAGAATCATTAAACCCAAAAGGTGAACCTCACTAGAACCAAAGGTGCTCTTACCACTCCTATCACTCGGGCAATTCCAAGGGATTTGGGAGCTCTGTAGCAGGCAGGTTGGGGGGAGACCAAATGTACGTTTGTTTTATGCCATGAGAGTGCTGCCCGGGGAAGGAGCATCCTAGTTGACCTTAATGTCGGCTTCCCTCTTAGTGGGTATTTGCTAATTCTTTCTACAGTGACCCCAAAAGAAGACCAATCAGAGGAAAATTGGGAGGCAGTTCTCACCACCACAGCCCCGGCTTCTCTTTGGTTGTAGGTCAGGACTGAACACTTTGCCTCTCTGTGCAGCTCACGGGTGGTGGAAAGGATGGACAGGGACAGTCATTGGTACCGGGGTCTCCCACCAGATGGCCCAGGACCACGCTGGGAGCAGGCTGTGCCTGCGGATGCTGTGGAGGAAGAGTCTGACACAGGAGAAAATCCTCTTCCTTAAATAGCTAGGTAGGACGTACGCACCTATGCATTCAAAGTTAGGGAATAAAAAACCTAACAAAAATGTGCTCAGAGTAGCAAAGGAGCAGAATTTTCACGTAAAGACAGAGAATTCTGGGATCTCTGAAATTTAGGAAGGTTGGAAGTAAAAGAACTCAGGAAGTAGAGCTCACTCTAATTAAACCGGTTCAAACCCAAGCCAGGAAATTAGTGCAGGCAGCCCTGGGTGCAGAGGCGCACAGACCTGGGCTCAGGTTCTAGCTCATCACTAATTAATTCGCTGTGCCTCGGGCAAGTTCGTTTCCCTTAGGCTCAGGTTCCTGCTCCAGAAAGTGGGAATAACACCTCTCTTACAGGGTTATTTTGAGGACTTAATTAAAAATGTATTATGAAAGTGCTCTATAAGAATCCAAATTGCTAGATACTTTTTGTTGTTGTTATCTAGCAGAGAATTTAGTTGTTCGTGTCTCTAATATAATATTCCTCTTGATTTGAAATCCGAATTCTGGGAAGTTAGTGACTCCCCTAGAGCAAGAAGGAACATTGCTTCCAGAGTCCCGGCTCCCCTATGGGTATGAGTAAGACGAAAATAAAACAGTTGAAAGTCAGTGTCATCCTCTTTCCTTCTGTTGATCCAAATAAATGACTGAGGCAAAAATCTCAATCAATAGAAGTTTATTAAGCCAAGATTTTGAGGACGTGCCGGCAAAAACACGAACTGCAGATAAGCTGTGGCTGTTTTTCCGAAGGGGAAGTTGGAACCTTCAGCATTTTAAAGGCAAACAGAGAGAAGGAAAAAGGCAGGGGTGGGGAGGTAGGGGTGTGATGAGGCAGTGGTCACACACATTCTTGTGAGGCTCAAGAAATCTATATTTTACATAAAATGAGAGAGTGAAGGAAGCATCAATTATGTAGATGTCTCTGGGTAGGTGCAAGACTGTCTGATTCTGTCTGGGCTCCAGTTCTGTTGCCTGTAAGATACACTTGTAATTCACTGTTAGTGTGGAATCAGCTAGGCTTTAGCTCTAGGTCTAGACATAGGTAGAATTTGCATGCCCTTGCTTGTGAGAGGTTAGCAAGAAACTTCCTTAATGAATGATCAGTGGGGCCAGTTCTTCCCAGGTGTCTGCAGCTTTTACCTTCTCTTCTGCATAAGGAGTTGGTGGTGGGGTGGCCCTGAGACTTTGATTTTCTGTTTACACTTTGTGTTCTATAGTAGCACCATACAATAGAAATAATAATGTCAGCCACATATATAATTTAAAATTGCCTAGTAGCTGCTTTTGAAAAAGCAAAAAGAAACAGATGAATTTTATTGTAATAACATTTCATTTAACTCAATGTATTCAGGATTTTAAAATTTTAAAATGTAATCGATATAAAAATTATTGATGAAATATTTTACCTTCTTTTTTTCATAACAAGTCTTTTTAAATTTCAATACTCTTACGGCACATCTCAATTCAAATGAGCTACATTTTAAGTGCTCAAGGACAACTGTGAGGCTGGTGTCTACTGCATCGGGGGGCACAGGGCTGTATGGAGTGAGGTGGCCTGAATAATGACCACATAGACATATCCACGTCCTACCTGAATAATGACCGCATAGACATATCCACGTCCTACCTGAATAATGACCGCATAGACATATCCACTGTCCTACCTGAATAATGACCGCATAGACATATCCACGTCCTACCTGAATAATGACCGAATAGACATATCCACTGTCCTATCTGAATAATGACGACATAGACATATCCACTGTCCTATCTGAATAATGACCACATAGATATATCCACGTCCTAACCCCTGGGACCTGTGAACACTACCTTATATGTCAAAAGGGACTTTGCAGATGTCACTAAGGCTTTTGAGATGGGGCGATTACCCTGCATTATCTGGGAGGGCCTGATGTGATCACAGTGTCCTTATCGGAGAGAGGCAGGAGGGTCAGAGTGGCAGGAGACGGTGATATGATGACACATGTAGAGACTGGAGGGACGTGCTTTGAAAACGCAGGAAATGGCAGGAAATGGCCACAAGCCAAGGGAACACACAGGCAGCTGCTGCCAGATGAAAAAGGCTCGCCCAGGGCCTTCAGAAGGAAGCAGCCCTGGTAACGCCTCGACTGTAGCCCAGGGAAACTGACTTCAGACTTCTGACCTCTGGAATCATGAGAGAATACATTTGTGTTGTTTTAAGCCACTAAGTTTATGGTAATTTTTTTCCAGCAGCAATAGGAAACTAACGCATAACTGATACACTGATATTAGCACATTCCCAAGACTGTTTAGGGAAGGTGTGGCCCTGGCTCCCTCCTCTCAGGCAGTTGCAGCTGGCTTCATGTCAGCTTGGGCTGGGTGTCCACTTGCAGTCCGTGCTAGGGCCCCTGTGTGGTGCTGCCATCTTCCCTTAGCGCTGGGTCTGTGTCTGTCTCCGACTCAGTTGCAGCCTTTGATGGTAAAATCTCAGCTGGTGTCTTATCTCTGCTCTTGAGGATCAACAGAGGAGGAAGGTTTTGCATATTAGGGTACAGTTATAGAGTGGAAAAGAAATGGTTTAGAAAAAGTTACTGGCTCTCTTTACTACCCAATTTTTTTTTTTATAAATCTAAAAATAGTCTGTTAATAAAAAAATTTACTGCAATGTGGTTTGGTGAGTTAAAGTGTTACTTTATCTATGTTAGTCAATGTGTGATTAGTCCAGGGATTCTCAAACTTTAGTGTGCATGAGAATTACCTGATCTAACCCAGATTGCTGGGTCCCTGCTGTCAGAGTTTCTAATTTGGTAGGTCTGGGTTGGGGCCTAGGAATAACTCACATTGCTGACAAGCCCCAGGTGATGCTAATCAGCCGCAGGTAGGTGTGGGTGAGCCCTCAGAATCCATGGCCTGCAGGAGGGACCCCCAGGCCTTCCCCCTATAGGGAGGGAGCCGGGCAATTGCTAGCAGAGACGTTCAGGTTCAGGATGGCTTTCCCTCCCTGACCCCGGCACACACAGGGTCCTCCTCCAACAATAAGCCCCACAGTTGGTTGCTAGGTAACTTGAGAGTCAGCATTGCTTCTCTGGCTCAGCTCTGTTTTGTGTCTCCTACCCTGAGGTCTAAAGTAGATGACAATTCTGAGCTTCCCAAGTCTTGGCTAAACATATCTCGTTTGCCACGGGCCAGCTGAGTGCTCTGATTTCCCAGCTGGAGTGAATCCCCGGACTGGGGCTGCCCGGGTGGAAAGTCTGCGGGCAGAAAATACCAGGTTAAAAATAGCCCCAGGGAGGCCCCTCCAAGCTCTCACACCCAGCTGCCCACTCGGGCCACCGACTCCAGGCATGGGGGTGGGAGGGTCTCTGAAGCCAGGAATGACTGAGGGATGGCCTGGCCGTGTCCAATTTCACTCCCTAAAGGGCTTGGGACAAATTTCAGAGACCCATTCCCTCTCTCCCCTTGGCCTTTGTGGTTCTTTAGTTCACAATCTAGACTTGGTACATATAGGCCTAGTATTCTGCCTCCTCCTGGGTAACACTAGAATTAAGCTTCCCCACCTGTTTGAAATTAAAACAGATGAGCCTTCCTTAAAGTGTCCTAGAGAGGAAGTTTAGTGGCCCCAAGGAAGGACCTGCAAGACCCGACCTGTGTGCACCTTGGGCAGTGGCGGGGTTGAGGTGACAACCCCAGCTGGCCTGCTGGCCTGACTGCCCGGTAGCAACAATGAGTTTTCTGTCGTTTTTTAAACCTAACCTCTATCGGCTCAATGTAAATAAGAGGAAGAAAATGCTCTCTGGGTATGAAATATACATTCCTAATTAATGTGTCTGAAACCCCTAAAAGCAGGCAACTCTCTCTCCTCATCCCTGGAAGAGGGGCTTCCCAACAGGTGAGAAATATCTTCTTTCTAGAAACGTTATTTCTTACTGTAAGGTTTTTTTGGATTGGCCGATGCCAGAGAAAGAAAGACCAGCAGAGTGGAAAGGGGTAAGCAACGAGGCTTTATTGGGGCGCTCCCGGGCGAGGTTCACGGCCCCAAGAGAGAGAGATCTGGGAAATCGCATCGCCCAGAAGTCTGAGTGGGCTTATGTATGTTTTTAGGGCTGGGGGTGGGGGTTTCTTTGGCGGGAAGATTTTTGGTGGGGAGAGCAAGGACTTGTCCCTTGCAGTTTTAGGGCGGGTAGTGAGAAATAGGAGGGGCTGGTGGTATGTGTGGACTCTAGGAACCAGGCTGTTACCAGGGTAACCATCCAGGTGTGGTCAAGTCCTTTACCTTAGCTGGGCCTTGCAGGCGTTGCTCGGCAGGTCTCGTGGGCTGCTGCTTTTTCCATTAGGGAGGGGAGGGGTGCCCGCCACCAGCGTTACACTTACCTCCTAGTGGAAGTAAATGAGACCCATGGGATACCTAAAGTTTTTAAATTAAATTTAAAAATTTTTGAAATTTATTTTTTAATTTTTAAAAGAGGGCTTTCCTTTAAAAAGTTTGTTGTCCCTTCACTCACATTTCTCAATGGCAAAGGCAAAATATCAAAAAATTACCGAAATTGGCATTTTTTTCCTAAATAGAGTGCCGAGCGCTGTGCATCGGGGTCCGGGAATGGGCCGCCTCCTCACCCGGTTCCCGAGCGTGTTAACTCCGGTAGGAGCCGGGTACATGACACCCTGTGACCACTCACACCGCCTGCTAACTCAAAAGTAGCTGCGGAAGCCAAAGGATCCAGATCTTGTAGTTTTATTCCTCTTTTATATATGTTTTAAGAGAGAGAAAAGGACTAGCATTGATTGCTTTCCATAGATTCCAGAACTTTGGGTTTTCCTATTTCTCACCCCTTGGGGAACGACTCTGTCCTGAGTTTGCTCCGCAGACGGAGCAGGGTGCGCCGCGAGCTGCGGAGGGACCGCAGGGCGAGGGCGGCGCGTGCAAGGTCGTGCAAGGTCAGCCCACGGCAGGGGCAGAGTCTGGGCAGGATGGAGGAGCGTCCTTGAGTCGGGACGTCGCGCAGGACGGTGAAACTAGCCGGGCTGGGGCACGGAGATTAGGTACGGACTGGGGGCTGATCAAACAGTTAAACATATTAGCCATAATCCAGGTTTCTCTCTGTTGGAGAAAGGAGTTAAAAATACAGAAAGGCAGAAAACCAGATGCTGAACCCCGGGATACAGGCTTGCAATGGGAGGTATGGTTGTGAACGTGCGGTTTGCAATGTGCAAAGGTGCATACAGAAATAGGCATAGAAGCGAGCGTGTGTGCACAGGTGGGGTGACACTACATAAACGCATTTCCCTCCTGCTCTGTCTGCCCAGAGGAGCTGGGAGCAGCCACGCCCCGAGAGCAATGAGCATCCTATGAGTAGCAAGGAGGATCCAGAGCTTGGTGTTTAAATGTCATTTTCTACAAAGAGAGGTCAGGCTCCTTGGAGAAGTGGCTGGTTCCACGTGTGAGGCAAGGAAAGTGCCGGAGGAATCCAAAGCATCTTGCTCCAGAAAGCAAGGCCATGCTGAGAGAATGATGGGGCGGGTCACCTGGACACAGAAGCTGGGCTGCCTGGGCTCCTGGGCATCAGAATGAATCATGATAGTAACTGGTTATATATAAACCACTGAGTAAAATAGGAAACCGAGAATCCATGCTGCTGTAAGTGAGTAAAAAAGAAATGGAAAATTTGAAATGATAGGATATTAACATAGTTTCAAAGTAATCGAGAGCCATGTCACAACGGGGAGGCTTGGCCTGTGCTGCCTTTATCCTGTGGTTGAGATGATTATAATACCAGGGCACATTGATAGGATGCAGTGAGAACAATGTAATACCACTTTTGTGATATTTCTCCCAAAGATGCCTGAATTTAATCCTAAACCACAACTGAAAACATGCTACAAAATAACTGGCCAGTAATTTACAGAAGTGTCAAAGTCACGGAAGACGAAGGAAGACTGAAGAGACATGAAAACTCAGTGTAATCGTGATTCTAAAGTAACTCCTTTGGTAGAAGGGGTACTATTGGGACTACTGGAAACAGCTTGAATGGGGGTTGAGAATTAGGTGGCAACAATGTATTAATGTAATTTCCTAATTTTGATGCCTATATTTTGTTTCTTGGAGGAGAATTTCCTTGTTTGTAGGAGATATCCATTAATGTATTCTGGAGTGATGGAGCATCTAGTTAGTAATTTAGTATCAAATGTTTCAGAAAAGAAGTTCTTTGTATTGTACTTGTACGTCTTCTGTAAATGTGTGGGTGTTTTAAATTTTTTAAAAAGGAAAAAAAATAGATAAATTTAGTTTGATAATTTCAGGAGATTTTTTACTTTTGTATTTTCGTATCTACCCTAAGGCAAACTTTATTTGTAGTCATGGAAAATTTTTTTTGAAAGTAGTGAACAATTTAACATACTGTTAATATACGATTTAATCTTATATTTTCAAAAGGAGACTGTTTCTAACTTCTTCTATTGAAAATAGGTTTATTTATAATCACTTAATTCACAATCATAATTCTTAAATTGTATTTTCTTTGGAAAGGATAAAAAGTAGATACATCAAAGCAAGGCAAGTATTAAACATTTAAAGAAAAAGCTTTTAAATTAGTATCATCTATCTTAATTTGGATCCAGAGGTTTGCCTTTTCATAAACAAATTAGATACCTCCACAATATCATACATATTTTAAAGCATTTATCATTTATATGGTTGATTCTGTCTCTCTCAAAGAACAGATAACTTTAGCGCTGGAAAGAAACTTGAGACAATTGACAGATGTTATTCTTTGAAAAGCACTGCATTATCATTCTAGAAATGTTTTGTTACTTGGGAATACTAACTGTGGAAAGATGTCAAAACAAAATTAAAAAATGTGATGGGTGGAACAATGGGACCTATATTCTCAAAAGCTTTCTCTTCTTTTCATCAACTCCTACAATTTTAGGAAATGTCATGGAGTTCTTAATACCTTGGACTCTCTAATCATAAATATTAACTGTTCAGTACAGTTTATATTGTAAATATGCATTAAAATATTAAAGACATTTAAAACCATCAGTAGAAAGAAGTTTGGAAGGTAAATTATTTGATTATGACTGGAAAAAATAATTTTAATAATTCATCACTTATTAGTGCCTAAAAGTAAATATTAATCACTATTCCTCATCATCAAAGTATTTTCAGTATTAGACTGTCCCCTGGTGTAGTTAAATTGAACACATTAAGTTTTAATAAAAAGGTGGAAGTCAATTTTGTAAGTTCCTTTTTCATATTACTGCAAATTATTTGCCCTGTACTTATTCTTTACAGCATTTATTCCAATTGTAATTAAACGAGTATTTGTGTAGCTTGATACCCTATTTCTCCCTGGTAGGTTGTGTATTCCACAAGGCAGGGACTGTGGGCTGCCCACCCTCCATCCCCACCTCTTGGCTCAGTTGGGCAGATCTCGTCTCGTGTGTTTTGTTTTGACTCTTTCTGGTGGCAGTTCTGTGGCTGTGCAGAGCGGTTTGGCTTTGCCTCTGCCTGGCACCCTCGTGGAATTACCTGTCTGAGTTCCACTTTCCAATTAATTTCACAGCTTGGGAATTCTTCATCTTCTGCATAATGTAAATTTGGTACCCAAGACTGCTTAGGAGACAGGCTTGGAATTTATCACTTCTCCTGAGAGCTTTTTATTTATTTATTTTCCCTTTTACAGAGACACGTGTTTAGTCTTTTCCTTGGGCTGTTAAGTGGAGCTTGTCTAATCTCCCTTTTGCGGAGAACGTAGCCTCCTGAAGGTCCTGGCTCTGTGTGAGGCTCTCGGGTCCGACTCCTAACCTAGGCCTGTTCTCAGGTCCTTTTCTTGGCATTCAAACCCTGGACCCAAGCAAATCGCTCCTACTTTGATATCCAGTGACCCGTTTCTTCCCTTAACCGTAATCTCCATTTTAGCATCAACTTTTCTACTTTCTGCTCTGGCTTTCAGCTTCCCCTTCTTCTCTTGCTTCTAGGGATTTCTCTCTCCTTCTCCTGCATGTAGCTATGTATTGCACCTGGCCTGAACAATAGCTGAAGAAACTGTGGGTGGTTACATCGGGAGGGGAGGGGAGTGACACTTTCTAGGACCCGGAACTCTTGGCTGCACATTTATTCTCATGCATTTCCTAAAGCTCTGGGAGGTGGGGCTGCTTATTGAGCTTCCCATTGTGACAGCACTTCCAGGTGGAATCCCCTGAATGCTGGGTTACTGGGAGGTGATCTATATGTGATAGGCTTCTGTGGATTATCAGTTATTGCTAAACCAAAAAGGGCAGTTGTCATAGGTTTACTTGGTGTCTCCCAGCTCCTAAGGGCAGGAAAGCAGGTGGGTGTCAGGAAGGACTAGAATTTGGGGGTAGAAGCCTGGTGGGACCGGATGAAACACAGCAAGCTCAGCTGTGGCTATCCGAGTGCACAGAGGAGATGCCCTGGGCTTTGATTCCGGGTCAGGGTCTTGTGAAACCCTTATCCAGATTAGGCTAATGGGATGTCTCTCCTCTCCTGTCACCCTTCCCATTTTTAGCAGAGCCTGCTTCCTCCCATGCCCCTCACTGTTTCTGGCTCCCGCTTTTTTACATAAGAATGGTTGGTTCCTCACATGAGGGTCTTTCTTACTAACTGTAGACAGATTGTCCTTCCCCAGCTACTTTCGTGTCTGTTTGTCCCCCCTGCTCTAAGAAGCCCCAGTTGAGTTTGCAAGAGTTCAATTTGTTTCTTAATTTGGGGCCTTTTCCATCTATATTTCATGCAGGTCCTGTACTCTCTGCTGGGTTTGCTTTCAGTTTCCCTTTGCTTTCTGGCCGTCACTTTTTTTCCCCCAACTTTCTCTTCTAGACCTCCGTGAAGTCTCCCATAGTGAAAAATATGAAATCGACGGATTCTGGGTCTGCCCAAAGCTCTCATGTTCAAACAAATCTGGTCTACCATGGTCCTCCTGAGTCGGCTAATTCCCACCCAGTGTTCTCCTGTCAAACCCACACCTACCTAGGCTTGGACTCAGTCTGTTGTGGACTGCCCAGCTCCCTTTGAAGATGTTTCATTTTTGCTGTGTCTATTCTTTGTCTTCATTCCATAAATTCTCTATTATATTAAGGAAGTGCACACACCACACTTATGTGCCCACCTATCATAACTGTACCAGGTCGAAACTTGATACTCAAGAATTCTTGGAGAGTTTAATGCTGATTTTCTAGGTCTTACCCTGTCCAGTATAACCAGATTTTCAATATCTGCTTGGCATAGTTGTCCAACCTTTAAGTCGTGGTTTCCCAGTTGGTCTTGCAATAAACTGTCCATCTGTGGCTTTAAGGGCTGCCTTTTAGTAATTTCTCACATCCTTGACCCCATGGGGACAGTTAATTCATTTGTTTTCTGAGATCTTGCCCCTCCTTCTTGGTTTGATTTCTTTGGGTTCCAGCCATACTTTACTGTCTAGTAACCACCCCAAACATCTCCCCCTTTCCCATAAACTCTTCAAGCACATTAGACCTGGGTACAACTCATTGCTCTTCTATATCCACCTATCTTGACCGTTAGAGTCCTGTTTTCTCCTTCCTATTTGCTCAGCCTGTCTGCTCAATGCTCCACCTTTCTCTTAAGGAAACCCGTCTCTTCCTCCAGTTTAGTCACCTGTTTCTGAAAATAAGACTGAAGTATAGTTTTCAAACCATCCCAGATCTCCTTTGACTTCCTGAGATAAACTGATTCTACAGAGACAGAATGTTCAACGCACTGGCCTTTGAATTGCCTTTTTAGCTTTCGAACTTGTGAAAGTTTTATTGAGTTATGCTCTTATTTCATCCCAAGAAAATGCAATACACTAGGATAAAGCGTTCCATTCTTTTTTGTTTTGAAACAAAATCTTCCACCTTTCTACAGCTGAATTCATGAATTAGGTCTGTAAAATCTAAAGCCAGGGTCCGAGGTGTATTTGATTAACAAATCCAGAGTGAGGTTAGGACCACGTGCTGGACGATGGTGAGAACCTGTGAACAAGCTCCAAGCATCTTAGGAGCTGGGACCACCCCTTGTCACTTTCTTTCCATGGTCCTGAATGTAGTTTAAAACAGCATAATGATGAATTTGGGGCAGCCTTTCTCCATTTCAATACTTATCTTAAGACTGGCACAAGTAGTCAAAACTAGAAGCTCACATCTATTCAAGAGCCAAAGCATCTAAGCTCTTTTGTAGTTTCCAGATGACATATTCTGTCCTGTTCACCTGTAGGACCTAAAAACGTTTGATCCTACTTCAGCCTCAGCTCAAACACTGGGCCTGTTTTATTGGGAACTGGGAGGGACCACGGAGATTTTCCAAGTCTAAAATCCTACATGGGCCGTGCTTGGCCATGCTGTAAACTACAAAGTTGAGAGCCTCATGCCCTGTCTGCCCAGAAATCCTCTCTCCCTGTGTACTGTCCTCTCCATACCGCTCCTTAATCTGCCTCAAGATTCCTGGTTCAATGTAGTGGGTGGTAGATTTTGGGAGGACTTAATAAATTATACCACTCCGTTTTGATTGATGTTTGAGTTATGTTGATATTAAAAGTCTCTGTTTTTTATGTAACAGGTAGGGTTACAATTTAATGGTCACAATTAAAAAACATAATGCTTGCTTTTTTTTTCTTAAAGTACCATCTCTCTGTGGAAAAAAGGCATAAATGCTCAGTGCTTACCTAAAGACCTAATGCTCCTTAATGCCTACAGAAATGGGGGACAGTTTGTCTGCTTAGGACTGTGCCCTGTATCCAGAGCGTTGACGTGACCATGCCGTATTGCTGAATATTTGTTTGCTGAATGGCCCAAGTGGTTCTAAACTAGGGCAGGTAGTATTGGGAAATAATGTAAGAGCTGTCTGTGTATGTGGGTTACTACTGGCATTTATTAGGTGGTGGCCAGGGATGCCAGATGTCCTGCCATATGTCATGTGACATGAATCCCATCAATGAAAAACTGTCCTGTTTAATATCAATTACGGGCTGGGTGCTCACATGTATAATGTGAGGATGCCGAGGTGGAAAGATAGTCTGAGGGCAAGAGTTTGAGACCAGTCTGGGCAGTATAGCAAGACGCTTGTCTCTACAAAAAAAAATTGATTATATAGCTGTTCCTATTGGCTTCCCTCTTCCTTCCACCAACACACATATGCTTTAGGAGTCATTGGAACGATGCTTACAAAATACTGTTGTTTTATTGTGGTGCAAAAGTTCACTCTGCACTTATGGTTGATTTGTTGTAGTCCTTTCTTATGTGTCTGCATTACTGTCCTTGTCACAGGGTATTGAAGTCGCCCATGAAGTTGTATATCTCCTTGGAGATAGGCTGTGAACTCCCTGAGGGCAGGGACTATGTCTTTCTCATCTTTATATCCCTACAGCACATAATAGGTGCTAAATAAGCAGCAGTGGAATAAACCAAGTTTATGAGATTTCAACATGTAACGCAAACATGTTTTGTAATGGTAAACCTCAACACAGAATTTCTCTGTATTTTCCAACTAGAATATTCATAAAATATAGCAAAACCTAGGAGGAATGTTAAGTTTGGAATTCATCCTTTTGCTGTAGGTATTCAGGAAGAAATAGTTGCTTCATCTAGCGTAACAACCTTGTACTTTCTCACTGCAGGATTCCTTTCATCAGCTAGGTTCAGGAGGTTAATTATTTGCAACATCGGTTTATGTTTTGCTTTGCATTGACATGCCTGAAATGAATTGTTGTGTAGCATGAAATCCATTCTGTCTTGTATACTTTCCCGGATTATTTTCAGCTGTAGAAAGTCAGTATTTGAGTTCTCTACTCCCTTTGCCAATTTGTTTTAACTTCTAAAAGTCATAACATTTCCACTGTTAGAGGATCAGTGAGTCAATTAAATGTCTATGATTTGCACAAATTCAACAGCCTCCTTAGTGCTACGTGAAAAATCAGTTTGGCTTCCTTTTGCAATGGTAAGCTCCTTTAGATTTTGCATCCTTAGAAATGTGGTAACCTATAATCAGGATGTGCAAGTTAAAACATTTTTATAAGTAAATGTCAAATATTTAATTTCCTGAGGGATGGATAACCCAACACTTCTTTTTTTCTTCCTGTAGCCTTCATTGTTTCCAAACAAATACTGAAAAAATGACCTTTAAAACTCTCCAATATATGCGGGAAGAGTTCTGATATTGTAGCTACCTTAAAAGGAAACGTTTTTATTACTTTAAAGTTCGTGTCTTCCCTAAAGTAATACTATTGACGTGTTTGAGATTGGGGGCAAAGTCATCCCCAAAAAGGACACATGGTCTTATTTATCTATGTTGTCTAGATAATGAGGAACATGTTGTTTCTTTCCAACATCATCTTCTGCAACTGTTACAGAAACACGACCCTCACACATTGCTCTGAAGAAAATAGGGTTTACCTAAAAGGCTAAAAGAATCTTGTACTGCCTGTGAAGATTATCTCCTCACTTAATTAAAGATTATAACTTCCCTCCAGGGAACTAAATGGAGCAAACTCTGAGCTATCTGTTTAAAAAAAATTAGGATTCTTGAGCTTTCTGAACTTGAAAGAAACTTTTTTTTACTTTTATTTTGCTTTACCAATATCACTTTGTTTTTGGAATATTTGTGGTTGGAGAAAGACTTTTTTAAAAAATTCCTTGTTTGCAGATACAGAAATATGGTTAGGATGGGGAGATGACTTTATAAGGCCACCTAGATTTTCAGTGGCAGAGATAATATTGTACAAGTTGTCTCTGAAACATTCCAATCTTCTCTCTCATATTTCAGACTTCAGCTAAATGATGCTGTTCTTAAAACAGGAACACTAATGTGATATACTGCCTGGGTTTTGGATTATTACTATTTAGTCTTCTCGACAGGTTAAACATTTTGATGGTATTAAGTCTCTATATTGAACATCCTTTCTGGGAATATGTGAATATGAAACTTGGGAGAAGACTGTTGTTATTTTGTTAATTTTCAAAGGAAAAAATGTGGGCAGGGTTGGCTTGCAGAACCATGTGTTCTGGTGTAAACCGAGTAATCTCATTTTGAGAGTGTGCATGAGTTATTTGAACTTCGTACGCTCCAATTAAATGCCAGTAAATGGGATGAAAAGACTTACTGAGAACCAGATGCTTGTTCTTTATGCCTCTTGGGATATTAAAAATAAACATCACAACAAAAGTCATTTGGGCTTGGCATAATTCACTGATGGATGATTTTGGAGGCATTTTGCTTATTGGTAGAGTGGAAGCTATTATTATGGAGAATTGACAGATACATTTTTTGAGAGGTGTCTACATTATTGATCTCTTATTTAACAAATCTACTTATAATTCATACCAGGGACACTTTCATGGCTTTTTGAGAATGGAATGGAGAGCATCTAGCACTGGCAATTTTTCGTTTTAAATAAGAAAGTAAAAAATGACTTGGTTTTGCTCCATGGACAAAGGGAGAGATGGTTGGAGAAACTCTGTCTCTAAGACTGAAAAAAAAAAAAAAAAGAATCACAATTTAGAATGATGGTTGTGCAGGACAACATTTCGAACCAAATATCTAGCAGCAAGTGGAGTCTCAGTGTCTGCATTTTTTCAGGTCTGTGCGTGTATTAATCTGTGATGGTGTAATATCCCCACGGAGTTTAGAGGCGGCTTCTGCATCCTGTTCCAGGCACATCTGGCGGTCGTGTGGAGAACAGATAGGGAGTGGGAGGATGAGGGTAGGCAAACCAGACAGAAGGAGGCGTTTGCACTATTCCAGGTGAGACCTAAGTGTCCTTTTTACTAGAATGCAGGACCTAGCAGGCTGGAGAGTTTTGCTTTGCACGTGGATACGTCCCAAGTGCGCAAACAGTGCCTGACACGTGACAGTTGCACCGTCACCTTTCTCTGAGGTAGAGACCCTGGGAGAGTGCCAGATATGGTGATGAAGATTATTTATTTGGTTTCAGACTTGGGTTTGAGGTGCTTTTGCAACGTCCAATGAGGAGATGTCAAGTGGCCAGTTGTGTATAATGATCTGGAGCTTAGAGGAAAGATCTATGGTTGCTATTTAAAGATGCAAGTCACCGTGGAGGGCTGGCAATTGAAGCTATATGCGTGGGTGACATTGCCTGGGGAGAGAGGGGATGTGAGAAACGAGCCTACAGAAAGAGACGGAATGACCACAGAGGTGGGAGAAAGAGCTTCAGGAAGGAGGAACTGTCTGAGAGTTTGACCTCTCAAATGATGTCAAGACGTCATTGAAACATGAACAATGGAGACTGAAGATGTCATTTGGGGATAGCAACGTGGAGGTTACTGGTGGCCATAGAAAAAGCTCTCTTGGTGCAGTGACAGAAGTAGTATGCAGTGACTGAGGACATTTGGGCAATAAATACCAACAATTCTTACAGCATTTTGGATGAGAAAGAAGGAGAGAGACGTGGCAGTGGCTGAAGTGGGATCTAGGCGTGAGGACAGATTAAAAAAACAAAACAGAGACATAAGCGTGGTAAAAAGCTGATGATAGTGATGTCACAGGGAGAGAGAAATTGATTGGGTATATAATTAAAAAGAGAGTGTGTGTTTTCCAAGAAGGGACAAGTAGATGGAATTTATAAGAAAAGTGGAAGGATTAATCTTGAATAGGACGAGGGACAGCTTCTTTACTGTAGCAGGAGAGAAGGGGGCATAAATGAGCAGGTGTGCAGGTTTAGGTTTGGGAAGGTGAGGCGATCTCCACTGGATGGTTTTTCTTCTCTCTGGAAGGTGGGAAGTGGGGTGGGCTTCTTCTGAGAGTGGAGGCAGCGGTGTGGGAGGGGCCGTCTGAGGAGCAGAGAGACAGTTTTAACTCAGCATCAGGAAGCCCTGTTGGGTGACCTTTTACAACTGCATTCAACTGTCCAGGTGTAGATACTAAGAGAGTAGATTGATCTATCCATCTGGTGTTGGCTTTTACAAGATGGTGAGAAAAAAAATTCAAAGGGGTCAAGAGGTTCAGGGCATTCGTAGGAGTATTATTGAAATAATGGTCCAAAGTCTCTAAAGCAGATATGCAGGGACATAAAAAGAAAGGAGAGAGTTGACAGACTGGGAGAGGAGTAGAAGGATTATTGGAGAGTCAGAGAGTGGCTGTCGTGACAGTAGAATCAGCAAGCTGGAAGCTGAGCTAATCGAGTTAAGAACATAGAAGAGAGAGATGAGAAGAACTCCCAGTGGAAACTGTCTCAAGAAAATATCCCAGTTAGGTAGATTATATCAGTATATATCGTATATACCAACACGACAGCTTTTAAAATAAATGTAGTTATGAAGATACAAGAAGTGAGTTTTCACCGACAGGATTAGCATCACCTGCTTTACAACACGTGCGGGTCCAGCCTGCCGAATCACGCCTTGCCACAACCAGGGAATTCCGCGTACAGGATGAGGATGGTAGATTCTGGAAGAGGGATGGCATCCGGAGAGAAGATTGCTCAGAGTCCACTGAAACAAAGTTTAGGGATTGTCCTAGTGGTTTGTGTCATCTGACATTATTCACTCCACAGTAAAGTCTGAGAGTTGCATTATGTTCAGAGGAAGCTCAAAGCGCCTCTGAATAATGCAGCGTTTGCACCAATAATCCTAAATGGCCGTAAGTGTAAGAGGAAAGTCATGCAATCAAGAAGAAAGTGCTGAATTATTGAATTTCTTCTATTTCTTCCTCCTCTCCCTTTGAAACAAGCAATCAATTTCCTTGTTACTGGAGAAAACATTTAGACTAATCATGAATATGGTTCTGGAGGTTAAATACTTATATCTATTTATATGAGATATTAAAATGAGCCTCTAGCACTTTCTCCACTGACTGTTTACTGACATACACTAAATGGGATGGATTTGGCTACAGGATTCCAGACAGTAATGAGCCATCGTGAATTCGCCACCCGTGAAGATTATCCTCTCTGTATTGGTCCTGTGACCACCTTAACAAAGAAACTTCTTTCATTATTGTGGAAGTCAAAGTTCATAATTCCTTTCCTCTTTGTATTTTACAACTTCTTTTTTTCCCTATAGCAGACCTTTTCAGAGGTTCTTTTCTTAGAATTATGGCTGGTTCAAGTGCTGCTCGCTCCACAACGTCCGACCTGATTTTCCAGCAAGAAATCATATTCCTATCTTTTGTCTTCCTATGAAACTTTAGCTATAAATCTCATGATGCTTATCATTGGCTACCTTGAATTATATCATTCATGTGCATATCTTTTCTCTCCTATAAGACTGTGAGCTTTTGAGAGACAGTTGGTTTGAAATCGTTGTTATATTCATCACTATGCTTATTATAAATTATTAGGCATTTAATAACTAATTGTTGAATAAGTTGATTCTGCCACTATCTCCGTTGGCCTGCAGTTCCACACTTGTGTTTTTAAGAGATAAATGTTATATACGAGCCCAAAAGGGCACCACCTACACATGCTGGTGTTGTAATCAAGGTGCTATTGCAGATCCCATATTATTATATATTGTTCCAGTGCTATGTCTTCTTGAAGACCAATTGTCAATTTGTTCTAAATGGTCTCACCTTAGCTGGTAGCTTAAGCCAGGTAGAGAGAGAATGAGTAAGTAAAGACATTAACCTGGAAAATTAAGCTTTTCTCAAGCTAACATCCTAAGTCTTTCAAATAATGTCTCTTGTGGAGAATTCTTAAAATTACAGAAGGTGTCATCACATGATGTAGTGAACACTGTTTGCAATATGTGTTATGGAACAAGAATTGATTCTGATATAGGAGGAATAAAGCAGAAATGTGGACTCACATATCCCTTGCAATTCAGAAGAACTCTTCGAACTTGCCTTTTTATCCAAGGGAAATGATCAAGTCCTGGTCAGGAAGTCCTAATAATGTTACAGAATCATTCATTAGAATAGCTTCTATCTCAAAGGTCATTCTTTTTTTTTTTTTTTTAAAGTTAGATACTTATTACAGAGGAAGAACCAACAAAACCTGGTACCATGTGGCATGGGGGATGATGGAGAAGGGAAAAGTCTCTGGGTTATTGGAATAGTGGCATTTCTGTGAACATAAATGTGGAAGTCAGGAGAACTAGTGTGAAGGTAGGAAGAGAGAAGAGGATTAGCTTTGGTTTGGACTTGTCGCGAAGAGGTGCTACTAACCACCAGGCATTGGAAGTATCTGGTGTAACTTGAAAGGAAGTTCAGGACGCAAGAGAGATTCAGGAGATAGTTACACAGAGGTTATAGCCCAAGTTCTGAAACTGCTGGAGGAGAAAATGCAATCAGCTGTCCAGAGAGAACCATGAGAAATGCCTTCATTAAGAGGCCCGGAAGAGTTGATCACAGCGCCTCAAAGCACTATTAATACCATCTCAGGCTTCTTTTGAAAAAGGCACTGCCTTAAGCTAGACAGTTGTAGTAAATGAATTTCCAGACAGCATTTCCTGCAAGAGATTGAACTAAGCAAAATTTGATGCATTTGAAGACAAGAACTTTTTCCCAACATCATTGTTGTTCCTCATCATCTTTTCCCAGTGGATGGGCTCCAGGGCTGGAACAGACAACTGAGGATGTCCTCAAAGTTGTTGGCATTTAATTGGAAACATGGCATTTTTCTTCTCATTGTTCAACTTGTCCCTAACCACGTCATCAGTAATGCGGAGCCTTGATGAATTACTAATGGCTGAAAACTTATTTTATCCAGATTCATGCAGATGTGGCTGAGACTGAGACAAACAAGAATGAGTTCTGTATAATGTCCTATCTATACCTACTTACCAGTTTTTTAGACTGTTTCAGGCAGTCTTTGCTTATAGCTTTGGGCCAGGGTGATTTCTTGCTATGGTAATCCATAGCCCCTTGGAATAATATCAAATTGGCAAATAGGTTAAAAAAAATCAAGATGGAATATTATTTAAAGCTCACGTTCTCCTGAAAACCTGAAAAATGTTTCAGAAGTAGATGATTTGCTCTTCCCTAATTGTAGGTGTGCAGTTATTTGTTCATTTATTAGTGTGATTTGGTGACGAACCTTATTTCATGCCCGAAAGTACACACAATAAAATCTTTTAGGAATGCTCCTGTGTTAAATAGATAGTTGTAATTTAAAATTTCATGCTATGTATTGAGTTTCTTTCTAATATTAAAACTGTGCTTCATTTTCCTCTTTTAGGTCTTGGGAGCCGATGACAACACGATGGCTGATGGCTGCTCTCAGAAGCTGGTGACGGCCAACCTTCTCCGTTTCCTGTTGCTGGTGCTGATTCCATGCCTCTGTGCTCTCGTCGTCCTCCTGGTGATCCTGCTGTCCTTTGTTGGTGGGTGATGCCATTATTAAAGAAAAGCGAAGTCAAAATGAAAATTATCATGGTTTATAAGAACGATTTCTACTTAGTCCTTATTTAACCTAAAGCGTCAAATCGATGCAGATTATTGACTATCTTATGCACATCTGCAGTTTCAGCTACTATAGTCTACTGGTTATTTTTTTTATTATTTTTTATCAATATAAAATTTGATAATATTTTTTATCAATATTAATTAATGGATTAATTAACTTAAAACACTTAAGGAATGATTACTAGGTTGCAGGCACTTTGAGAGGCCCTGAGAACTCAAAGATGGTAAAATTGGTCCTTTCTTGGGAGCTCACACATGAGAAGCAGCAACGATCATCACACAAGGCAACACCTGTTTAAGACAGCGGTATCTGCAGGGTCCTATGAGGGCAAAGAAGGCATCACAGGGGAATTAACATTTTAACTTTGGAATTAAGTTAATAGAAATTCAGGCTAGAAGGTAGTAGTTTAGGAGTACATGTGGCAGAGAAAATAGCAAGTGCAAAAGTATAATTCCATGAAAGATGAAGATGGACTTAGGAAACTGGGTGAAAATTTGACAGTGGTGGCCAATGCAGCTGGACTGATAAAGTCCAAATGACACAGGATCTTGCATTTCGTACTAAAGGGTTTGGGCGTTAGCATCTAGATCATTGGTTTTCAAACTCTGTTCCATGAAAACAAGGTTCTGAGGGGGAGACACAAGGATTGCACAGCTGTTTGCTTTGACTTTCATTTTTAAGAAATAGATCTTAAACACACACTCAAACTAGACATTACATACCAATTTTAACCACGTGGAGACCAAGTAATATGTGCTGACAGTTTAACTCATTTGTATTTGTATCTTGCTGTCTTTTTTTAAATGAACCATAACCTGAGTTCGAGAGGTAAACTGTTGGGAAAAAACAATAAACTCTTACCATCGGTAGCTACTTACTGACATGAATCAGAATTTTGTGAATGTGTGCAATCAGATAAAATAGAGAAATAAATATCAAGATGATGCTGATCTAATTGCATTACCAATGATTTTGAATTTTTTAATTTCACCAAAGCTATGTATTATTTTTTCACAGATCAGTTTATAAAAGTTTTACATTTAGAGCTTATAAAATAAATTAATCCTAATAAAATACAACTTATATCTATTTGAAGCTCTTAGGATGTTATAGATATTTATTCAAAAATAGCATTTATCTGCTGCAAGTGCCTGAAAACCACTGCTATGGGTGGTGGATTACATTGGAGGATCTTTCCAAGAAAGGAAAAATCTGATTATATTTGCATTTGCAAAAGACAGTAGAACTGGACACACTTCAGAAGATTGGAGGCAGAAAAATATGAAAGCAGGGAGACCATCTGGGGACTCTGGCTCTGGTCTAAGTAAAGCTGATGAGGGTTTGGAATGAGGCATTGGGTGATTACAATCAACAGAAATCGAGACTGATTGGATTTGGTAAGAGAACAAGGCTTAGATTTCTGGCTTGGGTAACCAGGTTGATTTCGATGCCATCTGCTAAGATAGGAAATAAAGCTGGAGGAGCCCCATGCAGGTAGAGATGAAGGGCAGGTTGGATGTCTGGTCTGTAAGTTAGAGATACTTGTGGGACCACCAAGTAGAGTGTGGAATCACAGTTTAAGTGCATTTGTCTTGAGGAAATTTGGCAGTGCAGTCTGGCCAAGAAATGGCGGAATACAAGAACTCCAACACGTTGCTTTCCTAAGGAAATTTCGAGGGAAATGGTGACTGAATATGATTTCTGCCTTGCGTGCTGACTTTGGAATTTAGCTCCTGCCCCGCTGCTACGGGTGGGAAGCTGGAGGCATCCGGAAGGGAGCAGAGAGGGGCGTCCTGGCTACGGTTATGCATGCGGGAGTCTCCGTGATAGTTGAAGCAGCTGACAAATTGCAAAGAGAAAATCTACAGACTGAACGCTGAGGGCTAAGCTCTGGAGGATGCTAGTGTGGGGGGACAGACAAGACAAAGGAGGGACAATGGGCGGAGAAGGAGGAAGGGGCTGTGAAGTGCGGGTTTCACAGAAGCCAGAGGTCAGAAAATGGGACAAGTAAGAGGACAGAGAAAGGGCGCCAGCCCGGGAAGACTGCAGGATTTCTGTCCCCCTTGCTCTGTGGTGTCAGCTGTGGCCTGCTCTCAGGCTGACGGCAGGAAACAGCCCTGAAACTCATCCCTGCCTCTCTCTTCTTGCAAGACTCAACTTCCCCACGGACGTGGCAGCTTTTCTTCCCTTGCAGAGCCTTGCTTAGTTGCCCTTTTGTATTTATAGTTGTTATCTCTGGGAACATCTGTCTGGTGGCCGCTTCCTCAGACATACCATTGTCATTTTTAGAAGTCTGACCGTCATCAGGCTGTGCTCAGCGGCTCACACGCATTGAGGAATCTTTCCTTTCACTGCAGGGTCTGAGGCTAACACACCCGCCAGTACTTCTGAGTACCCTGAGCACAGAGGGCAGAGAAGGGAGTCTATTAAAACGGCGTTTTAAGTGGTTTTTAAAATTTATTAAGGCTTAGGCCGGGCGCGGTGGCTCACGCCTGTAATCCTAGCACTCAGGGAGGCCGAGGCAGGCGGATCACTTAAGGTCAGGAGTTCGAGACCAGCCTGAGCAAGAGCGAGACCCCGTCTCTACTAAAAATAGAAAGAAATTATATGGACAACTAAAAATATATAGAAAAAATTAGCCGGGCATGGTGGCGCATGCCTGTAGTCCCAGCTACTTGGGAGGCTGAGGCAGGAGGATCGCTTGAGCCCAGGAGGTTGAGGTTGCTGTGAGCTAGGCTGACGCCACGGCACTGTGGCCCAGGCAACAGAGTGAGACTCTGTCTTAAAAAAAAAAAAAAAGAAAAATTTTTATTAAGGCGTTTCATTTTTCTACAGCTTTATTGAGATGGAATTTACACAGCACACAATTTAACCATTGAAAGTGTACGATTCAGTGGTCTTTAGTATATTCACAGATACGTGCAGCCATCACCACAGTTTTAGAACATTTTCATCACCTCGAAAAGAAACCCTGTACCCTTTAGCTCCCCACCCTTCCCATCTCCTCACTCCCACCCGTAAGCAGCCGCCAATTTGTTTTCTGTCTCTATAGATTTCCCTATTCTGAACACTCCGTATGACTGTATGTGGTATTTCGTGACTGTGGTATTCCGGTATAGCTTGCACTTAGCATAATATTTTTAAGGTTCATGCATGTGGTAGTATGTATTAATACTTCATTTCTTTCGATGGCTGAACAATATTCCATTGAATGGATATACCATAGTTTATTCATTTGTCAATTGAAAAACATTTGGGTTATTTCCATCTTTTGGCTATTACGACTAATCCTCCTACTATGAATATTAATGTGTGAGTTTTTGTGAAGACATACATTTTCATTTCTCATGGGTATATGCCGAGAGCAGAATTTCGTATCGCTTATGTAAGGGGTTAGGGAGACTGCTAATCGGTAACTACTCTTAAGTGCTATTTTGTTTCTATGTAGCAAACTTTAGAAAGTGGGGCTTTCCCCCGCACATCTTCAAAAGCATTATTTTTATAAATTCTGCACCAGATGATTTGGGATAGCCATATGGAAGTAATATCTGTCCAAACAAATATTCATTATTTTATAACTGAGATGTTTATTGTTGTGATGAGCAATACCACCATTTTATATCATTGTCGAAAAACCCTCATTAAATTATGCTTACTTTTAAGAATGTTCTGTTTGGTTTGAGTTTATAATTCCATGCTCATTCAAAGTTTTGTAATTATTTCTGTGTACATTAGGGCTCCTAAGGGGTCCTGAGATATCAATTGTGAATAAATAACAGAAGCTCCAGCTTCAAAAGGCAGAGAGATAATAATGAGAGGATTATTGATGAGAAAAAGATAATACAAGTTTTATGCTAACAAACACAGATGTGCAATGTCTCTAATTTTGTGTTTTGGCTCCTCTCATGCATAAAATCAAGATGCTAAAAAAGATTTCTGAAGATAAGAGAGTTGGACTTTTCAAATAATTATTTTAGCAGCAGGCTAGAGAAGATAACAGTAGCAAATTGTTTCTCATTGCAAAGCTTTAAACTGAAGCTGGAGCTACAAACGTTTGCTTTAGTTTAGTTTCATATTTCTAAACTTGGTAGATAGTCTGAGACGTCCATATGGTTCCAGAGATTTGTACTCTAAAATAAGGATCCAGGTTTTTGAAAGAAGTTGAAGGAGAAATTGAAAAATAAGAAAGCTATATGTAGGTTTTTATTTCTGTAGTTTAGAGTCTAATGCAGATGGACCATATGACATAGAAGAAAGAACATGTAACTTGGCACTAGATGGTCTGGGTTTAGGGTTTTACTCTTCCGTTTACTAGACATGTGAGTTTAGGTAAGATACTTCACTTTCTCTGTGAGATCGAATTCTTTTTCATATCGCAGAGTTGTTATGGAAGTCAAATGAAATAATATTTGTGAAAGCATTTTTGTAAATGATAAAGTTCATTATGAAAGTAAAGAATTGGTTTTTATTTGCTTATGAATAATTATCAGATAGTCATTTTAACAAATAGTTTCATTATGGTCAAATAACAATTGACTAAAAATATTTGTCTCATTTTAACTCTATTCACATGACCCTTTGTCATAGGAACCCCACAATCCATAACCCCATAACCCCACAAGCAAACCACTGCTGCAGTTTATTCTACTTGCGCATTAAGTAGCTAGGAAGAAATAAAGTTGATCAACTGTTGGATCTGCAACATGATGACAAGTTTCACATGTCTTTTATACTTAGGCCCCAGACTTACTTTCACAGGCTAATTTATTTCTTACAAGAACTAAACCTGCAAGAGTTTATGACTTCCATCCCAAGTCTAGAAGAGTCAGCTTGTGCCATCTCTTTAGCAGAGATCGAACTAACTGCTTTAAATTATATAATAATATTATAATACACAAATATATATTATGCAATATTTAAAGTAAATTGTTTTGTTATGTTGAGAGGAATTTAAAAGAAAGAAAATTGTAGCTATGATTTGATACTTTTCATTCCTCAAACATTTATGGAGTGCCTGTTATGTGTAACAAGATGTGCTACAGGTATTAGGTGTAGCATTGAATAAAGTCCTCAGGGACTCCACAGTGAGGAGGAAGGCATTAAGCAAACATAATTTCACATACTTAATTACAACAGAGGTCACTGCTATCTGGGAAGAGACAAGGTGCTAAGAGAGCTTATGACAGGGGAGGGAGCATGGGCTGAGGTGAGGGGAGCTTCTCTGCAGGATCAGCACTTTAGCCATGAAACCTGCAGTGAGGATATTGCTGTAGGGGAGGGACAGGGTCTGGTCACAGCATTCATTCATTCATGCAATCACTTTAATGAGGTATGACTGGCATACAAAAAGTTGTATATATTTGATGTATTACCACTTGTTGCATTTGGAGATAATTATAAATCGGTGAAACTAACACCACAATCTATGCCATAAACATATTTATCACTTCCAAAAGTTTCCTTCCATCTTCTTGATTGACTATTATTATTATATTTTCATAATCAGGACGTTTAACATACGATCTATCCTCTTAAATTTTTAAGTATACGATGAAATATGGTTAACTAGAGGTATTGTGCTGTGTAGTTGATCTGCAGGACTTATTCATCTTGCAGTACTGAAATTTTATACCCTTTGATATTTCCCTCTCCCCTCTTGCAATCACCATTCTACTCTCTGCTTTTATGAGTTTGAGGATTTTAGATTTCTCATATCATGTGGTATTTGTCCTTCAGAGTCAGGCTTATTTCCCTTAGCCTAATGTCTCCCAGGTTCATCCGTGTTGTCAAGAATGGCAGCATTTCTTTCTTTGCTAAGGCTGAGTAATATTCCATTGTGTGTGCCTGCCATGTGTTCTTTATCCATTCCTCCAGCGATGGACATTTAGGCTTCTTAGCTATTGTGAATAATGCTGCAAGGAACATGGGAATGCAGATATCTCTTCAAGATCCTAATCTCAATTCCTTTGGTTACATATCCAGAAATGGGATTGCTGGATCATATGGTAGTTTTATTTTTAATTTTTTCATACTATTGTTCATCTCAACTTAATGTCACCAGTTATGGTCCAAGAACTCTCTTTAGAATGCTCCTAACTTTGTCTTTCCTAGGCTGCCGAAGACTTGGTTTTAAAGGGTCTTCCGCTTATCCACTCATCTATATGCTGAAATAAGAATAAAAATAAAATAAAATAAAATAAATTTTCTCTGTTTTAACCATAAGCTTATGAGGAATGGCCTAAAATTACCTTCCTAGTTTTCTTTTTTTTTTTTTTTTTTTTTTTTTGAGACAGAGTCTCACTCTGTTGCCCGGGCTAGAGTGAGTGCCGTGGCGTCAGCCTAGCTCACAGCAACCTCAAACTCCTGGGCTCAAGCGATCCTTCTGCCTCAGCCTCCCGAGTAGCTGGGACTACAGGCATGCGCCACCATGCCCGGCTAATTTTTCTCTTTATATTTTTAG